>CM042141.1:101322460-101411356 GCA_023376005.1 Doryteuthis pealeii | reverse complement strand
ATATATATATATATATATATACTATATATACACACACACACACACACACCACACAACACAGGTACGCTTCCTGTATCCTTGATGCACAAAAGTTAAAAGACGCACGTAAAACTGTATCCATGCATCCCAGTGTTTTTTCTTTCCCTCACCATTTTTCAAGCTAACTATTGTAAAACATTTAAAATAGTTCTTAGGAAATGAATTACACAGATAGTTTACAAGGGTAGGAGATCAGAGGCTTAGTTGTTCCCCAGATCACTAAATTTAAAACCCTACATCTATTTAAGAAACTTTAGTTTGGACCCATAAATCTTTACCGGGGACTATTCAAAGCAAATATGTGCTTACAGGATGCACTAAATCAAAAAAAGCTATCAGCATAACTGAATATATATCTATTATAATAGAAGATTATTGTTGTCTGTCTTGTAACTGAAACTATCACCACCAACATAACAATCCCCTTTAACATTTCATGCTACATTCCAAGGGTTATTAAATTAATAAGTCCCTTAGATATATACATTTAGTAATGATTTATAAATATTTATTAAATTAGCATCTCATTTATCAAAAAAATATCTATTAATGTTTTGCAGAGAGAGATTTGCCTCAAAACAGCTCGTTATTAATATATTAAAATCCTGCCAATGTGTATCATATATCAGTAAGAAATAAAATGTTTACATAGTATCATTGGTGTGATAATTTTACAACTGCGTTTTAACAAACAGCTGATTATAAATAATTACTTGGTGTTATTGATTTTTTAATATTATTGTTTTATTCTCAAAACATTACAAAGCAAACCTATGTATAATTTATACTTGAAATCAATTAGTAAAAAAATAAGTGGAATCTGTTTGGCGGACTTTTAATTTCAATACATCTTCTAATTTCAAGTATAATATTCAATTAAATTAAGACTTGAATTACTTGTGCCCGAGGGCACAGATCTCTATATATACAATATAATGTGTGTGCTGTGTGTGTGTGTTAGAAGCATGTAATACAGACTTCACATGAGTTTTTTAGCCCTGTTTTATTCTATAGTTGAATATTGTGATTATATGTTGCCCAGATGTTGGAGGCTCAGCCATCAGATGCAGTTTAGGCATTATACCCAGAACCCTCTTTTTGAGGGTGGTCTTACCCCTCTGCATGGATACATCAACATATCGAAACCCTGCTGACACGTCTGGTGTGAAAAATAAAATCATGCTATTGTATTTGAGAAATAGTACAGTTTTGTTTCTTTTGTTTAATAGATATACAACCTTTGCAGGGTTATTTATGCTTAAGCAATCCTTGTAGAAAAATAGTAAAAGTAGGCAGAGTGCCTATTGTGGTACCAGTCAGACAGTGAGGAGTTCCATCCCCCTTTTTTGCTGCACTACATTAATTATTAGTGAAATAGATCACTAATTACAACTGAGCCTATTCTAGTAATGACCACCCTAAGCAGAGTTTAACAGATTTGAATTCAGTTTTCTTCTAACCAAGGTTAAAGAGCCCAGTCTGCCCTACTATTTACCCATAGCCAGAGGGAGAGTAGTTGTTTCATACCTTTCCCAAGGTATTAGCGCTATGTGAACTGTAGTTTCGTCCAGGATTTGATCTCTGGTCGACAAGTCCATTTCCTACAACTTGTCACCATAACACCACAGCCTCCAACCTAGACCAAGGTGAGTGTCTTTGTGTCTGAGATGGAGCACCACACTGACCATCAGCTCCCCACTTTAGCGCACAGATCCAAGCTGTGCCACTCAAGCACTGAGTTGGTGAGGGCCAGTACATAACCTGGACACCTTGTGTTCTGAGGCAGATGCCTTACCGACTGAGCTAGGCTGGCCCTTTAGTTCAGGATGAAGGGGTTCACACTTTTCTTCAAGGGTATTTTTTTAGTCCAAAAGTGAATATAATAGCGTGACTGGGGTTCCAGCTCACTTACTACAATATCAGAGTCCAGCATGTCAGCCAATATGCTACAGCGACTCCCCCTGAGAAATCATAGAGGTTATGTTAGTCATTAAATAATATAAACAGGTTCTGTGACTGCAAGGAACACTTGATATTAAAAACCCAACTCAACATGAAAGATGATCAATCATTAATGTGACATAATAGCCGTATCATGCTGGGTTTTTTCTTTGAATAAATGATAATTCACCCATAATATTTATTCAGACTTTAGTTATGTAGCCATCGGCATATAATAATAGATTATGCAGAAATTAAAAGCAAAATATGAATTCAAACATTTATCTATTTACCAACCCCTCCGCACAAGCAGGATACGACACAAGGTCAATTTCTTAAGCGGAGTTCAACAGGTTTGAATTCAGTTTTCCTTCTCCTAGACTGGTTACCTAACCATGGTTAAAGAACCCAGTCTGCCCTGCTATTTACCCATAGCTGGAGGGAGAGTAGGATTCATACCTTTCCCAAGGTATTAGCGCTAAGTGAAATGCAAATTACCACGTCCAGGATTTGAACTCGGGGCGACGAGTCTATTTCAATTCAAACATTTTAACTTCATTAAACTGACTAGCAAAAAATATGCACCCTCAGGGCATAAGTAGGATTTTCCATGCATCTTACTTATGCAGACTTGACACAAGGACATTTATATGGGCCACCCACAAAGCTCATGGGTGGTGGGTGCAAAAAATGCATTGTACCCGTTGGCATTCCCCCTCAAGGGAGGCGCCCAGGCACTGGAGCAAAAACCAGCCCTGTCCCTTTAAATTAAGGGGGCAGGTATTGCCTGGGGGGGGTAATTTAATTGGTTTCTATAAAATCATTCATAGGATTGATTTTAATTCGTTGGAGAGAATAAAACAATATTAGCTACCAGTAACACCAAGTAATTATTTATTAAACCTGGTTTTGTTAAAACCAGTATGCAAATTAACCACACCATATATTATGTAAACCTTATTTCTTAGTTATATACAAGACACATTGAAGGATTCTAAACACACGAATAACATGAGACAAATCTAACTCAGATTTTCATAGAGACCTCATTAATAAATAAGATTTATTCTATGTATTGATGATTTTAGCTATAAATTAA
This sequence comes from Doryteuthis pealeii, assembly GCA_023376005.1. NCBI lineage: Eukaryota > Metazoa > Mollusca > Cephalopoda > Myopsida > Loliginidae > Doryteuthis > Doryteuthis pealeii. The sequence continues at coordinate 101,408,277 of CM042141.1, read as the reverse complement.
ATACTCACTGATAAACTTCTGCAATTCCTGAGAGTATTGTTATGTAAGCAGTGATGTAGTTTTAGTTACAGACAAACACCAAATCTCCATTATAATAAGATGATAATATAACTGATTTTTAAAGAAACTATGACTTTCTCTTTGTATCAACAACTGTCAAGACAAAGAAAAAGATTTGCATCAGAATGTAGTCTGTTGCCTGAGAAACAGAAAAGAAATCATAACCTTTTTCTTTTTATTTCTAGATTTATATACATAATGTTATGTTTTATGCTATGTTCTTATAAAGAGATTTAAAATATCAAGAATAAAGACAGTTATAAACATACGAAACAATCACGAATGTCAGTATAAAGCCATCCTTGTAGAAGAACAGTAGTGGTACTATTTAACCCAAAGCTAGGGCAATGAGGTAATTCATACCTTTCCCCAAATCTGAAAGTGAACATAATAGTTGGACTGGAGCTGAAACTCTTACTACATGTCACAGCCCACACATTAACCACTGCTGTATCACAGGGACTTTCCCAGATTCCATATACTGACTTGAAACCTAAAATTAATAGATTCCTTCATACAAAATGGCAACAACAATGGAATAACAACATCCACAATAAACTCTTCCTAATCAAACTCACTTTGGGAGACTGGAGACCAACTTTAAGAAAGTCTAGAAAGGAACAAGTCATTGTATCCCGATACGCATTGGTCATACAAGACTAATGCACTCCTATATACTCAAACAAGAACAACAACTACAGTGTGAAACATGTCAAACACCTTTGACTGTTAAACACTTATTCATGGAATGCAGGTTTTTTGCTCACATCCGAAACCATTATTTTAATGCAAACAATATGAAAGATCTATTTTGAAAATATCACATAGAAGACATTGTCCTTTTTGAATAAAAAAAAATACCATAATAAAATTATACATAGAATATAGACATGAACTTAATCAATACCATACATGATCCCCAATGGTGCTAACACATTGTTAAAACCAATTACTAAAAAGTATAAATATAAATACACAACACATATATACTTTCCTAACCGTTAGGCATGACATAACCCCAAACAGGTTGATATGCCGTTAAAGTCTATCAACCAACCAGGATCAAATTATTAGCTACAGTTTCCAAAATAACCTACCAACCATTGATTTATAGACAAGAACCAATAAGCTTGGAAATAACAAGAAAAATTAAAATCTTTAATTATATGAACTCCGATAAAACAGAGTTCATGTGTTTTAAACAAGATGGTGCCATCACCATATTAAATGACAAGCCTCTGAAATTAGGAGACCAGTTCACATACTTAGGTAGCAATATCTCATCTACGGAAAGCGATGTTAATATATGCATAGGAAAGCATAGACTGCTATTGACGGTTATCGATATAGAATCTGATCTCTAGTAAAATAAGATGGGAATTCTTCCAAGCTGTGTATAATTGTAACCCTTCTAGCTTAAACTTTAAAAAAAACAAGCTGTACCACATACTACTCTCCACAAATACTGGAGCAGGAAAAAACACCTAAAATGGAACTGGCTACAAAGATAAGAATACAAGAAGCAGTTGCAAGCACATTTGCAATATAGATGCTGCTCCAGTATTTGTTAAAAGCAAGCAACATCTTTGTGTAGTTCCTGTTTAGGTTTTTCTTCAAGAGTTTTGTTAAAGTCCTAGAGGTGGAGCCTTGCAGTAGTACTGATACAATTACAGCTTGGAAGAATTTCCATCTTATTTTACTAGAGATCAGATTTCTATATCGATAACCTGTCAATAGCAGTCTATGCTTTTCCTATGCATATATTAACATCGCTTCCGTAGATGAGATATTGCTACCTAAGTATGTGAACTGGTCTCCTAATTTCAGAGGCTTGTCATTTAATATGGTGATGGCACCATCTTGTTTAAAACACATGAACTCTGTTTTATCGGAGTTCATATAATTAAAGATTTTAATTTTTCTTGTATTTCCAAGCTTATTGGTTCTTGTCTATAAATCAATGGTTGGTAGGTTATTTTTGGAAACTGTAGCTAAATAATTTGATCCTGGTTGGTTGATAGACTTTAACGGCATATCAACCTGTTTGGGTTATGTCATGCCTAACGGTTAGGAAGTAATATGTGTTGTGTATTTATATTTATACTTTTTTAGTAATTGGTTTTAACAATGTGTTAGCACCATTGGGGATCATGTATGGTATTGATTAAGTTCATGTCTATATTCTATGGTATAATTTTATTATGGTATTTTTTTTATTCAAAAAGGACAATGTCTTCTATGTTGATATTTTCAAATAGATCTTTCATATTGTTTGCATTAAAATAATGGTTTCGGATGTGAGCAAAAAACCTGCATTCCATGAATAAGTGTTAACAGTCAAAGGTGTTTGACATGTTTCACACTGTAGTTGTTGTTCTTGTTTGAGTATATAGGAGTGCATTAGTCTTGTATGACCAATGCGTAATCGGGATACAATGACTGTTCCTTTCTAGACTTTCTTAAAGTTGGTCTCCAGTCTCCCCAAGTGAGTTTGATTAGGAGAGTTTATTGTGGATGTTGTTATTCCATTTGTTGCCATTTTGTATGAAGGAATCTATTAATTTTAGGTTTCAAGTCAGTATATGGAATCCTGGGGAAAGTCCTGTGATACAGCAGTGGTTAATGTGTTGGCTGTGACATTGTAGTAAGCGAGTTTCAGCTCCAGTCCAAACTATTATGTTCACTTTCAGATTTGGGGAAAGGTATGAATTACCTCATTGCCCTAGCTTTGGGTTAAATAGTACCACTACTGTTCTTCTACAAGGATGGCTTTATACTGACATTCGTGATTGTTTCGTATGTTTATAACTGTCTTTATTCTTGATATTTTAAATCTCTTTATAAGAACATAGCATAAAACATAACATTATGTATATAAATCTAGAAATAAAAAGAAAAAGGTTATGATTTCTTTTCTGTTTCTCAGGCAACAGACTACATTCTGATGCAAATCTTTTTCTTTGTCTTGACAGTTGTTGATACAAAGAGAAAGTCATAGTTTCTTAAAAATCAGTTATATTATCATCTTATTATAATGGAGATTTGGTGTTTGTCTGTAACTAAAACTACATCACTGCTTACATAACAATACTCTCAGGAATTGCAGAAGTTTATCAGTGAGTATTTAATTTATAGCTAAAATCATCAATACATAGAATAAATCTTATTTATTAATGAGGTCTCTATGAAAATCTGAGTTAGATTTGTCTCATGTTATTCGTGTGTTTAGAATCCTTCAATGTGTCTTGTATATAACTAAGAAATAAAGGTTACATAATATATGGTTGGTTAATTTGCATACTGGTTTTAACAAAACCAGGTTTAATAAATAATTACTTGGTGTTACTGGTAGCTAATATTGTTTTATTCTCCAACGAATTAAAATCAATCCTATGAATGATTTTATATAGAAACCAATTAAATTACCCCCCCCCCAGGCAATACCTGCCCCCTTAATTTAAAGGACAGGGCTGGTTTATTGCTCCAGTGCCTGAGGCGCCTCCCTTGAGGGGGAATGCCAACGGGTACAATGCATTTTTTGCACCACCACCCATGAGCTTTGTGGGTGGGCCCATATAAATGTCCTTGTGTCAAGTCTGCATAAGTAAGATGCATGGAAAAATCCCTACTTATGCCCTGAGGGTGCATATTTTGCTAGTCAGTTTAATGAAGTTAAAATGTTTGAATTGAAATAGACTCGTCGCCCCGAGTTCAAATCTGGACGTGGTAATTGCATTTCACTTAGCGCTAATACCCTTGGGAAAGGTATGATCCTACTCTCCCTCCAGCTATGGGTAAATAGCAGGGCAGACTGGGTTCTTTAACCATGGTTAGGTAACCAGTCTAGGAGAAGGAAAACTGAATTCAAACCTGTTGAACTCCGCTTAAGAAATTGACCTTGTGTCGTATCCTGCTTGTGCGGAGGGGTTGGTAAATAGATAAAATGTTTGAATTCATATTTTGCTTTTAAATTTCTGCATAATCTATTATTATATGCCGATGGCTACATAACTAAAGTCTGAATAAATATTATGGGTGAATTATCATTTATTCAAAGAAAAAACCAGCAATGATACGGCTATTATGTCACATTAATGATTGATCATCTTTCATGTTGAGTTGGGTTTTTAATATCAAGTGTTCCTTGCAGTCACAGAACCTGTTTATATTATTTAATGACTAACATAACCTCTATGATTTCTCAGGGGGAGTCGCTGTAGCATATTGGCTGACATGCTGGACTCTGATATTGTAGTAAGTGAGCTGGAACCCCAGTCACGCTATTATATTCACTTTGGACTAAAAAATACCCTTGAAGAAAAGTGTGAACCCCTTCATCCTGAACTAAAGGGCCAGCCTAGCTCAGTCGGTAAGGCATCTGCCTCAGAACCACAAGGTGTCCAGGTTATGTACTGGCCCTCACCAACTCAGTGCTTGAGTGGCACAGCTTGGATCTGTGCGCTAAAGTGGGAGCTGATGGTCAGTGTGGTGCTCCATCTCAGACACAAAGACACTCACCTTGGTCTAGGTTGGAGGCTGTGGTGTTATGTGACAAGTTGTAGGAAATGGACTTTGACCAGAGATCAAATCCTGGACGAAACTACAGTTCACATAGCGCTAATACCCTTGGGAAAGGTATGAAACAACTACTCTCCCTCTGGCTATGGGTAAATAGTAGGGCAGACTGGGCTCTTTAACCTTGGTTAGAAGAAAACTGAATTCAAATCTGTTAAACTCTGCTTAGGGTGGTCATTACTAGAATAGGCTCAGTTGTAATTAGTGATCTAATTTCACTAATAATTAATTAGTGCTAGCAAAAAAGGGGATGGACTCCCTCACTGTCTGACTGGTACAACAATAGGCCACTCTGCCTACTTTTACTATTTTTCTACAAGGATGGCTTAAGCATTAAATAAACCTGCAAAGGTTTATACCATTAAACAAAAGAAACCAAAACTGTACTATTTCTCAGAATACAATAGCCATATTTATTTTCACACCAGACGTGTCAGCAGGGTTTCGAATATTGTTGATTGTATCCATGCAGAGGGGTAAGACCACCCTCAAAAAGAGGGGTTCTGGGTATAATGCTAAACTGCATCTGATGGTGAGCCTCCACATCTGGGCAACAATATCACAATATTTCAACTATAGAATAAAACAGGGTAAAACTCATGTGAGTCTGTATTAACATGGCTCTACACACACACACACACACATATATATGTATATATAGAATATGTGCCCTCGGGCACAAGTATTCAAGTCTTAATTTAATTGAATATTATATTGAATTAGAAAGATTATTGAAATTAAATAAGTCCGCCAAAAAAGATTACACTTATTTTTACTAATTGATTTCAATATAAAATTATACATAGGTTTGCTTTTAATGTTTGAGAATAAAACAATAATATTAAAAAATCAATAACACCAAGTAATTATTTATTAATCACTGTTTTTGTTAAAACCAGTTTGTAAATTATCCACACCATATACTATGTAAACATTTATTTCTTACTGATATATGATACACATTGCAGGATTTAAATATATTAATAACGAGCTGTTTTGAGGCAAATCTCTCTCTGCAAAACATTAATAGATATTGTTGATAAATGAGATGCTAATTAATAAATATTTAATAATCATTATAATGTATATATCTAAGGGACTTATTATTTAATAACCCTTGGAATGTAGCATAAATGTTTAAGGGGATTGTTATGTTGGTGGTGATAGTTTCAGTACAGACAGACACACAATAATCTCTATTATAATAAGATATATATTCAGTTATGCTGATAGCTTTTTGATTTAGTGCATCCTGGGAAGCACATATTTGCTTTGAATGAGTCCCCGGTAAAATTTATGGGTCCCAACTAAAAGTTTCTTAATAGATTGTAGGGTTTTTATTTATGATCTGGGGAAACAACTAAAGCCATCTATCTCCTACCTTGTAACCTATCCTGTGTAATTCATTTCTAAGAAACTATTTAAATGTATTTACATTTAGCTTGAAATGGTGAGGGAGAAAAACACTGGGATGCATGGATACAGTTTTACTGCGTCCTTTTAAACTTTTGTGCATCAAGGATACAGGAAGCGTACCTGTGTGTGTGTGTGTGTGTGTGTGTGGTGTATATATAAATTATATATATATATATATATATATATATATATATATATATATATATATTATATATTCTCTTTCTTTGATTTGCTGAAATGTCTTATTCTTATAATAAGTGTTTATCTTTGATCAATGTAGTTGCTTTATCTTGAATTATCTCCCTTTAATTCACTGGTTACATTCATCCCTTTTGTGATGTCATGTTTATTTAATTCCTCTTCATTTTGATTTGTCATCTTGTAATCTCCCCCCCCCTCTAAATTTTACAGTATTATAACAATTTCTAAAAAGAAATCTCTCCATTGTGAAGAAATTCTTTTTTTTTCACATTTATTATTAGAGATAATGATGTTTGACAGCAACTAGAATTAATTCAATGATTTTATTTTTATTTTTTTTTTTTGCAAAAAATCACTTAGAAAAAAAAATTGAAAAACTTGGAAATCAAATTTTAGGATTGCAGGTCTGGATTGGCTCGGAATGTTTTTAATTTGTTCAGTCGGCCCAATTCCAAAATGTATCACATGTTGGGCTACTGCTTCTAGAGTTGAAAAAAGTTGACACACTGACATTATTCACATTTATTATTAGATATATAATGCAACTGGAATTGTAAAGATGAAGGATAAATACAAGTCAAAATAATTAAAAAGGTAAAATATAGAAAATAAATTTAGACAAGAAAGGGTTAAATTATTTCTAAAATAGATTAATTTCTTTCTAATATGCAAATTTATTTTCATTTTTTTATTTTTATTTTTTTTTTTTTTAGGAAGTTTTTAAAATAGTTGATATGTTATAAAAGAACTGTTGAAATGAACCTGGTAATTATCCATATTCATTTGAATGAAAATTCATTATTTATAATAATGATAATCATAATAAATTTGCAATTTAAAAAAAAAAAGATTTGCAAATCTATTATCTGAATATGTGATATGTATTGTTCTTATAATGAGGATTGAGTTATTTACCTTTAGTTTCTATCGCTTTTGTTATTGCCCATGGCTTGATCAAGCTGTTCTTTTTGTCTTAACAAAAAGATTTATCTTGTATTTAAATAAGCTTATTTGACATAAGTTTGAATACATGATTAACAATTGTAGATAATGGATCAATTATCAGACAGTTGAATGCATTGTATTTTGTGGGACTATATTTAACCTCTGCCTGCTTTTAAAAAAATTTTTTTAATAAGATTTTGTTTGTGAATCTCGTGTGAAACGTTTTAAGGTGAATCTTAACATTAAACATTTACAGATTATTCTATTGAGGTTAAATGCCGTAAACAAAACGAAAAAAAAAAAAACAAACAACAAAATGCTTGATATTTTCTGTAAATAATCTCAAATTTTGAAATCTTTATTTTTCAAGTGAAGTATTCGGTGATGCTGATAGCTTATTGATTTAGTGTGTCCTGGGATGCACATATTTTGCTTTGAATGAGTCCACAGTAAAATTTATGGGTCCCAACTAAAAGACATCTAACTCCTACCTTGTAACCTATCCTGTGTAATTCATTTCTAAGAAAACTATTCAAATGGGGAAGAAGAAAAAGAATAACACTTAGATTTGTGTGTGTCAGGATGCAGGATGCATACCTATCAGTATTGACAATCATTATTATTAGCAGGACCTCTTGATATACCACAGTGGGATAATTTAATTATTACGTTTGATATGTTTACTTAAGAGCTATTGTAAAATAGTACAATATGTAAAAAGTATAATAATCTTGATTTAAACTCTCCCTCACTCTTTTTTTTTTTTTTTTTTTTTCTTTCCTTCTTTTCATTATGTTCAATTTAAACAGATTAATATTGTCGCTTCTCACAACCTTTCTCTATCTTTCCCCTACTCTCTTTCTTTTTTTTTCTGTATAGCAATCCATTTTCTTCCCTTTCTTTCTTTATAATAAAAACTGAATGGTCCATTATTTAGGTGAGGTGACGACACTAATAAAAAAAAAAGAAAAAAAAAAAAAAAGAAATTCGGCGGATAAGTAACACCAGATAATCAGGATTTACATTTTTGCATTTCACCTTGGATGATTGGACAGTCTCATTTTTAACCAGAGAGTTCTGCAAGATGATAACTGTTGGATAATTAATGAAACAAGAGTATTTATTGTCGGTCGCAAATATATATATATATATATATAATGAGAAAGAGAGATGCTATAGGTATGCATCCTGCATGACTGAGAGAAACACTGGGATGCAAGGATATGATTTTTCTGAGTTCTTTTAGATTTTATGCAGCAGTGACGCAGGATGTGTATCTATCAGCATCTCTATATTATTGCACACTCCAGGAACAAGCAATGTGTCTTGTGCAATCTGTAACAAAGTCTGTAAGTCAGCTTCTGTCTTAAGAGACATATGATGGTGCATAAGCATCAAATTTTATCATCTGATCCATCCAATACAATGGGAAAGATGTCCTTCCTATGTCATATTTCATCAAACTTTGTGGATCTGCAGGGGATTGATAAGTCATGAGAGGAAAGGTGGATTATAGGATTGTAAAGATTATGCTATTGCTATATATATATATAATTAATATATATATATTTATATTTATTATTGTCATTTTTTATAAAAAAAATAATGGTGACTTATCTTTAAGGGACCTCATGGATGCTAAGGTGTTCTGACTAGGACTGGCTTTTTAATAAAATAAAAATTGAGTCAATATAAAAGTCAGTCCAAGTCGGAACACCCTAGCATCCATGAGGACCCCTCTTAAAGATAAGTCACTGTTGTTTTTTTTTTTTTTTTTTTTTTTTTTTTTTTTTGTTTTGTTAGAAAATGCCAAATATATTGTATTTACTTTATTTCTACTCTTAATATATTGCATTTATTTTATTATTTTCTACCTTAATACATTTCATTTACAGGGACATGTAAAAAAATACATTTTTTATTTCATTTTTTCATTTTAAATGACTTAGAATTACCTTAGGATTTGCATCTGTACTACGCACACAAAACCCAAATTGGTTAGATGTGGCTCCCTGAGCTTGGCGTCAATCCATCTACAACAAGGAAGAGTTTATTACAAAATCATCGCTGCCGAGCAGCTTATATAATCCTGAGGAATTCTAGGGAGTAAACCCCTAAAACAAATCCAGAGCCGGAGTCTTAAGATGGAGTAACACTGAACTTCAGCATTACACAGCAACTCCTGCGACATTGCCGTTTCCAAACTGCATTGGTTTCTTACTTTTCCTTTGGACCACAGCGGCAGTGTAGAGGGGGGATCTGCTGCTTGGGGCAATAGCACATCCTCTGTATCAAACCACCCAGGCTATGTAATTAAAAAAACAAAAAACTTTTAGACACTACTCCATCGTCTTTCACAGATGGAAGGATGCTAACAACAACAACAACAACAAATATATATATATATATATGAGAAGAAAATATTTTAGAAATATAACAAACACAGGATGTTATGATTAGGGAAAACAATTTTATGTGTCAATACTTAAGCATTTCGGTATATTTACCATCTTCAGGACACTGTTAAGTAATGTTTATGTGAGGACAAACGAAAGCTGTATAGTGAATGTGTGAATATAATGTTATTAACTGTTAATTTTTATATGCGCATTTGTTTACGAAAGCCAATGACATGATCATTGCATGTGCAAAAATGGAAGGTGAAGATCATAGGATGACGCATGCATGAACGTGAATAGGCGGGAGAACGAAAAGTTAACAAAGATATGACGATTTCATATGGAATATTAAGGTTAGAAAAGTAAGATTAAAACAATATATAATGCATATAAATCCATATATACACATATCCTGAAGATGGTACAATATACCGAAATGCTTAAGTATTGACACATAAAATTGTTCCCCTGATCATAACATCCTGTGTTTGTTATATTTTTAAAATATTTTCTTCTCATATTGTCGGAAATTTTCCCCACCGTTATCCATATATATATATATATATATATATATGTGTATATGTGTATATAATGTGTGTGTGTAATCAAATTTAATAGCATATATCCATGTATCAGCCAATAAAAGTATTATTAAATTTGGTTCTAAACAAATGCTATATTTAGACAGTCAGATCTGGGTCATCCACTGAGAGTTTAATAGAAAAGTATTTTTTATATATTTCTATTTAGTGTTAATCTTTTGAATGTAGGTCAGTATTACCTAAACTATGCACTGGTGCATTGAGTACATGCTAAATTTTGATATTTAAAATTTTATTTATTTTTTGTAGTTGTTGTTTGAAAAATATGCATATTTAAACTGATTAGAGCTCGGCCTCAGAATCCCATAGTTTTCGGCCTTCCTGACCTTGCCTGATCATCAAGGTTTTTTTTTTTCTTTCTTTCTTTCTTTAAATTAACATCTGGTTTAATGTACTGTGACCAACTGCACCTTCACTTTTACACACAACAAATGTTTTTGGTTACTTCCATGTCGTTATGACCCAGTTTGAACTCAAAATACTAAAAGTGACTACCCAGCATTGACTGGGTAGAACAAAGGTGAGGGGCAAAAAACCCTGGTGTATATCATACTTTTTGAACAAGTCATATTTAATGTGTATATATATATATATATATATATATATATTTACTTGTTGTTAATGTTTTTATTTTCATAGTTTCATCAAGACATACATACATAAACACCAACTGCCCTTTATATATGTACTAGAAGTGGCTACTCAGCATCGCCTGAGTAGAGAAGTGGGCAAAAAACCCTGGTGTATTGATTTTACTTTTGAGATTTACAAATGCTGGACATTTTTAATTTAGAATTTCAATGCTATTTCTATTTAAATTTTAAATATCTTCAAATGTAAATCAAAATCTTCATAATTTTTGCACACATGATATTTAATGTGTATATATATTTACTTTGTTGTAATTGTTTATTTTCATACTTTCATCTAGACATACACATTTACATGTATAAACACCAACTGCCCTTTATATATTTACTAGAAGTGGCTACCTGGCATGGCTTAGGTAAGGGAGTGGCAAAAAAGTTAGTCTTGCAGATCCATTATCAGTGAATCACAAGTTGGATCATTGCAAAATGCCCCACTAAAATCCTTATGTAAAAAAAGAACTTGCATTGATCTGGCTTGATGGAGCATCAGAAAAAAGAAAGTGCACAGACACTGTGAAAAAGAAAAATTAATGTCTCCTATTTAGAATATTAAATGCAAAAAAAAAAGAAAGAAAAAAGGAAATTCCATGATGTTACTATGTAAAATTATTTTTAATTATCTTCACAAATATAAATCAAATCTTCATTATTCTTGCTCAATAAGCATGATCTGGTGATAAGTGAAATGAGTGTAATATATATTTACAAAATTAAATCCTCATTGATAACTTATGCAATTGCTATGTAAGCAGTGATGGAGTTTTGGTTACAGACAGATTGACACTGAATCTCCATTATTAAAAAGAGATGTAAATTATTTTGATAAGAAGTTGGATAAATGATATATTGTATTTGCTCTTGGCATTTAATTTGAATGTTTTTTTTAGGAAAAACAAAAACGGAATTTTTTCTTTTTTAAAAGGTAAAACCGTAATCAACCATGGGAGAAATATTCTCAGGAAAAAAAAAATAAGCAAACAAGCCATTGTTAGAATTGTTCTTATTTATTTTCATCACAAATACTGTACTTGTATGCAAATATTTTTTCTTTTTATCATCATTATAAAGCCTACTCGTATATATGCTATTATATTGAAGGACTTAGCTAAATTTGCTGAAGGACATTCATTGCATACTTAAGAGATTTTATTTTATTTTTGTATTTCAAGCAGAATATTTTGCTCATTGAATAAGCTGATTCGTGACAACCGTATTCTTTTATAATAGCATATATATCGAGTAGGCTTTATAATGATGATTAAAAAGAAAAAAATATTTCATACAAGACAGTATTGTGATGAAAAATAAATAAGAACAATTCTAACAATGGCATTGTTGCTTATTTTTTTTTCCTGAGAAATATTTCTCCATGGTTGAATACGGTTTACCTTTACAAAAAGAAAAATTCCGTTTTTGTTTTTTCCTAAAAAAAAACATTCAAATTAAAATGCCAAGAGCAAATACAATAACTATTTCATTTATCCACTTCTTATAAAATATTTACATCTCTTTTTATAATGGAGATTCAGTGTCATCTGTCTGTAACCAAAACTCCATCACTGCTTACATAGCAATTGCATAAGTTTATCAATGAGGATTTAATTTTGTAAATATATATACACACATTCACTATCACCAGATCATGCTTATTGAGCAAGAATAATGAAGATTTGATTTATATTTGTGAAGATAATTAAAAATAAAATTTACATAGTAACATCATGGAATTTCCTTTTTTTTCTTCTTTTTTTTTTTTGCATTTAATATTCTAAATAGGAGACATTAATTTTTCTTTTCACAGTGTCTGTGCACTTTCTTTTTTCTGATGCTCCATCAAGCCAGATCAATGCAAGTTCTTTTTTTACATAAGGATTTTAGTGGGGCATTTTGCAATGATCCAACTTGTGATTCACTGATAATGGATCTGCAAGACTAACTTTTTGCCACTCCCTTACCTAAGCCATGCCAGGTAGCCACTTCTAGTAAATATATAAGGGCAGTTGGTGTTTTATACATGTATATGTGTATGTCTAGATGAAAGTATGAAAATAAAACAATTAACAACAAAGTAAATATATATTACACATTAAATATCAGTGTGCAAAAATTATGAAGATTTGATTTACATTTGAAGATATTTAAAAATTTTAAATAGAAATAGCATTGAAATTCTAATTAAAAATGTCCAGCATTTGTAAATCTCAAAAGTAAAATCAATACACCAGGGTTTTTTGCCCACTTCTCTACTCAGGCGATGCTGAGTAGCCACTTCTAGTACATATATAAAAGGGCAGTTGGTGTTTATGTATGTATGTCTTGATGAAACTATGAAAATAAAACAATTAACAACAAAGTAAATATTATATATATATATATATATATATATACACATTAAATATGACTTGTTCAAAAAGTATGAATACACCAGGGTTTTTTGCCCCTCACCTTTGTTCTACCCAGTCAATGCTGGGTAGTCACTTTTAGTATTTGAGTTCAAACTGGGTCATAACGACATGGAAGTAACCAAAAACATTTGTTGTGTGTAAAAGTGAAGGTGCAGTTGGTCACAGTACATTAACCAGATGTTAATTTAAAGAAAGAAAGAAAGAAAAAAAAAAAACCTTGATGATCAGGCAAGGTCAGGAAGGCCGAAAACTATGGATTCTGAGGCCGAGCTCTAATCAGTTAAATATGCATATTTTTCAACAACAACTACAAAAAATAAAATAAAATTTTAAATATCAAAATTTAGCATGTACTCAATGCACCAGTGCATAGTTTAGGTAATACTGACCTACATTCAAAAGATTAACACTAAATAGAAATATATAAAAAATACTTTTCTATTAACTCTCAGTGGATGACCCAGATCTGACTGTCTAAATATAAGCATTTGTTTAGAACCAAATTTAATAATACTTTATTGGCTGTACATGGATATATGCTATTAAAATTTGATTACACACACACATATATACACATATACACATATATATATATATATATATATATGGAATACGGTGGGGAAATTAATCCGACAATATGAGAAGAAAATATTTTAAAAATATAACAAACACAGGATGTTATGATCAGGGGAAACAATTTTATGTGTCAATACTTAAGCATTTCGGTATATTGTACCATCTTCAGGATATGTGTATATATGGATTATATGCATTTATATATTGTTTTAATCTTACTTTTCTAACCTTAATATTCCATATGAAATACGTCATATCTTTGTTAACTTTTCGTTCTCCGCCTATTCACGTTCATGCATGCGTCATCCTATGATCTTCACCTTCCATTTTTGCACATGCAATGATCATGTCATTGGCTTTCGTAAACAAATGCGCATATAAAAATTAACAGTTAATAACATTATATTCACACATTCACTATACAGCTTTCGTTTGTCCCTCACATAAACATTACTTAACAGTGTCCTGAAGATGGTACAATATACCGAAATGCTTAAGTATTGACACATAAAATTGTTTTCCCTAATCATAACATCCTGTGTTTGTTATATTTCTAAAATATTTTCTTCTCATATATATATATATATATTTGTTGTTGTTGTTGTTGTTGTTAGCATCCTTCCATCTGTGAAAGACGATGGAGTAGTGTCTAAAAGTTTTTGTTTTTTTTAATTACATAGCCTGGGTGGTTTGATACAGAGGATGTGCTATTGCCCAAGCAGCAGATCCCCCCTCTACACTGCCGCTGTGGTCCAAAGGAAAAGTAAGAGAAACCAATGCAGTTTGGAAACGGCAATGTCGCAGGAGTTGCTGTGTAATGCTGAAGTTCAGTGTTACTCCATCTTAAGAACTCCGGCTCTGGATTTGTTTTAGGGGTTTACTCCCCTAGAATTCCTCAGGATTATATAAGCTGCTCGGCAGCGATGATTTTGTAATAAACTCTTCCTTGTTGTAGATGGATTGACGCCCAAGCTCAGGGAGCCACATCTAACCAATTTGGGTTTTGTGTGCGTAGTACAGATGCCAATCCTAAGGTAATTCTAAGTCATTTTAAAATGAAAAAATGAAATAAAAATGTATTTTTACATGTCCCTGTAAATGAAATGTATTAAGGTAGAAAATAATAAAATAAATGCAATATATTAAGAGTAGAAATAAAGTAAATACAATATATTTGGCATTTTCTAACAAAACAAAAAAAAAAAAAAAAAAAAAAAAAAAAAAAAAAAACAACAGTGACTTATCTTTAAGAGGGGTCCTCATGGATGCTAGGGTGTTCCGACTTGGACTGACTTTTATATTGACTCAATTTTTATTTTATTAAAAAGCCAGTCCTAGTCAGAACACCTTAGCATCCATGAGGTCCCTTAAAGATAAGTCACCATTATTTTTTTTATAAAAAAATGACAAATATAAATATAAATATATATATATATATATATATATATATATAGCAATAGCATAATCTTTACAATCCTATAATCCCACCTTTCCTCTCATGACTTATCAATCCCACTGCAGATCCACAAAGTTTGATGAAAATATGACATAGGAAGGACATCTTTCCCATTGTATTGGATGGATCAGATGATAAAATTTGATGCTTATGCACCATCATATGTCTCTTAAGACCAGAAGCTGACTTACAGACTTTGTTACAGATTGCACAAGACACATTGCTTGTTCCTGGAGTGTGCAATAATATAGAGATGCTGATAGATACACATCCTGCGTCACTGCTGCATAAAAATCTAAAAGAACTCAGAAAAATCATATCCTTGCATCCCAGTGTTTCTCTCAGTCATGCAGGATGCATACCTATAGCATCTCTCTTTCTCATTATATATATATATATATATATTTGCGACCGACAATAAATACTCTTGTTCATTAATTATCCAACAGTTATCATCTTGCAGAACTCTCTGGTTAAAAATGAGACTGTCCAAATCATCCAAGGTGAAATGCAAAAATGTAAATCCTGATTATCTGGTGTTACTTATCCGCCGAATTTCTTTTTTTTTTTTCTTTTTTTTTTTATTAGTGTCGTCACCTCACCTAAATAATGGACCATTCAGTTTTTATTATAAAGAAAGAAAGGGAAGAAAATGGATTGCTATACAGAAAAAAAAAGAAAGAGAGTAGGGGAAAGATAGAGAAAGGTTGTGAGAAGCGACAATATTAATCTGTTTAAATTGAACATAATGAAAAGGAAAGAAAAAAAAAAAAAAAAAAAAAAAGAGTGAGGGAGAGTTAAATCAAGATTATTATACTTTTTACATATTGTACTATTTTACAATAGCTCTTAAGTAAACATATCAAACGTAATAATTAAATTATCCCACTGTGGTATATCAAGAGGTCCTGCTAATAATAATGATTGTCAATACTGATAGGTATGCATCCTGCATCCTGACACACACAAATCTAAGTGTTATTCTTTTTTCCTTCCCCATTTGAATAGTTTCTTAGAAATGAATTACACAGGATAGGTTACAAGGTAGGAGTTAGATGTCTTTAGTTGGGACCCATAAATTTTACTGTGGACTCATTCAAAGCAAATATGTGCATCCCAGGACACACTAAATCAATAAGCTATCAGCATCACCGAATACTTCACTTGAAAAATAAAGATTTCAAAATTTGAGATTATTTACAGAAAATATCAAGCATTTTGTTGTTTGTTTTTTTTTTTTGTCGTTTGTTTACGGCATTTAACCTCAATAGAAATAATCTGTAAATGTTTAATGTTAAGATTCACCTTAAAACGTTTCACACGAGATTCACAAACAAAATCTTATTAAAAAAATTTTTTTAAAGCAGGCAGAGGTTAAATATAGTCCCACAAAATACAATGCATTCAACTGTCTGATAAATTGATCCATTATCTACAATTGTTAATCATGTATTCAAACTTATGTCAAATAAGCTTATTTAAATACAAGATAAATCTTTTTGTTAAGACAAAAAGAACAGCTTGATCAAGCCATGGGCAATAACAAAAGCGATAGAAACTAAAGGTAAATAACTCAATCCTCATTATAAGAACAATACATATCACATATTCAGATAATAGATTTGCAAATCTTTTTTTTTTTTAAATTGCAAATTTATTATGATTATCATTATTATAAATAAAATGAATTTTCATTCAAATGAATATGGATAATTACCAGGTTCATTTTCAACAGTTCTTTTATAACATATCAACTATTTTAAAAACTTCCTAAAAAAAAAAAAAAATAAAAATAAAAAAATGAAAATAAAATTTGCATATTAGAAAGAAATTAATCTATTTTAGAAAAATATTTAACCCTTTCTTGTCTAAATTTATTTCTATATTTTACCCTTTTTAATTATTTTGACTTGTATTTATCCTTCATCTTTACAATTCCAGTTGCATTATTATATCTAATAATAAATGTGAATAATGTCAGTGTGTCAACTTTTTTCAACTCCTAGAAGCAGTAGCCCAACATGTGATACCATTTTGGAATTGGGCCGACTGAACAAATTAAAAACATTCCGAGCCAAATCCAGACCTGCAATCCTAAAATTTTGGATTTCCAAGTTTTTCAATTTTTTTTTCTTAAGTGATTTTTTGCAAAAAAAATAAAAATAAAAAAATAAATCATTGGAATTAATTCTAGTTGCTGTCAAACATCATTATCTCTAATAATAAATGTGAAAAAAAAAGAATTTCTTCACAATGGAGAGATTTCTTTTTAGAAATTGTTATAATACTGTAAAATTTAGAGGGGGGGGGGAGATTACAAGATGACAAATCAAAATAGAAGAGGAATTAAATAAACATGACATCACAAAGGGATGAATGTAACCAGTGAATTAAAGGGAGATAATTCAAAGATAAAGCAACTACATTGATCAAAGATAAACACTTATTATAAGAATAAGACATTTCAGCAAATCAAAGAAAGAGAATATATATATATATATATATATATATATATATATATATATATATATATATATATATACACACACACACACACACACACACACACACAGGTACGCTTCCTGTATCCTTGATGCACAAAAGTTTAAAAGGACGCAGTAAAACTGTATCCATGCATCCCAGTGTTTTTCTTCCCTCACCATTTCAAGCTAAATGTAAATACATTTAAATAGTTTCTTAGAAATGAATTACACAGGATAGGTTACAAGGTAGGAGATAGATGGCTTTAGTTGTTTCCCCAGATCATAAATAAAAACCCTACAATCTATTAAGAAACTTTAGTTGGGACCCATAAATTTTACCGGGGACTCATTCAAAGCAAATATGTGCTTCCCAGGATGCACTAAATCAAAAAGCTATCAGCATAACTGAATATATATCTTATTATAATAGAGATTATTGTGTGTCTGTCTGTAACTGAAACTATCACCACCAACATAACAATCCCCTTAAACATTTATGCTACATTCCCAAGGGTTATTAAATAATAAGTCCCTTAGATATATACATTATAATGATTATTAAATATTTATTAATTAGCATCTCATTTATCAACAATATCTATTAATGTTTTGCAGAGAGAGATTTGCCTCAAAACAGCTCGTTATTAATATATTTAAAATCCTGCAATGTGTATCATATATCAGTAAGAAATAAAATGTTTACATAGTATATGGTGTGGATAATTTACAAACTGGTTTTAACAAAACAGTGATTAATAAATAATTACTTGGTGTTATTGATTTTTTAATATTATTGTTTTATTCTCAAACATTAAAAGCAAACCTATGTATAATTTTATATTGAAATCAATTAGTAAAAATAAGTGTAATCTTTTTTGGCGGACTTATTTAATTTCAATAATCTTTCTAATTCAATATAATATTCAATTAAATTAAGACTTGAATACTTGTGCCCGAGGGCACATATTCTATATATACATATATATGTGTGTGTGTGTGTGTGTAGAGCCATGTTAATACAGACTCACATGAGTTTTACCCTGTTTTATTCTATAGTTGAAATATTGTGATATTGTTGCCCAGATGTGGAGGCTCACCATCAGATGCAGTTTAGCATTATACCCAGAACCCCTCTTTTTGAGGGTGGTCTTACCCCTCTGCATGGATACAATCAACATATTCGAAACCCTGCTGACACGTCTGGTGTGAAAATAAAATCATGGCTATTGTATCTTGAGAAATAGTACAGTTTTGGTTTCTTTTGTTTAATGGTATATCAACCTTTGCAGGTTTATTTAATGCTTAAGCCATCCTTGTAGAAAAATAGTAAAAGTAGGCAGAGTGGCCTATTGTTGGTACCAGTCAGACAGTGAGGGAGTCCATCCCCTTTTTGCTAGCACTAATTAATTATTAGTGAAATTAGATCACTAATTACAACTGAGCCTATTCTAGTAATGACCACCCTAAGCAGAGTTTAACAGATTTGAATTCAGTTTTCTTCTAACCAAGGTTAAAGAGCCCAGTCTGCCCTACTATTTACCCATAGCCAGAGGGAGAGTAGTTGTTTCATACCTTTCCCAAGGGTATTAGCGCTATGTGAACTGTAGTTTCGTCCAGGATTTGATCTCTGGTCGACAAGTCCATTTCCTACAACTTGTCACCATAACACCACAGCCTCCAACCTAGACCAAGGTGAGTGTCTTTGTGTCTGAGATGGAGCACCACACTGACCATCAGCTCCCCACTTTAGCGCACAGATCCAAGCTGTGCCACTCAAGCACCGAGTTGGTGAGGGCCAGTACATAACCTGGACACCTTGTGGTTCTGAGGCAGATGCCTTACCGACTGAGCTAGGCTGGCCCTTTAGTTCAGGATGAAGGGGTTCACACTTTTCTTCAAGGGTATTTTTTTAGTCCAAAAGTGAATATAATAGCGTGACTGGGGTTCCAGCTCACTTACTACAATATCAGAGTCCAGCATGTCAGCCAATATGCTACAGCGACTCCCCCCTGAGAAATCATAGAGGTTATGTTAGTCATTAAATAATATAAACAGGTTCTGTGACTGCAAGGAACACTTGATATTAAAAACCCAACTCAACATGAAAGATGATCAATCATTAATGTGACATAATAGCCGTATCATTGCTGGGTTTTTTTCTTTGAATAAATGATAATTCACCCATAATATTTATTCAGACTTTAGTTATGTAGCCATCGGCATATAATAATAGATTATGCAGAAATTTAAAAGCAAAATATGAATTCAAACATTTTATCTATTTACCAACCCCTCCGCACAAGCAGGATACGACACAAGGTCAATTTCTTAAGCGGAGTTCAACAGGTTTGAATTCAGTTTTCCTTCTCCTAGACTGGTTACCTAACCATGGTTAAAGAACCCAGTCTGCCCTGCTATTTACCCATAGCTGGAGGGAGAGTAGGATTCATACCTTTCCCAAGGGTATTAGCGCTAAGTGAAATGCAATTACCACGTCCAGGATTTGAACTCGGGGCGACGAGTCTATTTCAATTCAAACATTTTAACTTCATTAAACTGACTAGCAAAAATATGCACCCTCAGGGCATAAGTAGGGATTTTCCATGCATCTTACTTATGCAGACTTGACACAAGGACATTTATATGGGCCCACCCACAAAGCTCATGGGTGGTGGGTGCAAAAAATGCATTGTACCCGTTGGCATTCCCCCCTCAAGGGAGGCGCCTCAGGCACTGGAGCAATAAACCCAGCCCTGTCCCTTTAAATTAAGGGGGCAGGTATTGCCTGGGGGGGGGTAATTTAATTGGTTTCTATATAAAATCATTCATAGGATTGATTTTAATTCGTTGGAGAATAAAACAATATTAGCTACCAGTAACACCAAGTAATTATTTATTAAACCTGGTTTTGTTAAAACCAGTATGCAAATTAACCACACCATATATTATGTAAACCTTTATTTCTTAGTTATATACAAGACACATTGAAGGATTCTAAACACACGAATAACATGAGACAAATCTAACTCAGATTTTCATAGAGACCTCATTAATAAATAAGATTTATTCTATGTATTGATGATTTTAGCTATAAATTAAATACTCACTGATAAACTTCTGCAATTCCTGAGAGTATTGTTATGTAAGCAGTGATGTAGTTTTAGTTACAGACAAACACCAAATCTCCATTATAATAAGATGATAATATAACTGATTTTTAAAGAAACTATGACTTTCTCTTTGTATCAACAACTGTCAAGACAAAGAAAAAGATTTGCATCAGAATGTAGTCTGTTGCCTGAGAAACAGAAAAGAAATCATAACCTTTTTCTTTTTATTTCTAGATTTATATACATAATGTTATGTTTTATGCTATGTTCTTATAAAGAGATTTAAAATATCAAGAATAAAGACAGTTATAAACATACGAAACAATCACGAATGTCAGTATAAAGCCATCCTTGTAGAAGAACAGTAGTGGTACTATTTAACCCAAAGCTAGGGCAATGAGGTAATTCATACCTTTCCCCAAATCTGAAAGTGAACATAATAGTTGGACTGGAGCTGAAACTCGCTTACTACAATGTCACAGCCCAACACATTAACCACTGCTGTATCACAGGGACTTTCCCCAGGATTCCATATACTGACTTGAAACCTAAAATTAATAGATTCCTTCATACAAAATGGCAACAACAATGGAATAACAACATCCACAATAAACTCTTCCTAATCAAACTCACTTTGGGAGACTGGAGACCAACTTTAAGAAAGTCTAGAAAGGAACAAGTCATTGTATCCCGATTACGCATTGGTCATACAAGACTAATGCACTCCTATATACTCAAACAAGAACAACAACTACAGTGTGAAACATGTCAAACACCTTTGACTGTTAAACACTTATTCATGGAATGCAGGTTTTTTGCTCACATCCGAAACCATTATTTTAATGCAAACAATATGAAAGATCTATTTGAAAATATCAACATAGAAGACATTGTCCTTTTTGAATAAAAAAAAATACCATAATAAAATTATACCATAGAATATAGACATGAACTTAATCAATACCATACATGATCCCCAATGGTGCTAACACATTGTTAAAACCAATTACTAAAAAAGTATAAATATAAATACACAACACATATTACTTCCTAACCGTTAGGCATGACATAACCCCAAACAGGTTGATATGCCGTTAAAGTCTATCAACCAACCAGGATCAAATTATTTAGCTACAGTTTCCAAAAATAACCTACCAACCATTGATTTATAGACAAGAACCAATAAGCTTGGAAATAACAAGAAAAATTAAAATCTTTAATTATATGAACTCCGATAAAACAGAGTTCATGTGTTTTAAACAAGATGGTGCCATCACCATATTAAATGACAAGCCTCTGAAATTAGGAGACCAGTTCACATACTTAGGTAGCAATATCTCATCTACGGAAAGCGATGTTAATATATGCATAGGAAAAGCATAGACTGCTATTGACAGGTTATCGATATAGAAATCTGATCTCTAGTAAAATAAGATGGGAATTCTTCCAAGCTGTAATTGTATCAGTACTACTGCAAGGCTCCACCTCTAGGACTTTAACAAAACTCTTGAAGAAAAACCTAAACAGGAACTACACAAAGATGTTGCTTGCTCTTTAACAAATACTGGAGCAGCATCCACAAAACAACAGCTATATGGCCACTTACCTCTTATCACACAAATCATCCAAGTAAGACAAGCAAGACATGCTGGGAACTGCTGGGGAAGTAAGGACAAACTCCTAAGTGACGTTCTTTAGTGGACTTCTACATATGGACACACCTGTTGGCCAACCAGCAAAAACTTACATACAGCAGTTCTGTGCAGACACTGGATGTTGTGTTAAGGACTTTGCAGGAGTGATGACCACTAGAGATGGAGGGTGAGAGAGAGTCAAGGGAATCCGTGCTGCCAACAGACTTGATGAATGATGTCATGAAAACCAAAAAGGTTGATATTTTTACATCTCAGTGCAATTATAGTAGGTATTAACACAACCTGTTCGCTAGAGGTAGGGTGTGACATATGGTTGCAAGTATGGAGCATCCAGCAAGGATCAAACTCAGTATTCAGTAGTAATTGATCTGGGAGACTAGCTTGCTAACCATTACAGGATGCCTTAGTGCAATTATAGTAAGTAAATAAAAAAATGCATACAGAAATTTTAAAGTTCAAGTTTAGTTAAAAATAAACACACCTTTCATTCATCCCCTTCATTTTTGCTGGAGAAGATTACAGAGAGAGAGGGAGAGAGTGAAAAGGAGGGAGATAGAGTCAGAGAGAGAGAGAGAGAGTCAATGTCAATATGAGAGAGAGAGTAAGAACAATATGAATATAATCTGATTAAATTGTGATTCATTCTCACTTAAATGATAATAATCTCTATGTCCCATATTTAGGAGAGTATTATTAGAATATCTAATATAACATCCTATCGGCTGATGCTGTAGAACACGCCAACTGCACCTCTGCAGACGGGTAAAATACCCCCAATGGGACCACTTGTTGACAACGCGTGATGTTTAACAATTGAATCCTAGTAGCTGAGCAGTCTATGATATGCAACACTCCACTTTGGCCCCCACCCCTGATCAATTGGCTGGTCACATCAAACCCTAGCATTCATATGCTTATCCCAACCCTATTACCCTTTTGATCATGTATATGTGCTAGAAGGCAGAAGCTGAAGATCTTAGTGTCTTGGTGTTACATAATTATTAGATTCCTAATATTTATGTACAGTAGTGTAGAAACCAAAATGGCTGTTATAAGTTCAGCCGGCGGCCTTGAAGGATTGAATGACAAGGCTTGACCTCAGTCCTCATCCTCCTTCCGGTAGATACCGTGAGAATCAGTGGAGAAGACCCTCTTCCGGGTTAGATTAGAAAGAGATTTTTAGTCAGATCAGCCAAAGCCACGACGGTGGTAAGTTGTGTTATGCACGGTGCCGACTCAATCTGCGCAGGTAGTCTGGTGGGGATTTCAGAATAAAATGTGATCTAAGTTAAATCAACGTCTTGTGTTATCATCTAAAAACTACCAATGACACAGGGCTTCTGATAAAGAGAAATCCCCAATGGAAGACCAGACACAAAGTCCCCAAGATGAAGTCCAGACGCTAGAAGAGACGCTAGAAGAAGAACTTGAGATAGAAAAGATGAACAGAAGAAGAATAGAAGTAAGAAAGGAAAGAGAGTATACAACATTGGGTATGATGTTAAACTGGATCTAATGAAGTTCAAATTCTGGAGCTCTGGGGAGTGTGGAGTACCCACTTATTTCCATTACTTCCAGGTCCATCCTGACCCAGAGTGGTAGTACCTGTTAGGGTTCCATCTATGAGCTAATTAGAAAAAAATGTGTTTAAAAATGTGTTTAAAAATATTGAGTTTAAAAAAAAATTTGAATACCCATTAAGAATGAATAAAACAAAATAAACCATCACGGGTTGACATGCCATAATATTCAACCAACCAACCAACCAATAACATCCTAGGAGTGTTCAGAGTTTGTTTTGCTTCTTTTTTTTTTTTTAGATGAAGTTCTGTCAATCATTATTATTATTTTGACTTGCATTATACTTTATTTTTCTAATTGTAGTGGCTCTCCATAGTAAAAGTGATGACCTGAATGAATGTGTTATGATAAAAAGAAACGAGAATTAGGACGATGAAAGATGATACTAGATAAAATTATTAATATTAATGACAACATCCTCAGTTTTTACCCTTCTACAAAATTGTAGGATTATATTCTAATATATATCATTATGAACTATCTCATCTCTAAAGGGTGGTCTGAAAGTCTTTTTAGAGGTAAAATAATGATATAATTCATATCATCTGTATTAATCAGACTATTGTACTCATCTTTATTATTATATAAACAACGTCCCGGCCGATGTGCCAACAGGCCTTCTTTAAGTGTTTCCTGTTAAACTCTAAAGCCTTCATGTCCTAACTGGGAGCCTTCACAGAACTTCAAGCCAAACCCTTTATTCAATCCACGGGGGTAGACCGTTCTCATTCCGTTAACTAATTATCAAGTTTCAACTCAAAAATTCAGACAAATATTATATATCATTATAAAAAATTTTAAAAAGTTAAAACAATATGTAGGGGTGACAAGACTTTTGGACCCCCCACAATTATTATATTATTATAAAAAAGTTAGAAAAGTTAAAACAATATGTAAGGGTGACAAGACTTTTGGACCTCCCACCCCCTAATTATTTAGCATAGTAATGTATTATCTAACAAAAAAAAGCCATTTCACAAATCATTTTATATATGATACCCTTTATAATCCCTTAGAAAAGATTTGGAAAATAGTCGCTGTTGAATGTGACTGATAAATCTGCAGGTGGGGAGGAACCCGTGGGATTCTAAACCATCAAATTCAGCCTTACACAGCGTTGTTGAAAGATCAATTAAAGTTGTCTACCTTGAGTATAGAATCCAATATACTAACACTTTCAGTAAAAGACATGTTACTAAACTAATTAATAGAGTATACACACACACACACACACACACACACACACACACACACACACATCGCTTTTGCATGTAGCAACCACATCAACATTCAATTATGAATGTCAATGAACCTTTTTTCTATACATTTTTCAAACTCAACGCATTCAAAATATCCATCATCATTTATCTACATAAATCCTTTTTTTCTCCATGAATAATTTCATTGCCCTGAAGAAGGTTTCCTTTGTAAACCGAAATGTTCAAACATCAACTAATAAATTTCCATCCATAATAACATCCCGTGTTTGTTCTACACCTTCTCAGATTAATTTCCTCATCTTACTCCCACACACATATACACAAACACACAAACATATATATATATAATAAGACATGAATGCATGTGTTTGAAGGTTACTCCCCACCCCCTGTCATCACCTCAGATAAATAATGGAGAATTCCATTTTGATTCTGAGGAAAGAAAAAAAATCAAAGGCAGCACAACAGAGAGAAAAGGAGTAAAGTTCTTTCTTAGATAATTCTCATTTAATAAGGTTGTTTACAAATGACATAAGGTACGTTTTATATCCATTGGATTTTTACGAATGATAAATTATCTAATTCCTTTTCTTTTTTTTTTAATAACCTCCATCCGTTTTTGAGCTCATCATCATAAAAAAAAATCTAACAATGAAACAATATTTGTAAATTTATGTATCCAAATAAGAAAAAGAAAACTTATAAAAAGTGGAATTTTCACAGGTACTGTTAAT
The DNA here is from genome assembly GCA_023376005.1 of Doryteuthis pealeii. Taxonomy (NCBI): domain Eukaryota; kingdom Metazoa; phylum Mollusca; class Cephalopoda; order Myopsida; family Loliginidae; genus Doryteuthis; species Doryteuthis pealeii. The sequence goes on along the minus strand of CM042141.1, from coordinate 101,382,209 downwards.
ATCTATCAACTAGCAGGAATACCCGGCATTGATTGGGATAAATAATTTCATCTGGAGTTTCATTACAAAATGTTGAAATTCAATATGTTGATTCATCTTCTAGATAATCAATCTGATGCCATTGTAAATTCCACATAAGAAATTAACTTGTGTTACATCTTTTTTGTGAGAATCCCGTCCTGCACTCCTGCACCCTCGATGCACAATGTCTAGACCCCCCAACGTTTTGATGTTCTGTGATGGCCGATTTGAAGGGCACAAGTCAGAGACAGGTTCACAAGGACCAAAAGAAAACAAAACAAACACAAAGTCTGATAATAGGACGCTCATGGAAGAGAGAGAATGTGACACTTTAGAAATCTATCTCAACTGGCTGGCTACTGACTTCACTTGTGGATTCGGTGTTAACTCTACTGCTACCGATGTTAACACCTCTAGGGCCTGGGGTTGACTGCCCCAAGACTTGGAGATTAGCTGAATTTATGTAAAATTCTCCCCTACACCCGGACCACCCAAATGGCCAGTACTTAAATTCAATGCCGACTTCTAGACAACATTATCCCTTAAAACTAAAGCAATTACTTCTCTTTTCGGACTTACTTCGACCATTAATTTTTTCAAAAATAGCCTTTTTGCTTTTAATACCTAGATGCCTAAAGATATTATCACTAAGTGGCCTAACTTCACAGTGGCCGTACAACTCTTAAACTTTACGGCCTAATCTTTTGTGTTTATAAAAAGGACAACCACCCACCCACCTATGTCTAGGCTTTAATACATTTTATTTTTATTTATTTTTTTTTTTTTTCTGACCATGTTCTTCCTCAATCATAGTATCACATTCTCTTGGTTTGTTTGGTTTGGTTTGCGGTATATCAACCTCGGTGGGTCATTTAAAGTTTTGGATTAGTAGCGATAGTTTGGGAAAAACCAAATGTATATACATATATATATTTTAACTATTGTTCAATTACTTATATTTTTGAGTACAATTCTACTTCTTTTAAGAAATGTAAAATCCTGGATGGTCTTATTTTCGTGAAAAGTTTTTTCCAATTACTTGCTTGGTAATATTTTGTTCGCACTAGATCAAAGTCTACATACTCTAGCAGTATATATCTCTCTTGGCATGTAGTGCATATTGGGGATTCTGAGCCCTCTAGTAAATGATGATGGGTGATGTAGGTGTGGCCTATGTGAAGGCAGGTAAGCACAACCTATTCTCTTCTATTTTTGTTGTATTTTAAGTTTCATTTTCACATCCTACTCTTGTGGAGAGGTTGGTAAATATAATTATATAAAACATGAAATTTACACAGTATTTAGAGCAAATACAGACATGTTCATACAAAAATGAGGCAAGCTCACATTAGGAGATTTTGTTTTGGAATAAACTTATTCTTAATGGATACTCAATTGTTTTTATAAATACATTTTTCTATTCAACCCATAGATGGGATCCTAATAGGTACTACCACCTCAGGTCAGAGTGAACTAGGGAGCAATGGTGATGAAGGAGTTCTCCACATTCCCTAGACCTCCAGATTTGGAACCTCACGATCAGATAGAGTATAAAGTCCTACCCAGGATATTAAGACCTTCAGCGACTGCCTTCTAGCAAAAAAGGGTTAAAGCTTGCCATAAGGGCAATAGGGTTGAGACAATCATAAGTGCTAGTGCTTGACATGACCAACCGATTGATCGGAAGGGGCCTCTCTGACAGCCTGTCTAGCCTAAGGGCCTAAGTGGAGTGTTGCATGTCATGAACTGCTCATCCACCAGGATTTCGTCCTTAAGCATCACAAGTCGCCACTCACGACCAACAGGTGGTCCCATTGGGAGGGGTCTTACCCCTCTGCAGAGGTGTAGTCTGTGTATTCTAAAGCCCCAGCTGACAGGGCTATCATATTAGGAGAAACAAAATTATAAACAAACACACAGTCCAGAGAATATTTCTCTGAACACATTAGATTGGACTGTAGATATGACTTACTTTAAGTTATCCCATTCCTAATATGGTGAGACATATGGCCAAAATAAAGATAATTATATATTTCTCATGTCTAATATACATACACCCACTAATTTTTGAGTCTGAAAAATCAGAGAAAATAGTGAGTCTTTAACACAAATAATTATGATAGTATTTAGATACATTTGTAGAAGTATACTTTTTCTTTTAAATTATTTATCTAGAATTAAGATTTTTTTTTCTTCTTTCAAATTAACATTTGAAAAAAAAAAACTGTCTGGTTGACATAACCTTATTGTATAACAATCAAGACTGACATTTCCAAGACAACAGATGGTACCAATAAGCTAAATACAATTATGTGTGCATATTTTTTTTAATAATTTTTTTTTTTTTAATAACTAATTTTTTGAGTCAGTAGAGCATTCGACAAGGAACCACAAGGTTCCTGGTTCAATACTGGGCCTTGCCAACTTAACATACGAGTAGCACAGAGACCTATGCGGTAAAAACAGGAGCTGATGAAAGGTGTGGCGTTCCACCTAGGACACCAAAACAATCTCCTTGGTCTAGCACTAGTGAAAAGTGGATAGACTCCCTCTCTGTCTGGCTGATACTAACATTAGGCCACCCTATATTTTTTACTTAGATAATGCTCAGAAAGATACAAAATAGACCTGGGAGAAATAACAATGAAGGGGTACTCTACACCTCCCAGATCTCCAGAACTGGAACCTCACCATCAGATGCAGTTTATCATCATACCCAGGGTGTCCAATCATGGTGTAATCGTTAGCAAGCTAGTCTTGCAGATCCATTATTACTGAATAATTATTAATTATGATTATTTTATCATATATACTTATATACCTTCGCTGGCTTCGTCATTTCAGGAGGATGTAAAATGCCCGCATCCCTAAAGACCTTTTGTATGGCGAATTAGTAAAAGATTCCCAATTGGTAGCTAGACCATGCCTACATTTTAAAGGTGTCTGTGGGAGACACATGAGGATATGCCACATTGACACAACTTGTGGGAGGTAGATGCAGAAAATCAAGCAGCCTGGCGCCTTAATGTTTAACAAGACATGAAGAGGAGTGAGATGGAGAGGAGAGTAGCCTCCACAGCAAAGAGAACCAGAAAAAAGGAGAGAAAACAGCAGCCCCAGCAAGTATCACAGTGTGTGTGTGTGCAGTCAGTGCACAAAAGATTGTCACTCATTGATTAGCCTGCTCAGCCACTTGCGTAGATGCAGATAGTCTTCTTTTTTTTGGGGGGGGACACTACGTCATCATCCTTAGTGGACAGAAAGGTGTCAACCAACTAACTTATATACCAATTATTTTAATTTACTTTATTACTTTTTAATTTAATTTGTGAATTATTTTATTAATTATGCCCAAGAGGAATTCATTTTTTTATACACAAGGCTATTTATTTCACCTGGCATTTATTCAGAAATGGAGGGAGAAGTGGATTCATGCCTTCTACAATCTACAAGAGCAGTAAAGCAAAGTGATCCGTTATGCCAACCTACACCACCATCTAACTAGTTATTCTTTGGCAAAGAATTATTAAATCCGGTTAAGAAATCCATTAAAAGATTTTTGGTTCTGTAATTAAATATGTTTTGGTTGAAGATATCAAATAATCAGGTGTTTTTATTAAGATGAAAATCTCAAGTCAATACACAATACTAGAATTACAAAATGAGTAAAAATAAATTTATATATATATATATATATATATATATATAGTGATGCTGATAGCTTTTAGATTTAGTGCATCCTGAGAAGCACATATTTGCTTTGAAGGAGTCCCTGGGAAAATTAATAGGTCCTAACTAAAGTTTCTTAATAAATTGTAGGGTTTTTATTTAGGATCTGTGGAAACAGGATGTTGGATCAAGTTCTTGCTTCAACGGTGAACATTTTACTACTGGAGAGTTAGGAGGTCATGAATAGGGGAGGGGTGGTCAATTGTTAGTGTTAGCAGGGGTCTTTAAAACACACAGATGCTGATAGGTAAGCGTCCTGCATCCCTGATGCACAAAAATCTAAAAGGACGCAGTAAAATCATATGCATGCATCCCAGTGTTTTTCTTTTTTCTTGCCTCAACATTTCAAGCTAACTATAAATACATTTCAATAGTTTCTTAGAAACGAATTACACAGGATAAGTTACAAGGTAGGAGTTAGACGGCTTTAGTTGGGACCCATAAATTTTCCTGTTGACTCATTGAAGTTATCAGCATCACTATATATAAAGATAATCTACTGAGTCAGACGAACCTACTATTAGTTTCGCATAAAGCTCTTCAGGGCTAAAATCTGACAGTCAGATTTTAGCCCTGAAGAGCTTTATGCGAAACTAATAGTAGGTTCGTCTGACTCAGTAGATTATCTTTATTACTTGGCTCTACTTAGGTATCGAGCACTTTTTACAGATTAGCTTCTCCTAGCGGTTATATGAATATATATACATCTTATATACATATATATACATATAAATTGTTTTTTCTTTTGGCCAAATACTATACCAATAGATTATTTTTTGTTGGTACGAATATCTTGGTCTTTTCTTTTTTTCAAAAATTTTTTTCTTCCTGGTTGATGTTTGGTAGTACATTTTTACAATCAAACTCTCTGCCGGGTTTTTTCTTTCTGCAAGGATCTACCAACACGCTTGGTATATTATATATATATATATATATATATGGATTACATTTTTATCTATGTGAAGGATAAAGAAGGTCCTAAACACAACCATTCCCAACCCATCTGGTATACACACTGATCCTAAGTGACATACCTGATAACTATAACAATAATTTTGAAAGCTCAAATTCTTATAGCAATTTGAATACTGGGGAAGTTGGGGTTTGTTTTTTTAACTTTGTAACAATGTAAAAGAATATTGTCTTTGTTTGTTTGTTTGTCTTTTGTTTTGTTTTTGTTTTTGTTTTATATGTAGACAGGTGATTTCAACAAGGTGATTTTTTCCCCCTTGATAATCTTTTCTCTCAAAAAAATAGGCCAACAGAAAGAAATTCAAAACAGTCATTTGAAACCAGTTGTCAACCCCCTCCACTCCTTTTCTAAAAGGTCTTTAAAGTTTCTGACAAATTTTCTAATTTATTGATGTAGAAAAAAAAAAAAAAAAAAAGAAAAAAGAAAAGTACAAACATTACAACAAAGAAACTAATGTTCAATGGTCGTTCTGAAATTATTCAGTTTTAAATATAAAGTTGACATTATCAGAAGTTCAACTCTAAAAAGTTAAAAGTAATTTATAATTTCTGTATTTAAAAAACAACATTTAGTAGTTGTCAGTTTAAGAAACTTACAATAAAGTGAATATAATGCCCCATTCTTTAAGTGACATTAATATTTATAAGCGCAAGTTTTGCGTGTTTCATTATTCATTGCTTTAATTTAATCTCAAAACAGATAAGAGAGTTATTTGAATGAAATTAATTCCCACAATACAGTGATACAGTGGTTTGGTTTGTTTGAAGGAATATCAACCTTGATGGATCATTTAATGCTAACAAAGTTTTGAAATAAATTCATTCTTAATGGATACACAATTTTTTTTTATAAACCCATATTTATCCCATAGAATGAGACCCTAACAGGTACTACCACTCTGGGTGGGAGTGGAGCAATGGTGATGAAGGGGTACTCCACATTCCCCAAACTTCCAGAACTGGAACCTCACCATCAGAGAGAGAGTTTAACATTATTCCCAGGACATGAAGACCCTCAGCCACCACCTGCTAGGGCTTGACATGACCAGCCAATTGATCGGAGGAGGCCTCTCCGACCACCCGTCTAGCCTAAGTAAGGGCCTAAGTGGTGCGTTGCATGGACTGCTCATCCACCAGATTCCGTCCTTAAGCATCACAGCAGTGATACCTTTATTTACAAGTCACTCGGTCGATTTTTGGCTTTGTTTTGTATGATAAAATTAAGAAGTACAAGCGAGCTTCAGATACACTTATATTAGGAAGTTCATTTAACACTTTAAATTTATTACAACAAATAAAAATATTATCTATAAAAAAAATAAACATTAAAACATTACAATACACTCAGTCGGTAGATCATCCGCTAGGAACCACAATATCCTAGGTTCAATACCAGCCCTTACCAATTCAGCATAAGAGTAGCATAGCTTGGATCTGTGCGGTAAAGTGGGAAGCTGATAGTAGGTGTGGTGCTCAACCTCAGATGTAAAGTGAAAAGGAGATAGACTCCCTCGCTGTCCAGATGATTTTATTACAGCACATAATTCATTACATTCTATTTCATTATGTTTTATGCAATACAGTGCTATTTTTCTTTTAAAAAAATGTATAAAAATAAAATTTAAAAAATTAGGGTTATTTTGGGGGTTGCAGGAATTAATAAATGGCATTTCAGTTTATTTCAATGGGAAAAATTGATCTGATATACAAGGACAGAGATACTGATAGGGTACACGTCCTGCGTCCCTGACACACAAAAATCTCAAAGGACGCAGTAAAATTGTATCCATGCATCCCAGTGTTTCTCTTTTTAAATACATTTCAATACTTTCTTAGAAACAAATTAAACAGGATAGGTTACAAGGTAGGAGTTAGACGGCTTTAGTTTGGACCCATAAATTTTCCTTGGGACTCATTCAAAGCAAATGTGTGTGTCCCAGGATGCACTAAATAAAAAAACTATCAACATCACTGAAAGTAATTGAGTTACAAGCAGAAGAAATTAAATTTGTACGTCAAGGTACAAATGTACTCAGGAATAATCATATGCTATGAAAAAAAGTCAAATGTGAATTTAAAAAATTAAATAAACTAGCAAAATAAAAAACACCCTCTGGGCGACGTAAAATAAATATTGCCTGAGGGGATGGGAGTTGAAAATTTAATATCAGAGAGTTTGTATCATAAGTAAAGTAAAATCATCAAATTTATTAAAGGAGTAAAAAATAAAAAATTTGAAATGGAAACTTAGTTCTGATAACTTTAAATATATATTAAAATAAAACAAACTATATATAGATAGATAATAGCAGGTATGTATTTATTAAAACTTGTTTAAAAAAACAATGAGGACTGAATAACATTGCATGCTCAAATTTTGAGTGTATTTATTCTACGTTATGACGTTTTATGTAGTGTGACGTAATCAGTGACATCGATTTTGTTACAGACAAAAAACGGAAACGAATCTCCATTATTAGAAAACAATGTTTAATTAAGTCGACATAAACTGCCAAAAATAATTAAATAAAATTACAATCCAAACATTTTAGTGTCTTTTATATGATTACCAATAAACTAAGCATGTCTTATTTAGTATATTTCAAATGAGCAATTACCGATCAGAACATGTTTTAGCTATGACTTGAGTGACGTCATTATGGACTAACTTTCTAGGCTTTCCTTTCATGTAGTTAACCCATTGAAGCTGAGAAATACATTCAATCATAAATCTATTCAAGTAATTGATTCATAAGAGAGAACAGTCAAGGTTATATACATTACAGTTCCTAATTCAAATAAATATGGTCAAGTTTTAAACAATGCCTTTCTGTTTCTGCTTAGAGTCAATTACATACACACTATATATATATATATATATCATTCCAAATGATCTAGATTTGTTTGAATGACACAAATACACACACACACACACACATATATATATAAGGGGCCGGGTTAGCTCAGTCGGTAGAGCGTTCGGCTAGAAACCACAAGGTTCCTAGTTCGATACCCGCCCTCGCCAACTCAGCGTATGAGTACCACAAGGATATGTGCGGTAAAGTAAGGAGCTGATGGTAGGTGTGGCGCTCCACCTCAGACACTAAAATAATCTCCTTGGTCTAGCACTAGTGAAAAGGGGATAAACTCCCTCGCTGCTTGGCTGATACCGACTTTAGGCCACCCTGATGACTTTACTTTTACTTATACACACTTATACACACACACACACACACATACACGTATGTGTATGTATATATATATACACATGTCTATGTATGATTATATGTGGATATGCGTATACATGGATTATATGTATTTATATATTGTTTTAATCTTCTTACTTTTCTAACGTTAATATTCCATATGAAATACATCATATCTTTGTTAAACTTTTCGTTCCCCGCCTATTCACGTTCATGCATGCGTCATCCTATGATCTTCACCTTCCATTTTTGCACATGCAATGATCACGTCATTGGCTTTCGTAAACAAACGTGCATATAAAAATTAACGGTTAATAACATTATATTCACACATTCAAGATACACTTATCTTTCATTTTGTCCCTCACATAAACATTACTTAACAGTGTCCTGAAGATGGTACAATATACCGAAATGCTTAAGTATTGACACATAAAATTGTTTCCCCTGATCATAACATCCTGTGTTTGTTATATTTTTAAAATATTTTCTTCTCGTATTGTCGGATTAATTTCCTCACCATATTTATATATATATATATATATATATATATATATATATATATATATATATATATATATATATATAAATAAACACACACACACACACACACCACTATGGGGGATTTAATGGGGAAACCGCTCCACTATCCTTTACAAGAAAAATCATGATAATGCACAGTTTACAGATAAGGGAAATGGAGTTGAGAGACATGATCAACTATGTATAAGTGTGTGTGTATATATATTATATATATATATATATATATATGACACCATCTATAGTGAGTAGTTCATCCACACATTGATAGGACTATTCTTGTTTTTTTTTTATTATTCCTACTTGGTTGCTCTAACCACTCTCCCCAAAATTGAAACAGGAGCCAACTAACTCCTGTTTTTATTTTTTGTTTGTTTGTTTTTCTGTCAAATAAGTAACGTTCACTTATTTGAATTGCTTTTACATGGCTAAAAGACTCCCTAAAGAATTACCATGCTATTAAAACATAGCTGGAGGGAATTGGGTTCATGCCTTTTTTTGAAGAGCATTTGTGCAACAACAACAAAAAACTGAATCAAAATTTGGAACTATTTGCAGATTCAATTACACTGCTCCACACCTCCAGCAAGGTGAGAAATTGGTTTGGTTTGTTTTGTTTTATGCCATATCAACCTCAGTGGGTCATTTAATGCCAACAAAGTTTTGAAATAAATTCATTCTTAATGGATACCCAATTTTTTTTTTATAAACACATTTTCCTATTTAACCCATAGATGGGATCCTAACAGGTACTACCACTCCAGATTAGAGTGGACCAGGGAGTAATGGTGATGAAGGGGTTCTCCACATTCCCTAAACCGCCAGAACTAGAACCTCACCATCTGACAGAGTTTAACATCATTCCCAGGACTTGAAGACCCTCAGCCACCACCATCTAGCACCCATATGATAAAAAGGGTTGGGGCTTACCATAAAGGCAATAGGGTCGGGAAAACTATGTAGGTGCTAGGGCTTGACGTGACCAGCCAATTGAGTGGAGGGGGGGGCTGTCTAGCCTAAATAAGGGCCAAAGTGGAGTGTTGCATGTCATGGACTGCTCAGCCACCTAGGTTTCATCCTTAAGCATCACGGGTTGCCACCTACGGCGAACACGTGACCCCATTGGGGAGGATCTTACCCTTCTGCAGAGGTGCAGTCAGTATATTTTAAAGGTCCAGCTGACAGGGCTGGCAAGAAATTGGAATATAAGTATAGGTCTTGCTCCAACTATAAAACAATGCATATTCTTTGTCTTAGTTTTTGACCTGAAGATCTCCTTCACATATCGGTTCTTTTTAAAAAAAGCCTTTTAAAAGTTAATGACCCTTTTAACAGAAAAAATAAATATCAATAGTCTCAATTGTTAAATACCTCTCAGGTTGTTGAAAAGAGCCGCTATTTGTATATATTATGATTTTATGATAGCGGTATCAGTACTTCTATGACAGATCAAAAGGAAAATGCTTCCCAACTCCATCCCACCTCCAAACTATTCAGACAATAAGGTAAGTATTAACCCAACCCACTCGCCACAAGTAGGTTGGTTGGTTGGTTGGATTTTACGGCATGTTGGGTTATCTTATGCTAAAGATATTTTTTCTCATCCATTCTCGATGGGTACTCAATTTTTACTTTTGAACTCAACTACTTTTAAACAGAGTGGATCTGGGAGTAATGGTAATGAAGGGGTACTCCACATTTCCCAAAATTAGATCCAAAATTAGAACCCAAGCCCTGATTATAATTGATCATATCTGGGGGGGGGGGGGAAGATATTAGCTAGATGGGGTTACTATTACCACTTGCCTAAATTCACTTACACCACACAGGTAACAGTTTAAAAATGTGGGAGGTATCTTTATCACACCCTGTATAACTTCCTGCCTTCTGATATTATTTCCTGTCATTTAGTTAAGGTTGCGTTTAACAGCAACACAGAAAATGTTGAAGGATAAAATTTTACTTTTTTTAAAAGTTAATAATTGTATCGTAATTATTTGTGTATAACACATACCCCTCCTTTGGACTTTGGAGGCAGGTGGCCTAGTCGTAGGTAATAGACTCGTCGACCTAAGTTCAAATCCTAGACAAGGTGGATTGTATTTCACACAGCGCTAATACCCTTGGGAAAGGTATGAATCCATATATTTTCCCTCCATCTATGGGTAAATAGTATGGCAGACTGGGCTCTTTAACCTTGGATAGGTGACCAGTCTAGCAGAAGGAAAACCGAATTTTAAAAACCTGAGGTCAGTCGTTGATTGGGTTTGTGGCATTCCTTGTGCACCAATTCTTTCCTATTGACTGTGTCAAAAAGTGTGGATGGTCCAACACAAGCATTCACACATTATAAACAAAACACTGTGTAGGTTGTTCATTGGATGAACCCTCATGCATCGAAATCAACAAGAGAGTCCATTTCTTTTTTTTACCTTTGAACTATGAAATTCTGGGGGAAAAAAAAATTCTCATGGATAATACAGACTGACTATAGAATTTGTAGCACCTAAATTTAGGATGTTCAACTTTTTATCAGTTTATACTGACTAAATATACTGACTGATGTTCTGTCTATGACTCGAAGAGGCTGACGTTCTTAGATTTATTGTGATTTGTTTTTTGGGTTTTTTTTTTTAGTCACCTGAGTTCAATTGAACAAAGCTTTGCTTCAGAGCAGGCAGAAAGGCTGGCACCTCCTGTCAAATCCACCTCTAAGCAACAAAATATACCAAGAATAATGTCAGAGTACAACAAGCACTAATCAGAGTAGATAAATCCCACCACACACACACACACACACACACACACAACAAAGAATGAAAAAGAAAGTGACACAAACAAAGAAGAGCTTGAAACAAAAAACAATGAAGTCTTTCTTGTTCTATAGTCCTTCCTTCTTATATATATTTACCAACCCCTCCGCACGAGCAGGATGTGACACAAGGTCAATTTCTTAAGCAGAGTTCAGCAGGTTTGAATTCAGAGTTTTCCTTCTCCTAGATCGGTTGCCTAACCAAGGTTAAAAAGCCCAGTCTGCCCTACTATTTACCCATAGCTGGAGGGAGAGTAGGATTCATACCTTTCCCAATGATATTAGCGCTAAATGAAATGCAATTACCACGTCCAGGATTTGAACTCGGGGCTACGAGTCCATTTCTCATGACTAACCATTACACCACACACTTCCAACTTAAGTTTGGTTTCTTTAATGGCATATCAACCTTCTTGGGCTTTTTAATGCCAAACCAAACTTTATAGAAGAACAGTAAGTAAGTAAAGTCATCGGGGTGGCCTAAAGTTGGTACCAGCCAGACAGCAAGGAAGTTTATCCCCTTTTCACTAGCGTTAGACCAAGGAGATTGTTTTTGCATCCAATGTGGAGCGCCATTCCTACCATCAGCTCCTTACTTTACCGCACGGATCCCTGTGCTACTCATATGCTGAGTTGGCGAGGGCTGGTATCGAACCAGGAAACTTGTAGTTCCTAGGCGGACGCTCTACCGACTGAGCTAAACTGGCCCTTACAAAGGGATCATACCTTTCCCAAGGGTATTAGTCCAAAACAATAGCTCAGTTGGTAGAACATCCAAAGAAACCACAAGGTTCCAGGCTCAATACCAGCCCTTGCCTACTTAGCGCATGAGTAGCACAGTTTGGAACTGTGCAGTAAAGTGGGGAGCTGATGGTAGATGAGGCGCTTCACTCAGTTACAAAAACAATCTCCCTGGTCTAGCATTAGTGAAAAGGAGATTTATGTTTGGTTGGTTGGTTTTTATGGCATGTCAACCCCTTGGGTTATTTTATGCCGAATACTTCTATTGGTAATTAGGTATTCAAAAATGTTTAATGCCGACAAAGTTTTGAAATAATTTAATTTTTAATACAATTTTTTTTTAAACTCATGATTTCTATTTAACCCATAGATGGGACCCTAACAGGTACTACCACTCCGGGTCAGAGTGGACCAGGGAGCAATGGTGATGAAGGGGTGCTCCACATTCCCCAAACTTCCAGAACTGGAACCTCACCATCAGATAGAGTTTAACGTCATTCCCAGGACATGTAGACCCGCAGCCACCACCTTCTAGCATCCATATGATAAAAAGGGTTGGGGATTGCCATAAGGGCAATAGGTTGGGGCAATCATATAGGTGCTAGGGCTTGACATGACCAGCCGATTGATCGGAGGGGGCCTCTCTAACCGCCCGTCTAGCCCATGATAGGGCCAAAGTGGAGTATTGCAAGTCATACTCATCCACCTGGGTTCTATCCTTAAGCATCACAGGTCGCCGTTGGATAAATACATCATGTTCAGATTTTGCATAATTTTCTACACTTGCAGTCTGTTTTAAAAAGAAATCAAGTCCTGTGTCTAAAAAAAAAAATCGTCACAGAATCCCCAATATGCACTACATTCCAAGATAGATTCACAGTGAATCATATACTTCTAGAATGTGTAGACTTTGATCTAGTGCGAACAAAATATTACCAAGCAAGCAATTTGAAAAAACTTTTCACAAAAATAAGACCATCCAGGATTTAAAATTTCCTAAAAGAAATAAGATTGTACTAAAAAAAATATGATTAATTGAACAATAGTTAAAATCTATCTATCTATCTATATATATTTATTTTATTTATTTGTTTTCTACCAAACTATCGCTACGAATCCAAAACTTAGTCAGCATTAAATGACCCACCAAGGTTGAGGTTGATATACCGTAAAAAAAATAAAAAAACTAAGAAAAAAAAAAGAAAAAAAAAACATATACTTTAACTATTTACTCTATTTTTGTTGAAACAAACAAGAGACCCAGTAATCATTATCATCACGTCGTGCTGACAACACCGATTCCTATGAGTCGCTCTCACCACCCATCCCTATTGGTCATCACTCCTGGCAAGTCTTACTCATTTCATGTGATACATACTGCATGTTCAGATTTTGATATTTTTCATAATCTTTTACACTTGCAGTATGTTTTAATAAGGAATCAAGTATTGTGTCTAAGACGAAAAAAAAAAGATACTTTAAAATTGTACATGTAAGAAATTCTTGCATCTAAAAACTATTTTTGCTGAAATAAACAAGAAGAGACCCAGTAAATTTAATCCTCATAATATTGCACTGACAACACTGATTCCTATGAGTCTCTCTCACCACCCATCCTATTGGTCACAACTCCTGGCAAGTCCTACTCACGACATCCAGTATCTGTACAGAGATGATAAATGTAAGTCCTTGCTGGTCGGCCCATTCTGGTGTGCCCATGTGTAGGTGTCCACAAAAGAACATCACTCATGAGTTTGTTCTTACTTCTGCAGCAGTGTCCAACATCCCTTGTTCATCTTCATTGGATGATTTATGAGATAGAAGATAAGTGGCTGTACAGTCGCTTTCTTGTGGTGTGTTACTTCCAGTTCAGGACAACATGCAACATCCTGATACAGTTTCCATCTAGCTTTTTTCTCTAAGCATTTCATTAGAGTCTAAGTGGTGCACTCATAAACTAACAAGAAGAGGCCCAGTAAATTTAATAGCATTAGCAAAATTCTACTCAAATTATATATAAACAAAGTAAAAGTTCTAATTGATAGATTACTAAGATCAGCCATCAAAAGTGATCAAAGAAAAATGGTAAAAGGTTTTATCATAAAAACATATCTTTGAGCTGTGTAATGTCATGAATCATAAACTGAACAACAGATCTTGTCAGGTTCTTAGAACGCTAAGCCTTTATTAAAGAGCTATCAGTGGATATGTGAAAATTAGTTTTGAATTCCAGATAAATTACCTAGCCAAGGTTAGGCATAGCTGCTATATATGTGAATGCAATCAGCTTCATAACCTTGGATGAGATCTTCAGCATAAGTCTAACATGCTCAGAATTATGCTGAAGATACAGTGATCCCGAGTAGTTAACCAGTTCATAAAACAAGTACGCATCAAGGTCAAAAAAATCTGAAAGGAAGGACTCTTTTATTCCCCCATGGCTGTACTAAAACCAGTATGGTTGATGGTTCCTGTTTGATGTAAACAAGTTGTGTAAGTTTACGGTAGGATCACAGACATGAGCAGGCAAACAATAGACTCCAACATGATCAAGAAGACAGTATGAGAGTGGCTCATTATACCTTGTGTAGGAACTGCCCATGAGGCACTTCAAAAGAAGAATATGGGATGAGATGATAAACTGATATGTCTAATATTATTATTATTATCAAGCATCAAATATCTCTAGAACTATAGCCAGAAGGAACCCGAAAGCATTGTCGAAATCCTCTATTCGTAATATTGTCCTCATCTCTGCACAACTCAATGTGTGCTTCTTCAGGAAGTTCGAGAGAAGGTTTCAGGTCGAGAGCAGAGTTCAAGAAGATTAAGAGTCTGACAAGAAATACTTCAGAGGGCATATCGGCCAAAAGCAGACAATAAAGATGAGGTCAAGCCGGATCTCAAAAATTCAGAGTAGCCTCATGCAAGTCCAAGACATTCAAAAAGTATTGAGACTGAAGCTACAAATAATGTTCATCAAAATAGTACTCTTGGCATTCAATACACTTATTCCAGTGATTTATGCATTGGTCAAAGCACCTCCAAAACTCCTCTTTTGATATAGCATGTAGCTTTGCCATTGTATGTCCTCTGCATACACAAATCTTGCCCTTGAGAGACAAGAAAAGACATATAGAGTATAGAGAGTTCTGCACTTGTACAATCTTGTGTTTCACCAAAAACTACTGATCAAAAAGTATCCAGAATTGATACTGACTTATTGAGACATGACTATTATATAAGTTCTCTATCTGTACTAGCAAAAATAAACACCCTCCGGGCAGTGTAAAATTTAATTTTCAAAAGATATTGCTTGAGGGGGTTGGAGTTAAAAATTCAATGTCAGAGGGTTTGTAGAAGCAAAATTATCAAATTTATTAAAAGTAAAAAATAAAACAATTTCAAATGGAAACTTCTGTTCCCTTCAAATAAAATGTTGCTTGCATCTATTATTTAGATAATTATTTGTAGCTATATATCTATTTGTAAACCTTTTAGTTGACTTCTTGTTACTGAAAAAAAAAAAAAAAAAAAAAGGGCAATAGTATGGTGGTGTTGGGTAATGTGACACAAGCAATGACGTAGTTTCAGTTACAGACAGACAGTGAATCTCCATTATTAATAGATACATGTCTTCATATAAATTTGTTAAATTAAAAGTCTCAGTCATTCACAGCTGGGAATGCTAATTATATAGCAAATCTTGGAAGGAGCACCCCACAAAAAAAAGCAGTACAGCCACTTGCTTCCTATTAAACAAACCATCCAGGTAAGACGAACACGACATGCTGGACACTGCTGGAGAACTAAGGACGGACTCATAATTAATATAATTTTCATGAAAATAGTACCCTTGGTATTCAATACACTTATTCCAGCCACTCGTTTAGTTGGTTGGATTTTGCAGCATATCAACCCTTGGGTTATTTTATGCCAAAGACATATTCATGCTTGTTGGGTATTCAATTTTTAAGCTCATTTTTTTTACCTATCTAAACCATTCTGGCTCAGATTGGACCTAGGAGTAATGGCAATGAAGGGGTACTCCACACTCCCCAGAACTCCATGTAGGAGTTACAAGTTTAAAATGTTCAGATACCAAAATCATAAAAATGTCTAATTACTCATAATTTATTATCAAATTTACAAAAAAATAAATTAAATAAAAAATAAATAAAATAAAAAAATAAATAAAAAGATTCTATTTTCTTTTATTGAGGAAACAAGAAAAGTTTTTTGTTTTTGTTTTTTTAAAAACTATTACATACAAAATTTAAGTGACTAAATCCAAATATCTTTATTAGGGACAACATCATATAAACAGATTACTTAAGTGACTTGCTATAAAGCCATTCGTTTTATTGTTCATGCTTGGCTATAAAGCCAAATACAATATCATATTCAAGGACAAATGACTCAATACGAGAAACATTAGCAGAAGCAAGACATTAGACAAGTTTGTTATAGTTTATACTTGTCCAAGTCACATATTTGTAAAATATATATCATTCGAGATTTATAAAAAGTAAAAAAAAAAATACAATTTTTTTTTCTGTTGATATATGCAGAGACACGTAAAACTCAACGACCAAATAAAAGGAAGAAAAACGGCACATAAAATTGGATTAGCTCATAAACGTAGGCTTTTGGGAAGTAAAAGAAAATAATAAATAAATAAAATAAAAATAGTGCATTACTTACTCAACATAATAGACAACTCCCTCTGGGGTAATACTCCATTCCCAGCCACTTGGTAAATCTGAAAAAAAAAAAAAAAAAAAAAAAAAAAATTTAAAATTGGAATAATCACTCATTTTTTATTTCTATTTATTGAATAAATAAAAATGGAAAATTTTTGTCTTACTTGGTCATTGCATTTGCATTTCCTCTGAGAGGAATTTACATTTAATGCTTCTAAGAAATATATGGCAATCCTCTGAAATTAGTAAATACGAGGGTAATTCCAAAAGGTAAGTAAAGAAAAATAACAATCTATTAATAATGGAGATTCGCTTTCAGTTTTTATCTGTAACAAAAACTACGTCACTGCTTACGTCACACTGCCTAAAATCATCATAAATAGAATACACTCAAAATTTGAGCATGCAATGTTAGACAGTCCTCATTGGTTTTTTAAACAAGTTTTAATAAATTATGTATTTATCTATATATAGTTGGGGTTTTTTATTATAATATATATTTAAAGTTTTCAGAACTAAGTTTCCATTTCAATTTTTTTTAAATTTTTTACTCCTCCTTTAATAAATTTGATGATTTTACTTTACTTATGATACAAACTCTCTGATATTAAATTTTCAACTCCCATCCCCTCAGGCAATATTTATTTTACGTCGCCCAGAGGTCGTTTTTTATTTTGCTAGTACAAATAAAGTAGGTGGAGTGACCTATTGTTGGTATCAGCCAAACAGCGAGAGTGTCTACTCCCTTTTCAGTACTGCTAGATCAGAGAAATCGTTTTGCATGAGGTGGAGCGCCACACCTACCATCAATTCCCTACTTTACCGCACAGATCCAAGCTGGGCTACTCATATGTTAAGTTGGCAAGTGTTAGTATCAAACCAAAAACCTTTGGTTCCTAGGCAGATGCTCTACCAACTGAGCTAAACCTCGAAATTAGTAGATATGAGCATAATCCCAAAAGTAAGGTCTACAAAATATTTAGATATCACAGAAACGTTTATAGTATGTTTAAACATAGATACATTACATAAGAAAGTACAGACATTAAGTGCTGTACACCAGTGTCTAACCCAAATTTTTATTATGCTTTTTTGTAGGTGCTGTGACAGTTTTTGTATTCTCATGTCATACCAGCTCACTGCCACTTCGTTGAGGAATTGTTGAACCTCATCATCATTGCAAACTCCCTACATCACTTGCAGTCATTTTTAACATCCCTGTATGTTACACTTCTGTTAATTGGTAATTAATTACCATTGGTTTCATGCCTTTTGTGTTCAAAAAACAAATAACTGCATGAACTTCACACTTGGTGATAGCATCAATCAGGAGCTCCATCAGAAACAACTGCCAAGTCTGAGCGTAGTAACAGGGTTTGCGCAGACATAGGTACAACAAACACAACAGTGTTGCTTATAGGTGCACAAACAGTTTTTCTGCATCCCGGTGCTTTAGAGACCTTTCTTTTGAGATTACCCTAGTATGTATGTATGTGTATTTGGGCTGCATTCTTTCATTTATACATGTAGAATTAAACAAAAACAATCTCCTGTTTAACAATTTTATTTTTTATCTTTTCTAATTTTCTGGCCAACTTTTATGTATGTATGTAGAAATAGATAGATAGATAGATAAAAATAAAATAAGATAAATAAAATAAAAAAGGAATAAACAATATTTTTCCATAGCAATGTTGAAAATGTGAGAACTAACAAAACTTATGAATCACCTATTTCTGGAGTTGAGCACTGGTAACAAACTGTGGAAAACAAAACCCATAGATAAGGGCGACGTTAGAAATCAAATACTCCTCTTTTTAGTCTTTCTTACATATCTTTATCTACCCTTTTGTTTAAGACCATAGAGCGAAAATCTAATTGCACTCAATGGCCTAAAAAATAAAAACAATATATATATATAAAGTGCATGATCTTCAACCACTTGTCCCTCTTCTTTCGCTATTGTTTGTAAAAATTAATTCCTATTTTTTTTTTCTTATCTCAATTGTCGTCTTTAGCTTTGTTAGTAGAAATAATATGGTCACTGATACATTTTCGTAAAAATAAGCACATAGGTCAATCGAGGAATGAAAGGGAGTGAAAAAGAGAAGAAAGAAGCTGCCACAGAAAAGAGAGCTAAAAGGAAGGAGAGACTACAGCACCCCCAACACCTACAGAAAGCATCACCTTTTGTTTGCAATCACTGTACCAGAGACTGCCATTCAAAGACCGGTCTGTTCAGCCACTTGCGTAGCTGTAGAAAAAAGAAAAAATGGACACTATGCCATTGTCTTAAATAGATGGAAGGTTACCAAACAACAACAAACAAACATACCACTTTAGTTGGTTTGTTTAATGGTATATCAACCGTCTTGGGTTATTTAATACCAAAGCCATTCTTGTAGAAGAACAGTAGTGGTACTATTCAACCCGGATCTGCTTTAGTTCAGACCATCTACCTAGGAACCACAAGGTTCAGGTTCGAAACGCGTTTGTCAACTCATGAGTAGCACAGCTGATGGTTGATGTGGCACTCCATCTCATATGCAAAAACAATCTCCCTGATCTAGTGCTAATGAAAAGGAGATAAACCTCCTTGCTGTTCGGCTGATACTGACAATAGGCCACTCTGCGGACTTTACTAATCAACCCATAGCTGGGTGATGAAGGGATTCATACCTTTCCCAATGGTATCAGACCAAAAGTGAATGTATTAGCAAGTTTGATCCTCACTGGATGCCCCATCTAAGAATTTGCATATGCAAATCAACCACAATGCTACTCTAAGTAAATGTTTTAATGCATCATTATCAGAATAGTACAATTCCACCGTCACATCAGACAAACTAAAATAATTTGCTAAACTTTGGTGCCTATATGTTTGTTGTACTCTTTTCTCTTGGGTGTCCCATCATGGGGTAATAGTTAGCAAGCTAGCCTCATTGATACATTACTAATTAATAGTGAGTTTAATCCTCGATAGATGACCCATATTAACAATCTTGAGTCAGCAGAGAACTTAGACAGACATAGTAGATGTTAGGAAAAAAATATGAAAATTGAAGAGGACACATTTTCTATAGACTGACCGTAAGCTACCTAGGTGAAAAGTTGTTGATTTTGGAGTCATGCATTTGGGTGAGCAAAATAAAATTTTCTATCAGGTATAGGCTTAAAATAGTTGGATATTTGGATTTTACAATCCTTATTTGCCCTACATACCAAATTTCAGAAAATATTGAATGTATGGAAGTTGTTAAAAAACCCAGAGATTCTGCGACACCACACAGCCTTAATTTAGAGGCAAAATAGGAAAATTTTAACCCCCCCCCCTCTAAAATTGGAACGGTAAAGTTTAACACAAAATAATTTGGCACACTTTCCTAACTCATGAAGGGGAATATTTGTGCCAAATTTCAAGTAATTCAGTGTCAGTGGGTGCAGATTTCAACTTTTTGAGGGAAATTTGACATGGAATGACCCTTTAGTTGTTTCGCCAGATTATGAATAAAAACCCTACAATCTATTAACAGACTTTAGTTGGAACCTATTAATTTTCCAGAGACTCATTCAAAGCAACTATATGCGTCCCAGCACTACGCACTAAATCAAAAAGCTATCAGCATCACTGGTATGGTCTTATATTTATTATGAATTGTAATCATTTAATTACATTGTAGCTGGAGATGCCAAGGTGCTGGAGTCAAAAGTTTTGTGTTCAGAGTCCACATCTCTGTGAACGGTTTGGATAAATATCTACTCTTATCTGAATAGTGAATGCAAGTATTACATTTCCATATATTTCTTTTGTATATATTACTACAGAAATAGGAGAAGTTTCCTTTCGAACTATTCAATATAAGCACCAATAAATGATATCAGGTTTCAGATCTTCCATTTAAAATAGAGGACACTTAGTCCAAGTAGATTCTCATCTCTTTACACTCGGGGGCGGAGGGGGAGGGGCAACATTTTTGATAATCTTCATTGAAACAATAAGGAAGTCCTTACTCTCCTTAAGAGCATTTGTCTACTCTCCATTAACAATGCACTCAACACTTGACATTCTATCAACTTAAAATTATTCAGATCTAAGCACAACAAATTATCTAATACACAAACTTTCTTTCCATCTACAAGGAAATAAATTTGTCATGTGAAACAAACTTCCTTGGGTCACCTCATGCCAGCCTTTCAATTTGAATTAAATCAATTTCTAACAGCATGCTATATACATACATACATACATACATGTATGTATGTATGTATATACTATTAAGAAATTTGAAAAAACACAAAAAACAAATGTTCCAAAAATTAGAAGAATTTATTATCGACGCTTAAACGTTTCGGTTTCTTTAAACTTTCATCAGGATGTATTATTGGGTGAAGAAATTGATGGATGTTTTATAGATGACAGGAGATAAAAAATCTTTATAAAATTTTTTTTGTTGTGTAACTGTATTTGTTCAGAGTTATGTCTTTTTTTTATTTATTTAATTTACTCCCATATGTATGTATATACACACACACACACACACACTGATAGGTATGTGTCCTGCATCAAAAGGACGCAGAAAAATCGTATCCATGTATCCCACCATTTCCAGCTAACTGTAAATACATTTAGATATTTTCTTGGAAACGATTAACACTGTATGGGTACAAGGTTGGGGTTAGACAGCTTTAGTTGTTCATAGAAAAAAAACTCTGCAATTTATTAAGAAACTTTAGTTGGAACCCATTCAAATAAAATCTGTGCCTCCCAGGATGCACTAAATCAAAATACTATCAGCATCACATATATATATAAGATTTAGCATAGAAATCTCATAAGCCAGATGCCGTCACCATATATGATTAAAAATTGAGGAATAACAGATAAAACACAAACAACTTCATTGAATTGATATTTTCCCTTGGTGTGTTGTTTGTGTTAATCATCTGAAATAAAGAAAGAAAATATAAATAATATCAATAAATTTAATCTAAATTTGAACGGATGCTTCTTGCACCCCCTGGAATAATGCTCGCACCCCTGGTCAGATGTTCTAGAAAGATGGCTTGAGCATTAATAACCCACAAAGGTTGATATGCCATTAAACAAAGAAACCAAACCAAGTTAGAAAATGTTTTTGCTCTTCTGTGTTATAGGTCAGCAGAGAGAAAATGGCAAGCTGCACTTTGGTATTTTAGTGACTGTATTGACGGACAAAGTTCATGACAACAACATCAACACACACACACATACATACACACACACACTAAAGAGATAATAATATCACTAACAACACATTTAACTTGTGTCAAGATTTAACATGTCACTGAATGTTGTACTATTTGCATTTTTTTTTTTTTTTAGATTTGTGTCCCTTTTCTCTTTATATGCGTGCCCTCCTCTCAATAAACTAATGGCACTCGGGAGGGTAAATAAAAAAACATGCTTATTTTCAAAATGTCAATGCTATAAAGAAATTAAAATTCTTTAAAAAAATACAAATCATAAAAGATGAAGTAGAAAAAAAAAAAAAAAAAAAATATAGCTAAATTCTATAAGAGTAAACTAAGCATTACATAAAGAGATCTTTGTATGGAGGCAACCATGGGGTAATGGTTATAGTCATAGAAAACGGACACTTAAAATTCTGGTCACCATTTTAGACATTGAGTTCTTCTGTTGGTAAATCCAAGTCCAGTGATGCTGATAGCTTTTTAATTTAGTGTATACTGGGACACATGTATTTGATTTGAATGAGTCCCGGGGAAATTTGATGGGTCCTAACTAAAGTTTCTTAATAAATTGTAGAGTTTTTATCTATGAACAACTAAAGCCGTCAAACCCCTACCTTGTACCCAATACTCTATATATAAGAAAATATTGAAATGTATTTACAGTAAGCTGGAAATGGTGGGGGAAGAAAAAAAACAAAAAACACTGGGATACATAGATATAATTTGATTGCGTCCCTTCCGATTTTTATGCGTAGGTGATGCAGGACATGTACTTATCAGCATCTCTGCAAGTTGGTATAGAGTTTGGATTCAGTTGGTTAATTTTGATAATCCTAATTCATAGATTTCCTTGAAATCTAAGGTAGAAAATAGTGTAGTATCAGTAGTTCTCCTTGCGACGTTTGTAGGTCTTGCTTGCAGAAAGTTCATTTAGTAATTGATTTCCGGACAGTTACCAACGATCTTAAATGCATTCTGTATACATTTCTCATTGGACAATTTTTACCAGAAGTGCCTGCTGCTGATGTTGGGAAAGTTCATAAATAGGAGCGGCAATTTGGCATAAATCAAATATTACTATATGAATAATAGTCTAGAAGTAAGAAAACTGAATTGAAACCAGTTACTCCACTTAAAAACTGACTTTGTTACATCTTGTTTTTGGTTGGGTTTTATGGCATGTCAACCCTTGTTGGGCTATTTTATGCTGAAGAAATTTTGTTTGATTCCTTTTTGATGGGTATTCAAAAAATTTTCTAAATTCAATTTTTTAAAACACATTTTTTACACTTTTTCTATTTAAACCATAGATGAGACCCTAACAGGTCCTACCACAGTGGACCTGGGAGTAATGGTGATGAAAGGGTACTCCACACTCTCCAGAGTTCCAGTTAAAACAACCCATGAAGGCTGATATACCATTAAACAAAGAAACCTTTCAATTAGTGTTCTAGGTATGAAATTAAACTATATCTAGTGGTGAGGTTCCAATTCTGGAGATCTGAGGAGTGCAGAGTACCCCTTCATTGCCATTACTGCCAGGTCTGACCCAGAGTGGTATTACCTGTTAAGGTCCTATCTATGGATTAAATAGTTTTTTTTTTTAATGATTTAAAAAAAAAAAAAAAAAAAAAATGTTTTAAAATATTTGAATACCCAACAAAAATGAATTAAACAAAAACTTCTTTGGAATAAAATAACTCTAGATAGGTTGACATGCCATAAAAACCAACCAAACAGATTGTTCATGGTTAGATAAATACATACATAAGTTAAGAGGAAGAAAAATGAATAAACACACACACAGAGTCAATTACAAAATGAAAATAACTTTGATACATTCTAATCACTTCCTATCAACAAATATTTTACAAGATGATCACTCACACCACTACAAAGGGCCAGCTAATAGCAGTTATAATAGATTTTGAATATTTTATTCCCTGGTCACCTTAAATTCCAACCAGGGAATCCCCACACCCCCCACCCAATTATTACCCCTAAACCGTAATCTGTTATTTAGTAGCCTGTAAGATAACAGATTATAACAGTTTACGTTTTCAGTTATTTTTAAACCAAAAACACATGTGGGGGGGGGGGAGTGAGTCTTCCAAGAGTTAAAACACATGGGAGGGGAGGGGGGACTGGGTCTTCCAAGAGTTAAAACAAAAGAAATAGAAGAGTTATATGTATTCACCCAACCCCTCCACTATGACATAAGGCCAATTTATAAAACTGGTTTGAATACAAATTCAATGATGAAAAAAAATAAATTATGGATACAATCTTGTAATTTACATTCCTAAATCAAATACCAGACGAGATATGCAAACCGGTCTATGGTTAAAAGACACAATACTTGCACACCTCAACAAGTAAGTTGGGCATACCTAATTGAAAGATTTCTTTATTTTTAATATAAAGTGCATTAGAAATTATTTTTGCTATAAAGATCAAATAGAATTGAGTTTCACAATAAAAATGTGCCCTTCAGCCTTCTTCAGGTATTTCTTGTTGGACTCTGGAGTCTTTTCAAACTCTGGAACATTCTTGTCTTAATCAGGAGCCATCACAGAACTTTGAACCCAACCCTTTATTCAATCCACGGAGGTATCCTGTTCTCATTCTGCTAACCATAGCTGGAATACAGGTGTTAAGCTGTGTTAATTATTATTCTATGTTACTGTCGCCCTTGACCAGGAATGAACCTGCAGCCTAGAGATAACTGTCACTTAGAACTATCTTAATCCAACACCTTTATCCACTACGCTATGTGTCCAATTGGATTGAATAAAGGGTTGGGTTCAAAGTTCCGTGATAGCTCCTAATTATGACAAGAAGGTTCCAGAGTTCAAGAAGGTTCCCGAGTCCAACAAGAAATACGGAAGGGCACATCAGCCGAAACATTGTACAAATAACAATAGATGAGAACAATAGTCCGAATAATCCAAATCATACTAAATATCAAGCCTCATTCAAAAATTCAGAGAAATAGTAATTTATCAATAGTTCCCAAAAATTCCCTCTTCATTTATTTTTCTTACTGTTATTTCTGAAATCATCCAATTTAATTTTAATTTTTTTTTTAAACTATTTCTGTTTTTGATCTGATTAAGAAATTATTCAAACCAGTCAAAAAACTATTTTTTTTTCAAACTTTAAAAACAGTTGGGCATTCCTAATTGAAAGTTGAATTTTATGGCATGTCAACCCTTTTGGGGTTATTTTATGCCAAAGACATTTTTGTTTTATCCATTCATGTTGGGTATTCAAATCTTAGGGTATTTTTCACATTTTACTAGTTCATTATCCACTAATTAATTTGGCTAAACCATTTAATATCCATAGATGGACCCTAACAGGTACTACCACTCTGAGTCAGAGTGGACCTGGGAGTAATGGTGATGAAGGGGTGCTCTAGAACTTCACCATTAGATAGTTTAATGTCATATCCAAGAAATACCGAAGAAGGCCGAAGGGCACATCGCCGAAACGTTGTACAAATAACTGTCAACTGAACCAACTGGAAAGAATCATAAAACTCATTCAAAAAGTAATCCATAGTGGAGTGTGGCAAAAAAGTTTGTGATTCCCAGTTGGCTGGATCCAAAATTTAGTACAAATAGGAAGAAATGGGTGGGTTAGTTGGATTTATGGCATGTCAACCCTTTTTAGGATATTTTATGCCAAAGACATTGTTTTACTCATTCTTGATGGTTACTGAACATTTCTTTAAACTCAATCTTTTTTTTTTTTTTTTTTTAAACATTTTTTCTTTACTCATTTCTTCTATTTAACCCATTGATGGGATCCTAACAGGTACTACCATTACGGGTCAGGGTCGACCCAGGAGTAATGGCAATGAAGGGGAACTTAACCACTAGATGCTGTAAGACTCTCAACCACCACTTTATTGCACATATGATAAAAAGGGGTTGGGAGGCTTGCCATAAGGGCAATAGGGTCAGGACAATCATATAGGTGCTAGGGCTTGACATCACCAGCAGAGATCAGAGACTGCCCGTCTAGCCTAAGTAAGGGCCAAAGTGGAGTGTTGCAGGTCATGGAGTGCTCGGCCACCAAGATTCAGTTCTTAATCATCATGGGTCACCACCACGGCCAAAAGGTGGCCTTATTGGGGGGGGGGGTTACCTCTCTGCAGAGGTGCAGTCGGCATACTCTGTCCCAGCCAACAGGGCAACTTCTCTTCAGGAGAGGCATATAAAAAATAAAAAAATCAATGACGAACAAGGGGAGTCTTCATGGTGTAGTGGCTTGCATGCTGGACTGTAGGAAGCGAGTTTGAATTCTAGTCACAATATCACATTCACTTTCGGACTAATACCCTTGGGAAATTTCTGAAACCACTTAACGCCACCCATGCTATGGTTTATATAGTACTACTACTATTCTTCTACAAGGATGACTTTGGCATCAAATAACCTACAAAAGGTCGATATGTCATTAGACAAAAGAAAACTCCAAAGAAACCAAGCCAGCTAACAGTAATCTAAATACTACAGAAATAATCTTAGGGCGTGCCATCATGGTGTAATGGTCAGCAAGCTAGTTGCGCAGATCCATAACTAATGAATAGAGAGTTCAATCCTCTCTGGATGACCCACACTTGCAACCTTGTGTCACATCCAACCTGTGGTAAACAGGTCGGTAAATACTTACAAGTGAAATAATCTAAATACAATTGAAAATTTCTATGACCCTCCGTACCGAGTAAATATAACTTAAGTATCAATACTTTTTGAACACTTCCATCATCTCATTCTCTGACAAATGAATGAAAGTGCAATGAAAATCAAGCTACAATTTTAAGAAAGGAATTGTCTACAAAATAAAAACAAAATCCTCTTTAGGAGTTATTACATTTTTGGTCTGAATTTAATTTTGTTTGTTTTTGTTTTACGGCATATCAACCTCAGTGGGTCATTTAATGCCGATAAAGTTTTGAAATAAATCAATTCTTAATGGATAATACAATTTTTTATAAATACATTTTTCTATTTAACCCATAGATGGGACCCTAACAGGTACTACCACTCCGGGTCAGAGTGGACCAGGGAGCAATGGTGATGAATGGGTGCTCCACATTCCCCAAACCCTCCAAAACCTCACCATCAGATAGAGTTTAACGTCATTCCCAGGACATGTAGACCCGCAGCCACCGCCTTCTAGCACCCATATGATAAAAAGGGGTTGGGGCTTGCCATAAGGGCAATAGGGTTGGGAAAATCATATAGGTGCTAGGGCTTGACATGACCAGCAGATTGATCGGAGGGGACCTCTCTGACTGCCCGTCTAGCCCAAGATAGGGCCAAAGTGGAGTATTGCATGTCATGAATTGCTCATCCACCTGAGCTCTATCCTTAAGCATCACAGGTCGCCACCCACGGCCAACAGGTGGCCCCATTGGGGGAGTCTTACCCCTCTGCAGAGGTGCAGTCGGTGCATTCTAACGCCCCAGCCGACAAGGCGATCTGAATTTAAAAAGGCTAGATTAGATTATCATAAAAAAATGTTTAATAAAAAAAAATAAAAATAAAAAAATTTAAAAATTTTTTAAAAAATCACAATATGAGTGAGGTAAAAAAAATCATACATAAGTATAAGCAGTGATACTGATAGCTTTTTTTATTTAGTGCGACCTGGGACACACATATTTGTTTTGAACGAGTCCCCATGAAAATTTATGGGTCCCAACTAAAGCTGTCTAACTCCTACCTTGTAACCTATCCTGTGTAATGCATTTTTAAGAAACTATTGAAATGTATTTACTGTTGTGAGGGAAGAAAAATGAAAAACACTGGGATGCCTGGATATGATTTTACTGGGTCCTTTTAGATTTTTGTGCATCAGGGACACAGGACACGTACCTATCAGCATCTCTGTATAAATGTAAATTCTCGGTAGAAAAGCATTAGGTTTATAAGTTCCAAATTCACTGAATTGTCATCCAGTAGGACACATGGCGTAATGCATATAGACGTTGAGCTAATACAATCATCTGGAGGTTGCAGTTTCAATCTCAGCTACAGGCAAAAATAACACAGAATACTTGTCATGGTTAACAGAATGAGAACAATCTCTGATGGATTACATAAATGATTCAGTTTGAACGAAGTACTATGAAAACACCCTATTCCAATATGAAGGATCCTGAAAAACCTGAAGAAGTCCAGATGATACATTGGCTGAAACGTTGTGCATACAACAATAGAGATGAAGACAACAGTCTGAAAAAATCTAAATAATACTCATTAAATATAATAGCTGATCTTATTTCTCAAGATTGTTTTCAAATACAAAACCTCTCCGGTTATTTGGAAAATAATGGCTAATTTTATTGCATCTTCAAATTAGAATTCACATCTCACATTTCAGAAAAATACACAAATGAAACAAAGTATTTTTAGACATAACTTTTTTTTAACAATAACTGCATGTAAATTACAATACATAACCTTTAAGAATAAATCCACTTTTAAAAACCTAGTGACCTCTGTTATTTTCTCTTTATCAAGTTGAAACTTGAAAACTGTCAATAGCCATTTTTTTTTCTCTCTCTGGCTGTAATGTGATCTCAAGGGATAAGAAGGGGGGAAAATTATGAATTAAACTTCAACAGCTAACAAAAAGGTATATATATATATATTTACCAACCCCTCCGCACAAGCAGGATGCGACACAAGGTCAATTTCTTAAGCGGAGTTTAACAGGTTTGAATTCAGAGTTTTTCTTCTCCTAGACTGGTTACCTAGCCATGGTTAAAGAGTCCAGTCTGCCCTGCTATTTATCCATAGCTGGAGGGAGAATTGGATTCATACCTTTCCCAAGGGTATTAGCGCCATGTGAAATGCCAATGGCTTCGTCCAAGAATTGAACTCGCATTGACGAGTCCATTTCCTACGACTAACCATTAGACTACGCGCCTCCACAAAACGCTAACAAAAAGGTATAAGAGGGAACCTTTTATAAGGGTAATGACTAGATAGAAGCTAAAAGTTAAGTAAAGTTGGCAAAGTGGCCTATTGTCGGTATCAGACAGTGAGGGAGTCTATCCCCTTTTCGACAGGGTGATTATTTGTTGAGGTGAAGCGCAAGACCTACTGTCAGCTCCCCACTTCACCAAACAGATCAGATTACCTAATCTGTACTACTCATATGCTGAGTTGGCGGGGACCAGTATCGAACCTTGTTATTCCTGGGTGGATGCTCAACCAACTGAGCTATACTGGCCCCCTCAATAGAGGCGAGAAGATCATTATTACTAGTGAGTTTTATTCTATATTGCCCTATACTTCTACTTTGCACCAAACTTAATAAATGACGACTAAGCACCTCTAGTGATGCAATGGTTGTTGAGCTAGTCCAGCAGACCATTGCTAGCGATTTCGTTTCTCACTGGGTGCCCCATACTTCTGGCCTTATGCAAAGCTAATATATGTTCAGCTTGGTAAAGGACAATGCAAGAAATGAGTGGTTAGTAAGTGAATAAGATGGTTGGTAGGATTTTATCGCATGTCAACCCTTGTTGGGTTATCTTATGCCGGAGACATGGTTTTATTCATTCTTGACGGTTACTAATACACAGGGGTCCCAAAACTTTTCAGCTCGAGAGCCACAAAGAACTCAAGAGGACCCCATCTTAGAAAGACAGGGAGAACAAACATCTAAATCCACAAGCTATTTCTTTTTAACCCTTTGTATTTTAAATCATTAGGTACCACCAAAATACGTCACGTGATCAGTTTAGGCCATATTGAAAGAAGAAACGTAAATATTTTTTCATTTTTTTTTTAAATCTTGCAAAAAAGAAATAACCAACAAAAACAGTTAATTCAAAGATCAAATTATCCGATTGGGAAAAATTACCATTATCTTGAAAAATAAGTAAAACAGTCCGTTTTTTTACAACAGGATCTGTTTCTTTATTGATATTTTTTTAGCAGAATTCAGTATTCATGGTTCTTTTCCTAAAAAGCTCTCGCATTGAAGCTTATAAAAATCTTCTGATATAATTATTCAGACTCTTATCTTTATAGAAAAAAAGTAAAAATTGTTTTTTGTCGGTTCTTTTTTTCATATTTCATAAAATAAAAAGGGGATGGAGTAGACCTTGTAAAAAAATATTTCCTCTAATATATTTTAGAAAAGAAACTATTTCAGACATTTTCATCAAATGGTAAGTAATTATGGAAATTTTCGTAGAATTTTTTTAAAAAGCCTTTAGTCATAACTTGTTTTTGGCAACGTTAAATTTCAATTGATTTAACGGTGCAAAAATGTAAACATTGTTTTTCATTCATAATTTTCATTATTTCCATAAGCTGAAAATTTTTTTTTTAAATCATCAGGAGTTTGTTTAATGTTTCTTCTTTTGAATGGACAAAAAAAATGTCAAGATGATATTAACCTTTATGCAAGTTTCATTGTGTTAAACATAGGGAGGGGAAAAATTTCACAAGGAAAATTGGTGGTACCTAGAGAACAAACAGCTAAATCCACAAGCTTTTTCTTTTTAACCCTCTGTATTTTAAAGTATCTATAAAATGTTGTAACCTATTATTTAACAGTCTGTAAAGCGGTTAAATAACAGATTACAACATTTTTACATTTTCAGCTAATTTTTTAAGCCCAGAGTTTGAAGCCAAGGGTTGCGGGAGGCTCGGGTTTACAGGGAACCCAAAATGCTTTTTGTTTCCATATTTTTTATTGGGGGGGGGGGGATACCACATTACTGCAATAAAACTGTACGTACAACAATAACAAACCTTCACTATTTTCTCTACTGTAAGTAATTGTTAACAAGGTGAACATAAGGACAGACAATATTATATTTACTTGAAAAAACTATGTAATAAGATTCCTGCACACACTCCGTTGTCATTAGTCAGTCTTTTGTTCGAAAATGTCTAGCACGCCCCGACGCGCACATACACACGACAGGACATGTGTCTTCAATATTTTTCAGATGACAAAAACTCGTTAATTTTTTTGTAAAGTACTTCAGAGATCCTAAACTTTTTTTTTTTTTTTTGATAAATAAAAAATGTGGAGGAAAATAAATAGAAATGATATTAATTTTATGAAACTAATAGCTGTTATTCATTTCTTGGAATTTATTAAAATTAGCATAAATTAGTCTGGTACA
This sequence comes from Doryteuthis pealeii, assembly GCA_023376005.1. Taxonomy (NCBI): domain Eukaryota; kingdom Metazoa; phylum Mollusca; class Cephalopoda; order Myopsida; family Loliginidae; genus Doryteuthis; species Doryteuthis pealeii. The sequence goes on along the minus strand of CM042141.1, from coordinate 101,351,087 downwards.
CAGGCCTCAGAGAATGCTTAGGTCATCTACTGTTGTATAAGCACAAGCGTTCACTGGACAGTGGTCAATTATTGCTGCCTAACTTCAGTGACCAATCGGGACTTTACAAGTCCTTATATATAATTAATGTGGTGTATCAATTATGTGGAGGCGCGTGGTGTAATGGATACTGTCCTCGGAAATAGACAAATTCAAATCCTTGATGAGGCCGTGTGCATCACACATAGTATTAATACCTTTGGGTAAGATATGCATTCAACTGTTCCCTCTAGATATGGGTAAATAATAGGGCAGACTGGGCTTTTTAACCTTGGTTAGGTAACCAGTCTAGGAGAAGGGAAACTGAATCCAAACCTGTTAAACGCCACTCAAGAAATTGGCCATGTGTCACATCTACTCGGTCGGTAAATATATATACATAAGATTAAAGAAATAAATATATACACGTGTCATATATGCATACATTCATACATATATGTGTTTATCTTAACGGTTACCGTCGAAGGAAATGGATTCGGCGACCAGAGTTCAAATCCTGGATGAGACAGTTTTACTATACACTAATGTTCTAGGACAAGGCATGAATCTATCTTTTCTCCCAGTTATTGGTGGGACAGGCTGGGTTCTTAGCATTGATTAGCCAACCAGCCGAGGAGAAGGAAGACTGAATTCAAACTTTACCTCGCTTAAAAATTAATGTGTCACAACCTGGTGGAGAGGTTAGGTAGATGAATACATACATACATACAACACTAAGCGAAGGATTGGCATGAGGCCATCAGCACCTAGTGAGATCGAACTCACTACTCAGTAAATAATTGGTCTGGGAGATTAAATTAAATTAATTTTATTAAATTAAATTAGTGAAATAGATCACTAATTAGGACTGAAATAATTCTAGTAGTGACCACCCCAAAGAGAGTTTAACAGGTTTGAATTCAGAATTTTCCTTCTCCTAGACTGCCCTACTATTTATCCATAGCTGGAGGGAGAGTAGTTGGATTCATACTAGGTTGCTAACCGTTACACACGACAAGGTATTCTGGTTGTTATTAATTTCTTATTTAAAAAGAAAAATGAATTCAGCTGGTGAAAACGAGGAGAGAAAGAGAGAAAAAAAAAAAGGAAATTGTTCGCAAGTGAACCAGAACTTAGAAGAGGGTGTGGCGAGGTTACCCCCTACCCCTGACACACACACAATTATTCAACAGGTGGGGTCACGTATAAGCGCTGATCTAGACAGGAAAGTTTACCTACCACTAGGAAAAGTGAATATTCTCATAAGATGTGTAGTTTTGTGTGTGTGTGTGTGTGCAGGCTGATAGTATGAAAAAATAATAAACAAATAAAATAGCATCAAAATTACTAAGGAAATAATTGAGTAATTTTGAGTTACTGGTATTTTACCTGAAATGTGTGTGTGTCTTTAAATACCTTATTTAAAGTTTTTAAAAATCAAAATCAGTTTAGAGTTCTTTGTAATGGTAGAAAAAGTTTTAGGTAAGAAGCTGTAAACTTGTGTGACCGAATGAAATAAAATGTTTTTCTGGACTCGTGAGATACACCCACGTTTCGATCCAGAAAAGGTACGTACACACACACACACACACACAAATCTATCAGAGTACATCTCTAGGTGTGCTTCAATGTAATTGTAAACTTAATCATACCTACAACACAACTACGAGGGCGAGTCAAAAAGTAATGCCATTTTGTTTAGCACAGGTATAATTACCAATACAGGAACATGTATCATACATCAAAATGAAGCTGGTACTCTGTGGATCAAATCCCTACTTCTCCACAGTCACCGTTTCTCTCAATAGCAATGTTTCACCTTCAAATGAGAGCATTTCACTTCCTCGTCACTGGAATAATGTTTGCCTCTCTTCGGCCTCATGAAAGAGGGTTTGAGAGGCAAACATTATTCTAGTGACGAGGAAGTAAAATCTGTAGTGAAGAACTGGCTCAAAGAACAGTCAACAGAATTTTACGGACAGGGATACGTGCTTTATTTGAAGGTGGAACATTGCTATTGAGAGAAACGGTGACTATTTAGAGAAGTAGGTATGTGATCCACAGAGGACCAGCTTCATTTGGATGTATGATACATTTTCCTGTGTTGGTAATTATAAGTAAAGTAAAGTCGTCGGGGCGGCCTAATGTCGGTATCAGCCAAGCAGCGAGGGAGTCTATCTCCTTTTCACTAGCGCTAGACCAAGGAGATTATTTTAGCATCTGAGGTGGAGCGCCACACCTACCATCAGCTCCTTACTTTACCGCACAGATCCCTGTGCTACTCATACGCTGAGTTGGCGAGGGCGGGTATCGAACTAGGAATCTTGTGGTTTCTAGCCGAACGCTCTACCGACTGAGCTAACCCACCTGTCCTAAACAAAATGGCATTACTTTTTTACTCATCCTAGTACTCAGAAGGTAACACTGATTAGCTAGATATTTACACCAGACACACAAAAGTTGAATAGGTAAAATTAAATCCAGGGAGTTTAAAATTGATTATTTTTTTAAGTGACAAGATTGATTTTAACGGCATGTCAACTAGTCTATGGTTATTTTATGCATAGGGGTTAGTGAATCGCGGTCATTGTATGTTATATTTACATTTGTGTGGTTGTTTAAGAGTTTTGGGGGCATATGATATCAAAAAGTATTCTATCTAATACAAATAATTTGTACACAGTTGTATCGTTTCAAGTATTTCTATCTAATACTAATAATTATATGGTTTCAAATAAATGATAACTCATTTGATTGCACATAGTTATATGGTATCAAGTAACTAATAATATTATTAGTTACCCGATACCATATAACTATGTGCAATCAAATGATTATTATTATTTATTAAGGATTATTATTATTATTATTATTATTGTTAAGTAAAGTCGTCGGGGCGGCCTAAAGTCGGTATCAGCCAGTCAGCGAGGGAGTCTATCCCCTTTTCAATAGCTAGACCAAGGAGATTGTTTTTGGCGTCTGAGGTGGAACGCCACACCTACCACCAGCTCCTTACTTTACCGCACAGATCACTGTGCTACTCATACTCTGAGTTGGCGAGGACCGGTATCGAACTAGGAACCTTGTGGTTTCTAGCCGAACGCTCTACCAACTGAGCTAACCCGAATTATAGCTTCAAGTAATGATTCATAATATAAATAATTTAGTTATACGATATCAAGCAATCCTATCTCATAGTGATCATTTTCAAACAGATCTATTTGGACTATAGATTGAAACTTAACTCTAAAAGGTACTACGTACTCTACGGGTCAGAGTGGGCCTGGAAGTAATGGCAATGAAAGGGTAATCCACACTCCATCGAGAGCACCGAACTGTTGTTTCACTATCAGCGCAGTGTATTGGTTTGCAGGCTAGTCTCGCAGATCCATTACTACAGAATAGCGAGTTCGTTCCTCGCTGGATGCACCATACTTGTGACCTTGTATCACATCCTACCCGCGGTGAACGGGTTGGCTAATTTTTTATATATATTTTTTTTTAAGCAGGACAAGAGTGGGGCGACAAAAATGTAAGTGTAGTACACAGTACAAACTAAAACATAGCGTTTGGAATTTGTAGTTATCGGTTTCATTAATATAAATATATAAGTAAATAAATAAATACCAGCACTTTTTGGTAAACAAAGTTGCAACAATTTGAAGTTGAAACAAGTGAATAGTCATTTTGCTTTCAACACGAGTGACAAGACGACTAATAAAGGCTAAACATTTTTGAAAAATGTTTAGCCTTTAATAAAGACCCTTTATTAATTAAAATTATTAATTAAAATGATTTTTCAATATGTAAAAATAAAATAAAAACACGTATACATTTCTATGGCAGTCTTTTGCTGCGGAAAAGAAATGATTAACCAAAAAGGGGAAGGAGAGAGCGAGAAACAAAATTAGGGGTCAAAACATTGTTTGGTAAGAGAGTCACGTGCACACAAAACAAGATGTTGATGATAGCAACAAGTTAGGGAGGGGACACTTTGTTTTTTAGCTGAACATTCTAATTTACGTGAATCTCATTTTTGTTAAAAACTTATTTCATCAGAAAAATAAAGTTGATCCTTTTTAAGATTTATTACTTAGAGAACTCATAATATTTTTCTGTAATAATCAGAAAAGGTTTTTTAGGGGGGGGGGGTCACCTGATGAACAATTGAATATTAAACAATAACATTCCTCATGTTAGTTAACAAAAGCCAATGTTTTAAAAAAATGTTTTGGAAAATCGAAATCTAGATCAATCTTTTTTTAACGATTTTTTAAGCTTTTGTTGTTTGTTTGTTTTTTTTTTTCATTGAAAAAAAAAAAAAATTTTTTATTTATTTATCCGTTACAAAAACTCAATTACCGTTCGTTCGTTATCAGAATGCATAAAAATAACACGAGTCTAGTAAGTAAATAAACAAATAATATAGTTTGGTATATTTAAGTAAATAAAGAGTGCTCAATATCATTGATAGAGCATGTATAGGTAGTGAAGACAAAGTCCACGATGCTTGGTAACTGTCAGTTTTTCGCCTATACGATTTTCATTTTCAAATCAAGTATGGGCAGTTCACGTGGTGTAATTAGCAGATCATTGTTAGTGAGTTAGTTTCTCACTTGGTGCCCCCCATACGTCTGGACTTGTACCACAAGAAAACTATGCTTAGTAAATAACTTTATATCACGATGAATGAAAGACTTTGCAAAAAAAAATTTTTGTTTTTGTTTTGTTTTATTCATAGTTACGACAATGTTTTATTCATTCGGAAATGTTTGAAGTGATTTCAACTGTGGATCTTTAAATAATTAATTCAACCTCTTTTCATTTTAAATTAAATATCTCTCAAGCTAAACATTAGTGGGGGATGGGGTAGAGATTGTAATTCATCACAAAGCAACATTTTTAACATTAACAAATTTAAGATTCTTGCGGTTTCCGTTATTTCTATAATAAAGTTACTTTACCATTTCATTTCTAGTTTCTTTTTGTATTAAATATAAATATAATTAAAGTAATTTAATATGAATGATAAATAATATAAGTTTCTGTCATTAACCTTTTTATACAAAACAGTTACATTTAAGTCCCCAAATTATAGTTCTTTACTAAGCTTAGCTTAGTTGTGACACAAGGCCAAAAATATGGGGTACCCAGTGAGAATAGAACTCACTAACAATGGTCTGTTAATCTAATTTGCTGAATCATTACACCATGTAAAGTGCCCTTAAAGTCCTATCGACAGAGGATCGGCACTTGTGATTGATGAGAGGGGAAAACGAAAGAAATATGGCCGATGGACGAATTGTAGCTAGTTGAATACGTAATTTTTAAATGTAATTCTTCTGTACATTTTTTTTTCAAAATGAAACAAATAGCTCAAATTTTCTTTTCTTGATAGATAGTGAATGTAATTATTACATAGCCGAAAAAAAAAAAATGATCTTTACTGATCTATTCTATACAAACAGATACATATTATATATATTCTTGGAGTTTTATCCATTGAATAAAATAATGGCCCAGCCCTTTTTATATTTCTCCGGGCTGGGAAGAGTCAGACCAAGTAAAAGATTCACACACATCATTACGATCAACATTTTTTTAAGAAAAAGTTGTTAGCAGATGCTTTTTTTTTTTAAAACAAGAAACTATTAGAAAATAATCAGTTATTCTAATTCTCTAAATTAAATACAAAACAAATAAAAACTAAAATGCTGACTAAAAATCCCAGAAAAAAAAGGAGTTTGGGGTCACCCACTCATCTGCCCTTTAACCTCATCCCCACCTTTTTTTTTTTTTGTATTTCCTCTTTCATTGAGTTAGTCAGAGACGGGACAAAATGAAATAGGTAGACTGGAGAGAGAGAGAAAAGTTGAGAGATATATGTAGGTATCTCGGCAAGTCCGTTAGGTTAAACGAAGAAAAGAAAAAGTTTATTTTAACGAGATATTTATTTTTCAAAACAATCTCATTTTTGTCATTGCCCTTAATTCTGACAGTGGTAAATATTAATCAAAACCATTAAAATTAACATTTCAGATTTTTTAAAAACCAAAATAAAAAAACAATTCAGCAAAATAACTACGGGGTGTCTACAACAGATTGATCAACCCTTGTAGATAGTTTTAAATCAAAAACAATATAATCAAATTGCAAAACTCAAAGAATTGTTTAGAGGAATACCCAAGATTAAAATTGAAAAGTTTACCACTTAAGCAAAAGAATTTCTTTCAAGAGGGAGATATTAATAAAAGATGAAAAAAAAAAATAAACAAAACAAGATCAACGTATCTACATTCTTTAAATAACGTTAGATTGTCAAGATGTTTTTGTTTTTTTAATAAACAAATACATTTTTAAGATTTAAATTAACTAAACAAAAATAAAAATCATTAAAAAATGTTTTTAGATTGACAAATGAAACAGGTGTCTCGTTTTTAAGTTAGAAATTAAAATTTGAAAACCAAAATCTACAAAATAATCATTTTTCTTTAAATAAAAAATGAAAACGGTCTTGCTTGAATATTCATTTATATGTATGTTTTGTTTATTATATTATAATCTAGTACTATTTAATATCTATTATTATAATAGATATCTAATATTATATTAAATATAATAAATATATATAAATATTTACTATTCATATACAAATGAATATTATATATTTATAATATATCATTCTTCTATTTAAATGTATACTAGATATTTATTATAGATTATAAGATCTATATTAAATATCTATGAATATAAATATTATTTTAGTTTTTGAAACTTTTGAGGGGAAAATCACAGTCACCAAAGTTATTAAGACTTTGAACTTAATTTTTTATCAAGAAAAAAGAAATGGATGAATAAAAGTGAAAATTATGAAAATACAATTACCCGATGTCGAAATTTATTTTTAAAAAGGAAGGTAAAACTTAAAATTAAACTTTCACAATAAAGTACCTGCAAGTATAGATATTTTTCACCTCTTCGTTTAGGGATAGCTCATTTCAATTAATTAAAGTGAACTGTTTAGTGAAAAAGTAAATGAAACAGAATTTGAAAAGAATAGCCGTTTTTTCCTAAAACAATGTAAAAGTTTTTAAGGAATTCAATGTGATCGAAAAAAAAAAAAAAAAAAAAGTTTGGGAACAGGAAATGAAGGGTGTGAATGACACTCACCTGGGTCAGACAGGAGACCCGAGGCTGCGGGTTTGTTGGTCACAGGATGAATCCAAGAAGTTGTTTCATGTAAATCACTAGTTAAAATAAAAATAAAATGTTACTGTTAAAAAAGTAAAAAATAAATCATTGGTTGAATATTATTATTTTAAATCAATTTTTAAAATCAATCATGAAGTGAGTCGTTTAAACTTTTACAAAAGTTTCAATGTCAAAATAAAAGTTTAAATAAAACTCCAGGTTAATTTTTTTTAAAAGTCGAGTATTTGTCTTAAAAACAAAAATAAATATTTGGATATATTTAATAAACAAAAATATGGTGATTACTTCAATTTTCTTTACAACATGTTTATTCCAGGAATATTTCTTTAAATGTTTTGTTGTTTTTACTTCAAAATTTTAAAAATCAAACCAAATTAAAATTAAAATCGCTCAAAAATAACCAACAAAAAAAAATAAACTGTTGATATATACTTTTTCTTTTTTGTCAAATCCGAATAATTCAAATTCTGATAAATGAAATAAAACTTTTTTTTCTTTTTAAAAGAAGAGAGAAAGAAGAAAGTAAAAACGAAAAAGAAGAAATACTTTAAGCCACAACTGTCAATGACATGTACGAACAAGAGGAAACATATAAATAAATAAAAAGGAAAAGAAAAATTAAAGAAAATAAGTTTTGAATACCGCCAAAAGAATTTAATAAGACTAAGACTAAGACTCACTCTATATAAAAAACCCTTCCGTCGGCAGTTACTCCATAAGTCCAATGTTCGGGAAGAGGTTCCCCGATAATTTCCGCAGCAGCGGCCATGTTATTATCATTGCTGAGAGAGAGAAGAAGTTTAATAAATACTGACCCTCCCTCCGGACGATTGTTATGTAGCTGTTCCAAACACCTCCCCCGGGACATTCCACAAAAAACTTATTTTTTTCTTAAACTTAACAAGTGGTTGTTTTCACAATTTCTTATATATTGTTGTATTTATATATATTTTAATATATATATTCATATATTTCTTGTTATATGTCGTGATAATTAAAATTTTAAGGATATTTTTTACAATGTAATATATTTTTAACTAAAAACATAGAAATAAAAAATAAAAGGCTAAACTCTACTACTGTTGGATTCGAACCTGGACTATACTGACATCTTGGACACCTCACGTGGAGCAATGGTTAACAAGCTAGACTAATAAACCATTACTAATAAGTTCGAATCTCACTGGGTGCCCTCTATATCTGGCCTTGTGCCATAACTAAGCTAAGTTTAATAAATAATTATTTAATTATTAATGATTGGCAAGCTAAGATAACCGAACTATTACTAGTGAGTTCGAGTCTCACCGGGTGTCCCATACATCTGGTTGGTGAATTTTACGGCATGTCAACTCTTGTTGGGTTATTTTATGCCAAAGACATTGCTTTATTCATTCCTGATGGTTACTGAAAAAAAATTAAAACACATTTTTTGTTAACTCATTTTCTTCTATTTAATCCATAGATGGGACCCTAACAGGTACTACCACTTTGGGTCAGAATGGACCTGGGAGTAATAGCAATGAAGGGGTACTCAACACTCTTCAGAGCTCCAGAAATGGAACTTCACCACTAGATGCAGTTTAATGTCATACCCAGGATTCTAAAGACCCTCAGCCACTGCCTTCTAGCACCCATATGATAAAAAGGGCTGGGGGTTTGCCATAAGATCAATAGGGCTGGGACAGTTCTATAGGTGTTAGGGCTTGACATGACCAGCCGAATGATCAGAGGGGACCTCTCCAACTGCCCGTCTAGCCTAAGTAAGGGCCAAACTGGAGTGTTGCATGTCATGGGCTGCTCAGCCAATAGGATTCTACCCTTAAGCATCAAGGGTCCCCACCCACGGTCAACAAGTGGCCTCATTGGGGGGATTTTACCCCTCTGCAGAGGTGCAGTCAGCATATTCTACAGCCCCAACCGACAGAGAAATAACCATATTGAGATCTTCTAAAGTTTTTGGGGTTTTTTTTAATAAGTAGATTTGCAATTTCTATATAGTATATTTCCTTTTCTGTATTATGTTCATGACTAGCAGGACCTGTGGATATAGCACAGTATGAACATTTAATTATTACAATGTTTAATACGTTTACTTAAGAGCTATTGCAAAATACTTCAATATGTAAAAAGTGTAAAAATCTTGATTTAACTCTCTCTCACTCTTTTTTTTTTCTTTCTGTCCTTCTTTTCATCTTTTCATCATATTCGATTGAAACAGATTAGCGTTATCGCTTCCGCGCGCTCCCCCCTCTCTCTATCTTACCCCTACTTTCTTTCTTTCTTTCTTTCTTTCTTTCTTTCTTTCTTATATTTTTTCTGTATGGCATGTCCTTTTTTTCCCTTTCTTTCTTTATAATAAAAACGTAATGGTCCATTATTTAGCTGAGGTGACAACACTAATATGGAACAAGAATTCGGAGGACAATCAACACCAGATAATCAGGATTTACATTTTTGCATTTCATCTTCAACGATTTGGACGGTCTCACTTTTAACCAGAAGGTGTTGCAAGATGATAACAATCATACTTTTTAGGAATACAATGTATAGATAGGTTTGAATATTAGAACTCTGTTTTGGGGCCAGATGAGATCAAACTAGAATATATATATAATATATATATATATATATATATATATATATAAGTAAGAAATAACAAAAGACTTAGAGATTTAGCATTATAGTCTATTTCAGGGAGCTTAGACAAATAGTCTAATTTGTCTAAGCTCCCTGAAATAGACTATAATGCTAAATCTCTAAGTCTTTTGTTATTTCTTTACTTATATATTTGCTCTATGACTCTAACATTAAGAGCACACATTGAGCTCTGAAACTGCGACAGGTTTTTTAAATAAAACTCTTGTGTCGTAAGGAAGATTTCTTCTCTGGACTTTTGGATTATATATATATATATATATATATATATATATATATATATATAGAGAGAGAGAGAGAGAGAGAGAGAGAGAGAGATGATTTTAAAATGGTAGGACACTCCAAGTAAAGTAGACAGATACATTTGCCAATATTTTTTTTTATAATAAAAATAATGATATTAAAACTTTTTAACATTTTAAATAAGAAAATAAATCTTAATCAAATTTAATTGAAGTATTGTATAAATCAAAAGTAGTGCTCCTGTAGAGGAGTAACACACGCCCCCCAACCCCATCAAAGGGTGTCCTGGATACTAAACTGCATCTAATGGTGGGACTCCAGTTCTGGAGATCTTTGGAGTTGTGGAGTACCCTTACATTGCCATTAATCCCAGGTCCACTCTGACCCAGAGTGGTAGTACCTGTTAGGGTACTTACTATAGGTCAAATAGATATGTTTAAAATTCATTTGTATCCAATAGTACCATGTGCAAACATAAATAAATAAAGGAGATAGGTTAAGACAGTTCTAAGTGACAGTTCCCGAGTCTGACAAAAAATACCTGAAGAAGGCCGGAAGGCACATCAGCCGAAACGTTGTACAGATGGCAATGCAGATGAGGACAATAGTCCGAATAATCCAAATAATTATGAATGTACATCATCATCATCAGATTGTGCTGACAGCACAGATTCTCATGTCTCTTTCTCACCACCTGCCCCTATCAGTTATCACCCCAGGCATGTCTTCTGCACAGCATCCAGAATCCATGCAGAGCTGATTGATGTAGGTTTTTGCTAGTTGGCCTTCACTGGTGTGTCCATGTGTAGGTGTCCACAGGTTAGCAAAACCATGTAATTGCTTGAAATACTTGCGACCATATAATTGTCTATTAATCATTTGTATTAAGAATAGTTACTTGTAGATATAATGGACCATATTACCTTTAGGCACCCCTTTTTGATCTCGTTTAAGAAAGGACATGTTTTTCATTTACACCATCAATATCCAGTTGTTTGTAAGGAGTTAGAGTTAGGGGTTAGGGTTAGGGGTTAGTTTTATAATTTTTTTAAAAATCTAAAAATCATCTGTTAAAACAAGTAAATGAAAAACATGTCCTTTCTTAATTGAGATCAAAAAGGGGTGCCTAAAGGTCATATGGTCCGATATAATTGCTTTCAAAGGATTAATTCATTATCAATCATTTCATCATTATCAGGTCATGCTGACACAACTCTCTCTCTCTCTCTCCAACCGTCCTTATTAGTTATCATACCTGGAAGGTCCTCCACGCAGCATCCAGAATCTGCACAGGGATGATTGATGTAGGCTTTTGCTGGTCAGCCTTCACTGGCATGTCCATGTGTAATTGTTCACAGGAGAATGTCACTTATGAGTTCATCCTTGCTTCTCCAGTAGTTTCCAGCATGTCTTGTTCATCTTATTTGGATGTTTTGTGTGATAGGAAGTAAGTGGCCATACAGCTGCTTTTTTTTTTGTAGGGTGCTGCTTCCAGTATTTGTTCAAGAGAGCATGCAGCATCCTTGAGAAGTTTCCATCTAGCTTTTACTCTCAGCATTTTGTTAGAGTCCATGTGGTGCTGCTATACAGTAGCACTGACATGGCTAAAGCTTTAAAGAATTCTCACTTTATCTTATCAGTGAGATTTCCTTATGATCAATAATCTATCTATAACAGTTCATGCTTTTCCTATGTATATTGACATCAATTTCTGTAGAGGAGATATTACAACCTAAGTATATGAACTGGTCTACTGATTTCATAGGCTTACCATCCACTGTGGAGAATCCGCTATCTTGTTTAAAACGCATGATGCCAATGCCCCTTGCTGCCTTCTCTAGGCTGTGCAGCAGTAATTTGGCTTGTGCAGGTGTATTCGTGAGAAACAATAGATCATCTGCATAGTCCAATTCTGTAATAGTCTGTGTTATATATATATATATATATATATCTTATTATAATGGAGATTGTATGTTTTTCTGTCTGTAACCGAAACTATATTACTATACAAGTCACAATTCCCTGTGTTATTTACATCATATTCTCCATGATTTTATTTTTTATTTAAACCTCAATTATTAATAAAATTGTTTTACATCATTAAGACTACAAATAACATGCAATTGTATTCATATATACAACAAATAGCGGTTTACAGTGTGAACGGGAAGGCTAATTTGCATATTGATCTTTAAAAAATTGATTTTAATAAATATGTGCTTAATATTATTGATTTCTAATTGTTTAGTTTTATCTTATTGAATATGAGCAAAATTCTCTTCAATAAATCTTAAAAGAAATCCATTAACAAAAAGAAATAACTGTAATATTATTCTTTACTTCCTATTTTAACTAAATAGTTAAATTAGGAATAGGAGTAATTGAAAATGATGGAAGAGTTAGTTTCAAAGTTGTTCTATTTTTAATCATACCCCCTCTGTTCCAAATCATGTTATCTGCATTTTTATTCAGTTTCATTGGCCTTTCTAATTTAATATGATATTTTATTATATTAAAACTTAAATACTTGGACCCGGAGGGTGCATATATTTGCTAGTATATATATATATATATATATATATATATATATATATATATATAGAGAGAGAGAGAGAGAGAGAGATGAGAGGTATCCAAAACTTGGTAGTAAGGGATGATTCTATATGTGATTTCTAAATATACACTGTATTATTATTGTATGATCTAGTATGTATAAATACAGTGAATCTTTAAATCACTAAAAAGATTTCAATGTATAATAAACTTTTTAGATTATATACAGTTTTTTTAATATATTTCTTTATATATTTTTATATTTTATATATTATTTTTTTGTTTTATCCTTACTCTATACTTTTTCAGACTCATTCAGTAGTTTAATTCATAATTTAATTTTGTCTGACTACTATCCTCCTAAGAAACCAGGCCTTTAAAAGTATCCTTTTTTCTCATTTGACTTCCTGTCGCCATGGTGACAGTCTTACAATGTAAAAAAAAAAATTTTTTTTTTTTTTTGAGAAGTAAAATTTTTCAGTGATGCAATTCAAATTATCTTGACCTCACCATCTGATGAGACGAAATTTTGGGGAGCTATATTAAATCAACTTAGATTTATAAAGGCCCCAATTTTGGTCGAAATAAATTTATTATGGAATTACGGTGTTGAGTTTTTCCTTCCTATCTAAGATTTATATATATATATATATATATATATATATATAACTACAAAACATAACAATAGCACTGACAAATTCACTCCCTCTAATATAAGGAAAATCCTCATCAACAATACTAAAATCCTCTATGAAAATAACACAAACGCCTACAAATCAATTTGCATCAAAAATAAAAATCCTAATATAAATAAAATAGCATTTAACACTGGCACTAATATATTAAACATCTTTAATGATTGATGCACTAATCATAGCACCCCTACTTACAATAAACCCTCCTAACTAAATAAACCTTATACCAAACAAAAACTACAACAAATAATCCCCTTGAAGATGAATATGGATGTGGTTAAAAGCGCTTGAGAACTAAAAGTGGGACACCTTCTCTACAGTTTGGACCCAGATATAAGAAAAATTACACAAGGGCTTGATGATCATCAAGAAGAAATATTTCATGGTATTCAACCCAACCTGTTTAAATAATACATACATATATATATACATGTGTGTGTGTGTGTGTGCATGTGTGTGTGTGTGTGTGTGTGTGTGTGTGCGCTGTCTAAAGCAAAATTTTCCTGCCAAATCAAAATGTATCTCAGAAATGATTTCTGTTCAGTAAATTTAGATGTTTTGATTGACATTTCATCATAGTGTAATGGTTAACAAGTTAGTCTTTGAGACTGAGTTCAATCTTCACTAACTGCCCATAATTGTGACAATGTGCTAAATCTAAGCTATGTTTATTTCTATTTTTATTTTTAATGTTTAGCTGGCAAGGCTAGCAGACCTTTGTTAGTAAGTTCAATGCTCACTGGTGCTCCATTCTTCTGGCCTTGTGCAATAAGTAAAGCATAGAAGAACCGTACAATAGCCTTGATTGGGTAGGAACAGTGATCTAATAGGAATTGTGCAAATGGTTGGGATTTAAGAATACAGACTTATAGTTCATGAACGATCTAGAAGATGATCTGACTTTAAAATTCAAGTGGATCATCTAATCCAGGTTAGAAGATTAGATTTAGTCATCCGAGACAAAAAGCGGATCTGTCAGATATTTGCAATAGCTGATCCAGCAGATCCCACCAATTAAAATTGAAAATAAAGAGATTCACAAATACCTCGACCCAAGAAGATAACTAAATGTAGCAATGTTTGAGGTGTCAGCATCAAAGTTGAGTAGAGTGAATTGGCTGACACCTGGTCAAGCGGAACCTACTTATGATTAGTGAGTCATGGGAGAAGCTAAATGGACAAAGAAACTGGGTCGAGATAAAAGGGACGTCATTTTTCAGTTGAAGAGTTGGAAAACCAGCCAAAATATACAGACTAGCCAGTGTCCCTACTGAGACAATTTGCTCTCTACCCCAAGTCTGAGTTAACTCGGAGTATCGTTGTTGCTGAGATTAAACTATATTTGCTGCAATTTGTCATCTGGGACCTTTTTTTCACAGTGTGGATTTTCTAGATGATTTCGTCCATTTCATCTGATTCTGTGTCAAGCTGCATCTGTAATATATTGTCAGATCAGTGCACCCAAGGACCAGGCTGAATAGGAAGTGCATGGGGGTCAGGTGCAGCCTGGAAACGAAAACAGGATGTGGCCCTGACCTGACCTTTTGCACCTGGAAATGCAGGTGAACATTTGACATGATTTAGGTGCAGAAATCTGTAGGCGTAGCCCATAGCCAATGAAAACAGCCTGCATGGGAGAAGAGGCGTGTCTACAGAAAAACTGCGTAGGTGTCACGAACAAAGAGGCGGGACACCAGGGGTCAGACTACAATAAAAGAGCCCGTAGAGATCAATTAGACAGAAAACGATCAGGTTCGAGATCACTTGAAAAGAACTCCCGAAGGCTCCACATTTGCGTAACCCTGCCAACGACTCTCAGCTGTACACAACCGGGGAAAATAAACATCTCATCTTACATTTTCCTAAATACAAGTGTTTGTGTTCTTTGACGGGTCCAGTGTGTAACACATCTGCAAACCAACCAAATGCTGGTCTAAGCCACAGTGTTACACTAAGCTAAGGTTAGTAAGTGTTTTAATGTATCATTATCATAACAGGACAATTTCACATAAGATCACATCAAACTAAAATGATTTGTTAAATTTTGATGGCTATAGGTTTGTTGTACTCTTAGCCTAACCTAAGCAAACAGCCCTGGTGACTGGCACTGTAGAATACGCCAAATGTGCCTCTGCAGAGGGGTACTCCTCCCTCCAATGGGGTCACCTATTGGCTGTGGGTGAAATCCTGTTGGCTGAGCAGACATGCAAAACTCCACTTTGACCCTTAGTTAGGCTAGATGGGACCCCTTCCGATCATTTGGCTGGTCACCTACATGATTGTCCTGACTCTTTTACTCTTATGGCAAACCCACAACCTTTTTTATCATACATATGCTAGAAGATGGCAGCTGAGGATCCCAATGTCCTAGGTATGACGTTAAACTGCATCTAGAGGTGAGGTTCCAATTCTGGAGCTCTGTGGAAGTGTGAAATACCCCTTCATCACCATTAAGAGTATTTACGGGATTCGAAGGAGCTCTTATTTCTCTGTAGTTGTAGGCAAATTGTCAGACAAATAAGGAACAAACACGAAAGTAAATGCAGACACTTGTATTAACAAAAATTATATAAATGTTTTTCCGCCCTGTCGGTGGGGCGTTAGAATGCACCGACTGCACCTCTGCAGAAGGGTAAGACTCCCCCAATGGGGCCACCTGTTGGCCGTGGGTGGCGACCCGTGATGCTTAAGGATAGAGCCCAGGTGGATGAGCAGTTCATGACATGCAATACTCCACTTTGGCCCTATCTTCTAGAAGGGCGGTCGGAGAGGCCCCCTCCGATCAATCAGCAGGTCACGTCAAGCCCTAGCACCTATATGTTTCCCAACCCTATTGCCCTTATGGCAAGCCCCAACCCCTTTTATCATATGGATGCTAGAAGGCAGTGGCTAAGGGTCTTGACGTTAAACTCTATCTGATGGTGAGGTTCCAGTTTTGGAAGGAATGTGGAGCACCCCTTCATCACCAACTCTGACCTGGAGTGGTAGTACCTGTTACATCTATGGGTTAAATAGAAAAATGTATTTATAAAAAAATTGTATTATCCATTAAGAATTGATTTATTTCAAAACTTTATCGGCATTAAATGACCCACTAAGGTTGATATGCCGTAAAACAAACCAAACCAAATAAATGTTTTTGCAAATTTGATTGGTATTTGCTACCAGACTTATCTGTGAGTTAAGCAGAGTTCTTGGAGTAGTAGTAATAACAGGGGTATTCTGTTCGTTGGTAGGAAATGTTGATAAGACGCTTCGTCTCGGTAGTTTCTCATCCTTCAGTCAGTGTGCTATTGTACCCGCCTTTTAACGTATGCTGATACATGCCTTAGAAGTGAACTGGTTGTAGAGTTCTGTGATAAGTGGGCCCTGTTTTGGGCTTGGTGTTGAGAGCTTTTACTTTTACGTCTCTCCTCCAGTAACTGCTTTGCGATAAGTGAAGTTTAGGGACCGCTATTTACGCGACTACCCTCAGTGAGGCTCCATGATAAGTAAAGTTTTTGGTTTTGGCGCCAACATCGTATGTTGGCGATTCGCCCCCTAGCCGCAGGGGGAGATAATTAACTATGGAATTTCCAATACCATTCCTCTCAGGTCCACTCTAACCTGGAATGGTTGTATCTGTTAGGATTCCATCTATAAGTTAAATAGATCCAAAAATGAGTTTTGATAAATGTGTTTAAAAAATGAATTTTTAAAAGAATTTGAACCCAACAAGAATGAATAAAACAAACCTCCTGGACCACGCACATTTATTTTAACTCACTCACCGGTCGAGAAGCCGAAGCTATGAGTAAAAACAACTCAAAATCTGTGTAATGATCTTTTTTTTTCTCTTCATGCATAAAATGCCAGCCATTGATTGAAAAAAAAAGGGGGTTTAAACATGAACTATTTGCCAACTTTAAACCGCTCACAGCGGCTCTTCCACCACTGCGATCCGATGTGTCACTTGTTTACACTGAAAAATCACTATGTTAACATCCCTGCCATCTTTTAATCATGTTGTCTCTTAGGTAAAAAGATAGTGAACTTTGGAATATCCCATCATACAGGTAAAAAATACCAAGAACATTTTGAACATGCCACGGGGGAAATTTGGTAGGCAAAGTGTTAAATATATAATCTTTGTATTATTTAGATTTTTGGACTGTTGTTCTCATCTTTATTGTTATATGCACAACGTTTCGGCAGATGTGTCTTCTTCAGGTATTTCTTGTCAAACTCGAGAACCTTCATGTCGTAATCGGGAGCCTTCACGGAACTTCGAACCCAACCCTTTATTCAATCCACGAGGGTATCCTGTTCTCATTCCACTAACCATAGCTGGGGTACAGGTATTATACTGTGTTAATTATTATTCTATACTGTCGTACTTGACAAGGATTGAACCTGCAGCCTAGAGATAACTGTCCGAATAATCCAAATAATACTAATTTTCGAGCCTCATCTAAAAAAAAAATAGAATAAATTTTATTTCATTTTTTTGCATTTAATTGATTTAGAAAAAAAACGACTTTTTATTGGAAAATTGTTGGAGGTTTATGAACAATACCGAGTATAAACTTTCACATTTAACAGAGGAAATACTTTGAATTATTAACATTTTTCGGATTGTTGTTTTCATCTTTATTGTTATATATTCAAAGTTTCGGTAGATGAGCCCTCCGTCCTTCTTCAGGTATTTCTTGTCGAACTCGGGAAACTTCATGTCGTAATCGGGAGCCTTCACGCAAATTCGAACCGAACCCTTTATTAATCCATTGGGATAGAGATTGTTCTCATTCTGTTAACTATGACGTGTACAAGTGTTAATCTTTGTTACGTATTCTATGTAAGTTTTCGCCCGTAGTCAGTATTGAACCTGCACCTACAGATCCAACCCTTCCCCCAAAGTTGAACCCAAATTTTCTTGGTATTTTTTACCTGTATCCAAAGTTCATTATCTATTCACCTCAGAACTCATTCTATTCAAATAAAGTCCCATTATTATCATTATTGTAATCTGAGTCTTTCTGCTCAATTTTAAAGCGACACGTGCAAGAGCCGCTGAGAGCGACTTACGGTAGGATCGCAGTGGTGGGAGAGCCGCTGTGAGCGGTTTAAAGTAGGCAAAGAGTTAAATTACGGAATTATATCATTTTTTTTTTCTAAAATACCTTGTATTTAGCGGGGTAAATTTGATAATGAATTCAACTGTGAAAATGAATGATCAATTGACAATTAAGTTTGTATTCTTCTTCGTTTCTTGTGTTTTTCCTTCAATTTTTAGATAAACAAGAAAATAATTTTTTTTTTTTTATCAGTAATGTACGAATGTCAAACTGCGGCGATTAGTTGTTGTTTGACGGAGGTGGCAAAGAGTTTCAGGAATGTTAGCTATGTGATTTTGTTGTTGTATTACTACTGGGTTTGTTCTGGTGGGACCCTTTACCTGGGAGTCGGGGGGTGGTGGCAATGGTAAGAGTGGAAAAGTGAGAGAGAGAGAGAGAGAGAAAGAAATTGTTTGCCCCGATCACATATATGTGAGTACACAAAAAAGAAAAAAGAAAAAGAAATGAATGTAGCTATTACTATCATTTGAAAGTATGTGTGTGTGTGTGAGTGACACACTGAGAGAGAGAGAGAGAGAGAGAGAGAGAGAGAGAGAGAGAGAGAGGGGGGGTGGCAGAAGAAAAGCTGGAAGGTGTGTCTTTTGTATGTTAAGGTACAAATAAGTGGTACATTTATATTAATGTCCTATTGGTACAATTAGGTACGAGTATTGACGAATAATAAACTTTTCCCCAAAGAATATTTTCTAAAAGGAGAAGTAGTTGTTGTTAGGATGGGGGACTTTCTAATGGAAGAAATATTTATGGAAAGGTTTCGTTTTTTTGTTACAAATCAAAACCAAAAATAAAAGGGCATTTTTTCGACATCTTAAGAAATGTTCGTTTCTGACATACAAAGTTTGTTTTAGATTTTTTCAAGTTTTAGTTTTACTGTGTGGGCGGCTCGTGTGCTGTAATGGTTGGTTGGTTGGTTAGTCAGATTTACGGCATATCAACCCTTGTTGGGTTATTTTAAGCCGAAGAAAACATTTCGTTTTATTCATTCTTGTTGGGTATTCAATTTTTTTTTCCAAACTAATTTTTTAAAACACATTTTAAAAATCTATTTAACCCATAGATTGGTTTGGTTTGGTTTGGTTTGGTTTGTTGGATTTTACGGCATGTCAAGCCTTGTTGGGTTATTTTAAGCCGACGAAAACATTTTGTTTTATTCATTCTTGTTGGGTATTCAATTTCTTTTTCCAAACTAATTTTTTTAAACACATTTTTAATACACATTTTTAAAAATTATTTAACCCATAGATTGGTTTTGTTTGGTTTGTTGTTGGATTTTACGGCATGTCAACCCTTGTTGGTTATTTTATGCCAAAGACATTTTGTTTTATTCATTCTTGTTGGGTATTCAATTTTTTTAAAAACACATTTTAATACTCATTCTTTTATCTATCGAAGGGACCCTAACAAGTATACTACCACTCCGAGTAGGGATAGAGCAATGGTGATGAAGGGGTACTCCACATTCCCCAAGTTCCAGAATTTGAACCTCACCACTAGATGCAGTTTAATGTCATACCCAAACACTAAGACCCTCAGCCACCGCCTTCTAGCACATATATGATAAAAAGTGTTGGGAATTACTATAAGAGTAATACGATTAGGACAATCATATAGGTGCTAGGGCTTGACGTGACCAGTCGATTGATCGAAGGGGGTCTCTCCGACCGCCCATCTAGCCTAAGTGAGGGCTAAAGTGGAGTGTTGCAGGACATGGACTGCTCAGCCACCAGCCATCCACGGCTAACAGGTGGTTAGGGGACATCACAACCCCAGCTGAGGTGTAATGGTTAACAAGCTAAATTAGCAAACCGCTACTAGTGCGTTAGATACTCCATACATGGGTCTAGTGCCACAAGCAAAGCTTAGTAAATAACTTGTTTTTCTGTGTGTGTGTGGTGGGGGGGCGTATCGATGATAAAATGTGTGGATCTGATGTGTGCGCGTGACCGGTAATAAAATCACTGGAAATAAAAGTCACAATTAATTCAGGGTGGCCGGCTAGGGATAAGTTTTACCTGTGACGTTTTTTTTTTTTTTTTTTTTTGTTTTGTTTTTTTCCCCAGTCTTAATGACGAAATTTGTAGATTTCACGATCCCTGTGAATAAATTACAAAACTTTTTTTTTTTCTTTTTTTTTAGTTCAATAATAGATTTGGTTGCTGTTATTACCGGTTTCTTTCTCTGGTCTTAAAAAGAAAAAAGTCACAATTTTGGCTAGGCAAAAAAGTCACAATTAATTCATGGTAGCCGGTTAAGGTTAAGTGTTTTGTTTTTAGAGAAATTTGTTTTTAATTTGAGTGAGTCGTAAGGGATTTATCGTGTGAACATTTTTTTTCCGTGACTTTTTTCATGTGACTTTTTCTGTGACATTTTTTTACCTGGATTCGTGATTGTAGAAAATAATATTATCTAAACAGTTACCTCCCTTTGACCAAAGCCGGACACAGAGTCCATGGGTCTCTTAGCCATAACCTGATGAGAAACCTCATGCGATTGGCTAAGGGCCTTTGTTAGCGACCAATCAGAGCACACGTTACACTCAGTTTGGCCGCCAAATTTTGAGGGTTGATACCTTCTATCAGCCTTTTCCACTATGACTCTCGTCGAGGGACGACGTGTGTTTTTTCCACAGCATAGACATTGAGGAACGATGGGGCTTGAAACAGCTCGGAAGGACCGGTGATGCGTATAGTCAAACAAACGAAGCTAGCAAGACATTCCTACCTGGACAGATAAGTCACGCAAGCATTATCTTGCAACCAAACCATACCTTTACATCCACATTATTCAATTGTAACACATTTGTAAACACACAGATTTGTATCACAAGTTACACATTGTATTGTATTGTATGTTAAATATTATTGTTGTCTGATAAATGCATTTCATTTTATAAGTCTTGTGTTCGTTACTTGTATTGAGAATTCTGGGGTATGGGGGTTATCGTCCTTTGTCTGCGAGCCTCTGTTTCAAACCAACCAATCACGAGCCAGCATACTTTGGCGACAAAGCCGAATAAGCAAACTCGCTCTCTTCTGATCCAGCTAGCTCTGGGGACAGACCTAAATAAGGGTCGCTCCTTTTCCTCAACAACAAGACTACAGAGTCGGACGCAAAACAGAAGTCCATCATATCCGAACGGAACAGAGGGCCGTAGCAAGGTCTCCGTTAATACCCCATATCTCAGGATACTCTCAGATAAGTTTATTACAAATTATTATCTGTGTAAACGAACTAAAGTTTGCAACCTTATTGTTATTCTGTAATACAGTCTTTTATTCCTATTTCTAGTTGTTCGTTTTATTTCTTTAACTCTCAACCTGTCTGCCACACACGTGGTTAACCCCATTACAAACCTCGGAGTACTGCCGTTTGTGTCTTTTCTTTATACTTGTTATCCTTTACATTTATCTGTCTACATAATTGACAGCATAATTTTTATATGATAAAGACGAGTTTGATTGTAGACGTCCAAAAATCAACTGAAACTATAAAATGTTAATGTAGAAACGGTTTAACCTGAGGCGCCCCAAAAGCGGAATACCGAAGGATAAACGGAAATGCGCTTTTTGCACTGACCACTACATGAGTTTCGGTTTGTGCGTAGCTCCCCACGTTAAAAAGACTTTGTGTTAATCTGCCCTGGTGGGAAGTCAGGAAAATACTTACCGTTTAGCTTTTTATATTTTCATCTTATTTAGGTATTAATGCACAATAGCGCGCAAGAGATAATATCTTTAACTCAGTGTATGAGTAGCATACTTATCAGAAGGCTGAGGACCTAAATAGCCACCTTAAAAAGAGCCCAATCCGAAGATTGTTACTTAGGCGAGTAGCTACTGAAAGCACTCCCTACACTTTTTGTCTATCGTACGAGAACTGACCAAAACAGACGCGTCTCAACCGCATTCTACAACCATGGCGACCAGCATTCCCTTTCTAAAGCCACTTCTCCAGCGAACAGTACTTCACCTCACAGATAAGTCTTGTAGCAAATGCCATTAAAATTTGCAACAACAATTTCTGTACTTTTTGATAATACATGAGTCTGTAATTTATATTCGTGTTTGTTTCCTTCTTTCGTCCGAATAATAACCAACTACGGAGAATAAGTGCTCCAACGAAATCCCGTAAATACTTTTAGTGGCGCTCCGTCTCAGACACCAAAATAATCTCCTTGGTCTAGCACTAGTGAAAAGGGAATATACTTCCTCCCTGTCTGGCTGATACCGACTTTATGGCACCCCAACGACTTTACTTTTTTTTACGTATAAAAAGCATTACATTTCATTACATCAGTTAAATGTAATAAAATGATTTCACTGAAATACATGAAACCTTTGAGACACTAGAGTTAGGGTAAGGGTCAGTGTTAGGGTTATGATTCGTGTTTGGGTTAGTGTTATGGTTAGTGTTATGGTTAGTGTTAGAGTTAGGGTTAGGGTTAGGGTTAGGCTACTTCGAGAGTTTCCAACATCTAACGCGACTTATACATAAAATGCGATTCTAATGATATCTCTTGCGCGCTATTATTGTACATAGGTACAAATGCACAATAATAGCGCGCAAGAGATAATATCATTAGAATCGCATTTTATGTATAAATAAGCATTAGATTTTGGAAACCCCATGATGCGGAAATGTAAACATTATTTTCGTTCATAATTTTCATTATTTCCGTAAGCTGAAAAAATTTAAAAATCATCAGGAGTTTTTAAAAAAAATGTTTTTTTCTTTTGAATGGACAACATTTTTTCAAGATAATATTAACCTTTATGCAAGTTTCATTGTGTTAAATATGGGGGGGGGGGGGTTAAATTTCAAAGGGCAAATTGGAGGTACCTATTGTACCTTTATTTATTTTACTTATATTGCGGGGGTGGGGGATGGATACTATATCTTGCTTAGTGTGTCAAAAGACATTACTGTGTCTAAAAGTAATTAGAGGTGATCCAATTCAGTTTCTCTTACTCAGCAATTAAAAAGAAAAATATCCGGGGTATTAATTTCATTTACAACTGTCAATTAATGATCCGATCACTTATGGAAGGCTGAGCCGACTTTGTTGATGCTTTTAGTTGAAGTATTTAGTCTGCCTCAAGGCCTAATTAGTCGACAACAAGGCATAATTAGTCGACAAAAGCGCCAATTATTTAACTCTAACTTTATTTTTGCGAAACATTAAACAAGAATGCTAAAAAACAACAAAATTATCGGTAAAAAAGAACTATTTGCTCGTAAATTCCTACCATAAAATAAACTGAACACTCATTTTATGTCCGTGTTTTTTCAATAAATGTTTTATTTTTCTTGCACCCGTTATTTTACAATACTAAATATATTTTATTTATTCATTTTAATATTCACTTCAATGTGTATATTCTAAAAGTTTTTATTTTGTGAGAATGGTTAGTTTTAAAGTTTTTACATTTCACCTTTTATTCGTAAATTCCGACCATAAAATGCCCAAGCCTAATTTGATGGTAGGAATTTACGAGTAAAAAGTTGAAGATTACCTTTTGTTGTTATTTCTTTTCTTTTTGGCTTTGGTACTCTAAAATAAAAACGTCAGATTTTTAATCATCGTTGACGAAAAAACAAAATTACGGTCATAAAAGGAGGATCCAATTTATGCCTAAATTGTAAAACGAACCCCACTTTAAAACTAAACATTCTCACAAAATAAAAACCTTTAGAATATACACATTGAAGTGAATATTAAAATGAATAAATAAAATATATTTAGTATTGTAAAATAACGGGTGCAAGAAAAATAAAACATTTATTGAAAAAACACGGACATAAAATGAGGGTTCAGTTTATTTTATGGTAGGAATAAACGAGAAAACAGTTCTTCTTTACCCCCAAAACCCCCCTCCTCGATCAGAGGTTTCGGGATAGCACGCACTGGCCCTGCTGGGGTGAATAAAATTTTGACAGGGTGACTAAAAGAAAATCGGAAATTCCAATGACCGCAAACATTTTATCCATCGCAGTAACAGTCAGTGGCGATGACATTTCTGAGTTCAGTTGAGGAGTATTACGTGACTAACTTAAAAGCCGCCCTATTGAGCGGCAATTAAGTAGCTTCTAATTAAAGGGTTTCGGCCCAACGATGACACTTAAATTTAAAAGAAAAGACAATTTGATGCACGTAGGTCCTTATTTTCATAATTTGATAACAATTTGATAAAAATAATATACTATACTAAGTATAGTATATTATTTTTTAAATCAAAAAGGGCACTGACTTGAAAACATTACGAAAAGAAAAGAAAATTAAATGCAAAAAAAAAAAAAAATGAAATATATTTTAAATAGAATTTTGAATGTGCTTAAAAGTTAAATATCAATTACAGTATTGATTTTGGTACAAATACAGAATAGCGCGCAATAGATAATATGATTAGAATCGTATTTTATGAATAAATAACTTTAGATTACGGAAACTCGCGAAGGCGCCTTATTCTAACCTACTTACTCGAGTTTTCAGGTATTTCCGTGAAATGTAATAGGTAATCTAATGGTATTATCTCTTGCACACTATTCTGCATTAGTATCATGATTTTATTTGTATTTCTTAAAAATAAATATATTAACGCGCTTATTTTATAAACAATGGCTAACATGAAAAATAAAAGGTTTGTTTACATTACATTGACGAATATCGACAGTACATAAATATGTAAATTTTAATTTTTAGATTAAAAAAAGTGCACAGGCATGAACCTCTGTGGAAAATTAATGTCTCCTAATTAAAATATCAAATGCAAAAAATAAATAAATCTAAAAATCACACATCTTATTAGAAAGAATTTTGTATTTGTTTTAAAGTTAAATATCAACTCACCGTAATGTCAAAAGTGTAACTAAGTGATTAATTCTTAAACTGTCCATAAAAATTGTATAATAAAAAATATAGATTAGATAAACGATTGTTTATCCTGTACAATGAAATATTTACTACAACTTTGAATCAGTAAAAATGTAGATTTAATATGAAAAAAAAAAATTGATCGAGCTTCCATTTGTTTACTTTTTAGCAAGAAACGCCGAAAATGGCCGAGTATAATTTTAACGTTATTTTATGATATCATTTAATTTTTAAATTTATTCGATAATATAAATCAAATCTTGATTATTTTTGCTCAAAAACCAAGCCCTGGTGATATTTAATGTGTATATATATTTACTTTGTCGTTAATTGTTTTATTTACGAAGTTTCCTCCGGACATACAGATTCACACAACTGTTCTTTATATATGTACAGAAGATAGATATAGATAGATAGATATGTATAGATAGATTATCGTACGTACGTAAATACAAAATAATTCGTCGCAAAAAAATCACGTAAAAAATCGAAAAAAATCAATCGCAGTAATCATAAATTGGGAATCCAAAATTTCAGGATTGCGGGTATGATATGTTTGGCTACGACCTCTAGGAGTAAAATTGACAAAATGTGACACACTGACACATTGACGTTCACATTTATTATTGGAGATTTATTGCAAAACATAAAAATGTGGAGCATGTAATTGTACTTTATATTGATCAGGTGTACGTTTGTGTGATTATGTATATGTCTGTGTATCTATTTAGTTGTGTGTGTGTGTGTGTGTGTGTGTGTGTTTAATTGTGTGTGGTTTCCGCTTCTTTTGTTGCCTTTATAAAACAACCTTTCTTAATATTCACCCACAATATTCAATTTTCTTGTTTTAGTCTTTTTTTAAAAACATTTACAAGAAAAAAAAACACAAGACAAAAATGTCTCCACAACAAACAAAACCCTGCAATACACAACTTTTTTTCTTCTTTTCAACGATTTCCTTTTTGCTTGTTTACGTAACACACTTCAAAAATTCCCCAACCTGTTAGTCATATTTTGCTTATTGTAATGAATGGAATAAAACAAAGAAACAAAAAAACAAAAAAACAAAAAAAACTACAGATACATTTTTTTTAGAAAATCTTTTGGTAGACTGTGTGAATTAAGTTGCGTAATTTTTACCATTGGAATAAGTGGAATAGGAAATGAAGTCCAATGTGTATATTCTACATTTTTGAATTGGGTAATACTTTTAATAAAAATTAAACTCTAAGGAAAACAATTAATGCTAGGGATACCCAATTTTTCGTCTGCTAATCATTTTAAAACCAAATTAAAATTAATTAAATCGATTATTTAAGATCAATTTTTTGTGTAAGTCGAAAAGTAACATAATGAGCATCAAAAAAAAAAAGCAAAATAATATTGTACATGTAATTTTTTTTAAATACATTTAAAACGATTTTTTCGGTCAATTTCGATCGTGTTCGGCCTGAAACGCTATTAAAAATGACGTGTTTACAAAATTAATGTAACATTCGCGATTGCAAAAAAAAAAAAAAATTACCAAAAATCAGGTAATTATCCGATTTTAATGAAATTTTCAGTATTGATTTATTAATTAATTAATTTTATAACTCATCAGTTATTTTATTTCAAACTTTAATTAAGTATTTCTGCTATGATGAATTAATATATAAAATTCATTTAAATATGAGCTGCATGATTTTAATTTTAAAATGTCATATCATTAGATTCTAAAAAAATATTTTTTTAATAACTACTTTACTTTAGTATCAATCGCCCATATTTTTTGGTCTAAAACTGTTTTGGAAATTTAGCGCCCTCCTTTTAAACGGAACAAATATTGATGTATATTTTTTCTTTTATAAAATAATAGCCAATTATTATCGAATAATTATCGAAATGAGTAAAAATAAATCTCCAAAAATTATCTTTATAGTTTTTATTTTCATTTTATTTTCCGATTTTCGGTACTTATTTACTACCCGAGCAGATTTTAAAAAAAAAAAAAAATTTCTTTTATTCATACCTTCGGATTTTTGTCTTTTTATTTATGTAGAAAATAGTATCAATAACATATATACTACACCGATATTTTGCGACCCCAAAACAAGGAAGGGGGTCAAAAGTTAAGTGACCTGAAATAATCAGAAAGTTTTGAAATAAAAATTCATTCATTGATAAATCAACACTGAAAATTTCATAAAATCAGATAATTCCCTGATTTTGGGAAAAAAATTTCAAACGGGGGGTGGGGGGTCAAAATTGTATTGAGAAAAAAAACACTTTTTTTTTACGAATTGGGTATACCTACGCATTTCATTTTTATTAAAGTATTTATCTCAGTTTAGTAGGTAACACCAATTTTCCCTGTGAAATTTACCCCCTCACCCATAATATTTAACCCAATGAAACTTGCATAAAGGTTAATATTATCTTGAAATTTTTTTGTCCATTCGAAAGAAGAAACATTAAACAAACTCCTGATGATTTTTTTTTAAATTTCAGCTTATGGAAATAATGAAAATTATGAACGAAAAACAATGTTTACAATTTTTGCACCGTAAATCAACTGAAATTTAACGTAGCCAAAAACAAGTTATGACTAGAGGCTTTTTAAAAAATTCTATGAAAAATCAATTAATGGTCCGATTTTCACGAAAATTTCCAGAAATCATTTACTTGTGATGTAAAATATGTCTGAAATAGTTTTTTCCTAAAATATATTAGGGGAAATATTTTTACAAGGTCTATCTTATTTTATGAAATATGGAAAAAAAAAAAAAAAAAATTAACCGACAAAAAACAATTTTTACTTTTTTTCTATAAAGATAAGAGTCTGGGTAATTATATCAGAATATTTTTATAAGTTTCAATGCGAGAGCTTTTTTAGTAAAAAACCATGAATACAGAATTCTGCAAAAAGTATTAAAAAACAGACCCTGTTGTAAAAAAAACGGACTGTTTTACTTATTTTTCAAGATAACAGTGAGTAATTTTTCCCCAATCGGATAATTTGATCTTTGAATTAACTGTTTTTCTTTGTAACAACTCGTTATGTTCGTTATTTCTTTTTTGCGAAATTTTTAAAAAAAGTTAAAAAAATATTTACTTCCTTCAATATGGCCTAAACTGATCACGTGACGTATTTTGTTGGTACCTACAGTTCAGGAATTAAAAATGTATACATTGGACTTCATTTCATATTCCACTAACATTCCGGTAGACTAGCCATACCCAATTTTGTCGGTGGAGAAAGTTTTGAAATAAAATAAGTAATGCAT
>CM042141.1:101194960-101317460 GCA_023376005.1 Doryteuthis pealeii | reverse complement strand
TATCACTGAAGATGTTGATGGGCTGGTGCTTTGTTGCCACTGCTTTCTTCTGGATCTCTTGGTTTCATGGTGTTGCATTAGCAACATGTAAAATCCAACCAGTTTTGTCCAGGATTTGGAGATGTTGCCATGTCCATTTCTCACGACAATAACCATTACAACATGGGTGCCCCATAAATGAATTAAGGGCTAAATATAAATTCCACCACTGGATTCCTCGTAAAATACTACCATTTAAAGGTTTTGTTTGATCTTGGTAAAGGGCTTTGTTTTCAATTGCATTGACAGACAGATAGACAGACAGACAGATAGACCACAAATACAGTATACAACTTAAAAGCCACCCTATCTGGTGGCAATTAAGCTAGTTGCTACAGAACGCTCTTGAATGAGCCTTCGGCCCAACAATGACACTTGTGGGGATATAGATAAAAAAAATAAAAAATATAAACTCCCATAAGCCTTCACACCAGAAGAACCCAAAGAAAAGGACCCACTTCCGACCCCCAAGATAATCTCTTGGCCATTCGGACTTAGGCCATGACTGGGGTGAGACACAACTAGGTGCCAGGAAAGAATTTCCTTACCATGTAGTGGCTATACCCAAGAATAAAGCCTAAATCCAAAAACTACCTTTGAATTCCTTTTCAACGCGACCACCAAATAAGATGGGGTAAAAGCAAACCCTAGGATCACACACCAAAGATAACCAGTTACCTTTTAAACCTAAAACATTAAACCACTTGCCACCCCACACACTTCATGTATTGAGTACATATTACATTTTTTTCAACTTGAATAATATTTCTTTCAACTTGAACAATATTCTTTTTAACTTGAACAATATTCTTTTCACTTTGAACAATATTTCTTTTCAATTTGAACAATATTTTCTTTCAACTTGAACAATATTTCTTTTAACTTGAACAATATTTCTTTTCAATTGAACAATATTTCTTTTCAATTTGAACAATATTCTTTTCAACTTGAACAATATTTCTTTTTAACTTGAACAATATTTCTTTTCAACTTGAACAATATTCTTTTCAATTTGAACAATATTTCTTTTCAACTTGAACAATATTTCTTTTTTAACTTGAACAATATTTCTTTTCAACTTGAACAATATTTTTTAATAACATATTTCTTTCAATTTGAACAATATTTCTTTTCAACTTGAACAATATTTCACTTGAACAATATTTCTTTCAACTTGAAAATATTTCTTTTCAACTTGAACAATATTTCTTTTCAACTTGAACAATATTTCTTTCAATTTGAACATTTCTTTTCAACTTGAACAATATTTCTTTTCAACTTGAACAATATTTCTTTTCAACTTGAACAATTATTTCTTTTCAACTTGAACAATATTTCTTTTCAATTTGAACAATAATTTTCTTTCAATTTGAAACAATATTTCTTTTCAAAACTTGAAAATATTTCTTTTCAACTTGAACAATATTTCTTTTCAATGAACAATATTTCTTTTCAACTTGAACAATATTTCTTTATTCAATCTTGTTCAACTTGAAATTATCTATTTCTTTTCAACTTGAATAATATTTCTTTTCAACTTGAATAATATTTCTTTTCAACTTGAACAATATTCTTTTCAACTTGAACAATATTTCTTTTCAACTTGAACAACATATTTCTTTTCAATTGAACAAACCATGAATATAATTTCTTTTCAACTTGAACAATATTTCTTTTTCCAACTTGATAATATTTCTTTCAACTTGAATAATATTTCTTTTCAACTTGAACAATATTTCTTTTCAACTTGAACAATATTTTTTTCAACTTGAACAATATTTCTTTCAACTTGAACAATATTTCTTTTTCAACTTGAAACAATAATTTCTTTTCAACTTGAATAATATTCTTTCAACTTGAATAATATTTCTTCTTCAACTTGAAATTATATTTCTTTTCAATTTGAACAATATTTCTTTTCAATTTGAACAATATTTCTTTCTTCAACTTGAATAATATTTCTTTCAATTTGAACAATATTTCTTTTTCAATTGAACAATATTTCTTTTCAACTTGAAAATATTTCTTTTCAACTTGAACAATATTCTTTTCAACTTGAACAATATTTCTTTTCAATTTGAACAATATTTCTTTTTCAACTTGAACAATATTCTTTTCACTTGAACAATATTTCTTTTCAACTTGAACAATATTCTTTTCAATCTTGTTCAATCATTGAACTACAATATTTCTTTTCAACTTGAACAATATTTCTTTTCAACTTGAAAATTTTTTCACACTTGATAATTCTTTTAACTTGAAACATTTCTTATCACTGCATTATTTTTTCAACTTGACAATATTTTCTATACCTGAATCAAATTTTTACATACATATGAACCACATACTTTCAACCACCTTGGAACCAATATTTTTTTTTCAACTTGAAACAATTATTTTTTCAAACAATTAACATTGGAATGTTGCATGATAAACAGCAAAAGGTTATTATTTATTTTCCAAGTTATAAAAATTATCATACAAAATAATTTGTCACAAAAATCATGTAAAAATAGCCAAAAACAATCACACTTAAGAATCTAAAATTTCAATGCGGGTCTGGATTCGGCCCGCGAATGTTTTTAATTTACTTACAAAGTTAGCTGATTCTAAAATGGTATGATATGTTCGGCTACGACCTCTAGGAGTAAAGTGAAAAAATAGGACTGACTGACACATTGGTTGGTTAGTTGGTTGGTTGATTGACTGGATTTTACAGCATGTTCAACCCTTGTTGGGTTATTTTATGCTGAAGATGTTTTTTGTTTTAGTCATTCTTGTTGGGTATTTGAATTCTTTTTTAAACTCATTTTTTTAAAACATTTTTTTAATTAATATATTAACCCATAGATAGGACCCTAACAGATACTACTACTTCAGGTCAGAGTGGACCTGAGAGTAATGGCAATGAAGGGGTACTCCACTCCCTTGAGCTCCAGAATTGAAACTCACTACTAGATGCAGTTTAGCATCATACCCAGGAGACTAAGACTTTTAGCCACCATGTTCTAGCACATATATGATAATACCGCCCATCTAGCCCAAGTAAATGTCAAAGAGGAGTTGTTGAATATCATGGACTACTCAGCTACCAGTATTCTTCCTTAAGCATCACAGGTCATCACCCACAGTCAACAGACGACTGGGCAGGTAGGGGATGCTCTTATCTATCTTCAGAGATGGAGTCAAACTAACACAATGATATTCGTATTTATTATCAGAGAGATTGTTAGGGTTGTAGTTATTTATGGGAATGGAGGCACGTGGCATAATGGTTAAAGTCATTAGGAAATGGACTCGTCAACTCGAGTTCAAATCCTAGACAAGGTTGTTTGCATTTTCACATAGTGCTTAATACCCTTAGGAAAGGTATGAATCCATATATTCCCCCCTCCAGCTATGGGTAAAATAGTAGGGCAGACTGGGCTCTTTAACCTTGGATAGGTAAACTAGTCTAGGAGAAGGAAAACTCTGAATTTGAAAAACCTGAGGTCAGTCATTGATTGGGTTTGTGGCATTCATTGTGCACCAATTCTTTCCTATTTTCACATAGCGCTAATACTCTTGGGAAAGGATATAAATCCATTATTCCCCCTCCAGCTATGGGTTTAAAATTGAGTAAGGAAAAATGGGCTCTTTAACCTTGGATAGGTAACCAGTCTAGAGAAGGAAAACTCTGAATTTGTGTCAGTCATTGATTGGTTTATGGCATTCCTTGATCACCAATTTTCCTATCAACTGTGTCAAAAAAATATGGTCCAACACAAGTCTTCACCACTATAAAACAAAACACTGTGTAGGTTGTTCATTGGATGAACCCTCATGCGTCGAAAATCAACGAGAGAGTCCATTTTTATTTCCATTATTTATGGGTGATATTGTGACTCACAAAGCAATACACCAAGTGTGACTCACCCAGAAAAACAAAGTACAGATCACAAGAAAGTAAACAATTCTGAATTGATTACTTTGGTAATAAGGAACAAAACGCTTCAAAGAGAATGAAAAGTTAAACAATTGAATATAATTAGTAAATTGTTCATGTCTGAAGTTGTTTAGTATATAGATAAGTATATAAGATTTTGAAAAATAACAACATACTTTATTGATCAGCAAAATTTTTTTTTAGAAAGAGACGTCCTGCCAATCTTTGAACAAAGTTACGTAATTTACAAATACCAATGCTGGTGTTCTGCCAGCTATATTGGTAGGACAACGCAGAGGCTAAATGTCCGAATAAACCAACAGGTCCCGAGGGTATAAGAAGCCTCCCCAAACCACATCGGGCTTTCCCAGGCACATGATTCTGCCATCGGTGATCACCTTTGTAGTACAAATAGTTGTAAAACAAACTACAGCGATCAGCAATTTTCTATTCTACACAAGGCTAGGACAAGTCACCATCTCAATGTCCTCGAGGCAGTCTCCATTTTTCTTTACTGCCCGTCCTTGTGTAGACAGAGACATCCTAAACACTTCCTGGTAATTTTTTCCGGGACGTTATTGCTGAGGTGGGGATTACCTGAAGGTATTTACCAATTTTTTTTTCTCCCCTATTTGCCTTCATGTTACCCCACCATTTTGCTTGATTGTATCTTCTTTTACCCATTTGATTTACATTGTGACTTTTAAACGATCTACCGGTCGTTAATTTTGACAAAGCACCGGTTGAAAGGGCCCTTAAGTTTCCATTTTCTCTTTTCTCTTTCGAAAAAAAAAAAAATTTTGCTGATCAATAAAGTATGTCGTTATTTTTCAAAATCCTATACAAATTCAGCTGTACCAAAAATTTGTTTATAAGTTTATAAGTTATAAGTTATAAGTATATAAGTTTATAAGTATATAAGTATGTATTGAACACAAAATTACAATGTAATGTGTACTCATATGTTTTATTTAATTCCTTGCAAATTATTATGCATGAGTAGAAAGATAGATAGACAGATAACTAAAATTATTGTGTGAAAGGAAATTTGGGGAATAAAGACAATGGAAATCAAAATTGCAATGTATCTCCTCTCTCTCTCTCTCTCTCTCTCTCTCTCTCTCTCTTCTCCTCTCTCTCTCACACACAGACACACATACACACACACACACATATATATCTCCTTCCAGTCCCCACACCCCTTAATATAATTTCTATGAGTTCCCCTCCTAGTTACTCTCACTACCACTAACTTGAAAAAACTAGAACATAAACACATCACCCTGATGATGGCACTTCGAAGTGCTGAAAGTACTTGGGATATGAACTTTGGTGGACTAATCTACGGATTCCATCCAAATATAAAAAAAGTTGGCCAGAAAGCTTGAAAAGATTGTTAATAAAATTGTTAAACAGGAACTGCCTTTTGTTTAATTCTACATGTATAAATGAAAAAATATTGCCCAAATACACACATACAAATATATATATATATATATATATATATATTGCAAGATTCTCCTATAAAGCAGATGTGATCCCTCTAGTGTCCTTGACATATATACCTAGGTACGTATTTATCAGTTAAATTCTCCCTCCTTGCTGATGGTGGCTGATGGCTCAGTGGTTAGGAACTCTGACTGATGAAAAATTGGTCAAGGTTCAATCTCAACTGGAAGTAGCCTGCTAAGTCTAGCCACACTGGGGAGATGTGAAGCATCGAAGCATGGTGTTTGTGGATGACTAAATATATGTATATATACTTCTCATTATGATTGTATCTGTATATGTATGCATATATGTAAGTGTAAATTAGTATACACGGCATATTGTAGTGATATCTTTTATCAGAGAAATAAGCTTATATATGCACTAACTTAGAGATCTGAGCCATAAACAGATTTATTGATACACATGAAGTTTACAAAAATTATTTCTACCAATTTATTAATACACATACAGTTAAAGAAAATTATTTCTTAAACAAATCATATATATATATAAATACAAGTTTTGGCATTAAATAACCCACAAGGTGTTACATAATCTATGCGGTTGTATAAGATTATTGTCAATCCCCTGTATTTCTAAAGGGATGGCCCTTTTCATATCACGTGCGGGACTTTCCATGGAATATTACAGAAAGCCCGCGAAATACGTAAGTCACGTGGGACCTGGTTGGGTCTTCAGTTTCAGTTTGGACGTCGGGCAGAAAAGATGTACTGCCTTAACTGGAACTCACTGCATACGCACGCTATGTTTAGTTACATGAAATGTTTAGTTAAGTAAATAAAAGCTTAAGAAAATAACACGGTTTTGTGGTTGGTGAAGGTCTTGGTAACAAGACTGATATAGAAGAAGAAATGAGTTAAGTGCGACCGACCACCAAGACGAAGTCCAGACGCTAGAAGAGACGCTAGAAGAGACATAAGATAGACAAGATGAACAGCAGAAGAATAGAAGAAAGTAAAGAAGGGTATACAACAAAGGATTGATATGCCATAAACCAACCAACCAACCAACCAACCAACAATGAATATCCAAATATTGAGAGTATTAGTAATACTAGCAAATATATGCACCCTCCGCAGGGTGAAAGTATTCAAGTTTTAATGTAATAAAATATTATATTAAATTAGAAAAGCTAATTAAACTAAACAAGACTGCAGATAAATAATTTGAAACAGAGGGGGGTATAATCAAAAAAACAGGACAGCTAAAACTTACTCTTCCATCACTCCCGTTTTTCATTGCTAAATTTTCCTAATTTACTATTTAGTTAAAATAGGAAATAAAGAATAAAATGACAGTTATTTCTTCTTGTTAATGGATTTCTTTTAAGATTTATCCCCGAGATTTTTGCTTATATTCATTAAGATAAAACCAAACAATTAGAAATCAATACTATATTTATCAAATTCCAATTTTTAATATCAATTTGCAAATTAGCCTTCCCGTTCACACAGTAAACCACTATTTTGTTGTATATATAAATACAATTGCATGTAATTAGTATGTGATATGGTCAACATAATGTAAAGCAATTTGATTAATAATTGAGGTTTAAATAAAAATAAAATTGGAGAATTGATGTAAATAACAAAGGGAATTGTGACTCGAGTAGTAATATACAGACAGACAAACACACAATCTCCATTATAATAAAAATATATATATATATTTTGGGGAGAATATGTGCTTAATTGAAGTTGTACCTAATTTTGAAAGTTAATTAATTAATAATTTATTAATTAGGTGGGCTTACCTATTCAAATGTAAGGCTAAACAAATCGAGAAAAATCAATCTCTATATGTACATTTCAGCCTATTAGGCCTCATCAGCAGAGCTATAGATAGGAAGACCGCCTTGTGCGTGATTCTAAACCCTGACTGTCAAGCTGACAGGCGAGGACCGTAACCCCTACACCAACTGGAAAATGTTCGAATCATGCACAAGGCGGTTTCCTGTCTATAGCTCTGCTGATGAGGCCTAATAGGCTGAAATGTACATACAGAGATTGATTTTTCTTGATTTGTTTAGCCTTACATTTGAATAGGTATGCCTGCCTAATTAATTGATTATTAATTAATTAACTTTCAAAATTAGGTATGACTTCAATTAAGCACATATTCTCCCAAAAATGTCGGCCAAAAAAGCCATATCAAAACACATCGTTTGTGTATTTACTTCTCATATATATATATATATATATATATATATATATATATATATATATTGTGGTAATTTCAACTGTGTTATATGTAATTAGCTTCTGTCGGAAGGAGGCAATGTGGCTCCTTTGAAATGCGTTGGTCTTTACAAATCATCTGCCAATTTTGGCAAGCACCAAATTCTTTAAGTCTGATTGCAATATGGTGCCGCTGTATAAGAACATTTTTCTTTTGGCCCATCTGCCTTTTATGTGCATTTTGGTTTCCAACTGCAATGAGGCTTGATTCAACACCTGGTATCAACTTTTCTAGCCAGGGGGGAAATAATTGAATATTTTTCAGCTCAACGCTAAAAGGATTGGTGATTTCTGTCTGAATGATTTGAATATAATAAACCATACTGCATTTGATAGAAATCAAGGGAGAAATATGGTATATAATTTGGCAGAAGCTTTTCCTTCTTTATTAGAAATAGAACATATGTATTTTACAAACAAAATCTTTGAATGTACTGTATGGATTTCGCCCCCCACCCCCAAAAAAATGAAATAAAATAAAAAGAAAGAAAGAAAAGCTATAATTGTTTACAAAGGAGTATTATTATTATTATTATTTACTCTTTTTGAGTTTTCACATCAGCATTAGCTGATGGTCTTTCACTGGAGTCTGAGTGACAGCAAGTCTCCTCAGGTCTCCAGGACTCTTCTGAGTATTCTGGCAGATTGCAGCAGTGCAGTGTTCTGAATGGTTTCAATCCTTCCTCTGATTTCCAAACATTCCAGACCCTTTTCCAATCCTTTTGGGACTGTTCCAAGTGCACCAACTACAATTGGTATCACTTTCACTTTCATATTCCATAACTTTTTCAGTTCTCTGGCAAGGTCTAGATATTTGTCCATTTTTTCATTTTCCTTTAGCTTCACCCTGTGATCTGCTGGCACTGCAAAATCCACCAAACCATATAAATGTGTACAAATTATTGATATTATAAAGAAATACTTGAAACCATACAAATAGAATATATAAATTTTACAAACATAATCTTTGTAAAATATAAAACTCCCTAAGCTCTGATTTTTTACAAAGGATTATTATCATTAGTTACTTGAAACCATATAAATATGTACAAATTGTTAGTATTATAGAGGAATACTTGAAACAATAGAAATAGGATATATGAATTTTACAAACATTTTTTAATGTATATACAGTATTGGACAAAATTTAAAGCTATAATTGTTTATTATTATTAATTACTTGAAACCATATAAATAGTACAAATTATTAGTATAATATAGGAATACTTGAAACATAGAAATAGATCATATATTTTACAAACATAATCTTTGAATGTACA
Organism: Doryteuthis pealeii; assembly: GCA_023376005.1. Lineage (NCBI taxonomy): Eukaryota > Metazoa > Mollusca > Cephalopoda > Myopsida > Loliginidae > Doryteuthis > Doryteuthis pealeii. Next base: position 101,308,467 of record CM042141.1, on the reverse strand, counting down.
ATATAAAAAACAACAAAAAAACTTAAGTTATAATTGTTTACAAAGAATTATTATTTCTCTGAATGTTTGAAATGAGGCTTGAAGATTAGTATTATCTGCGTTATTCGGACTATTGTCCCCATCTTCATTGTTATTTGTACAACGTTTTGAGAAGGTTCCTGAGTTCGACAAGAAATACCTGAAGAAGGCTGGAGGGTATATTGGCCAAAACGTTGTACAAATAACAATGAAGATGGGGACAATAGTCCGAATAATGCAGATAATACTAAAGAATTATTAGTTACTTGAAACCATATAATTGTGTACAAACTATTAGTATTATATAGGAATACTTGAAACCATACAAATAGAATATATATATTTTACAAACATTCAATCTTTGAGTGTACATACAGTATTGGACAAAAGATGAAGCTATAATTGTTTACAAAGGTTTATTATTATTAATTACTTCAAACTATACAATTAGTACAAATTATAAGTATTAGATAGGAATACTTGAAACAACAGAAATAAAACATATCTATTTTACAAAAATAAATTTTGACTGTACAGTATTGGAACCCCCCCCGAAAACAAGCTATAATTGTTTACAAAGGATCATTATTATTAGTTACTTGTAACCATATAATCATTACCAATCATCAGTTTTCTAGGAATACTTGAAGGAAAAGAAATAGAACATATGTTTTTTACAAACATAATCTTTGAAGGTACAGTACTACACAAAAAATAAGCCATAGTTGTTTACAAAGGATTATTATAATTAGTTACTTGAAACCATATAATTGTGTACAAAATGTTAGTATTAGATAGGAATACTTGAAACAATATGACTGTGCACAATAGCAACAAGGCTTGATGCAAGCTGTAGCACAAGTCTGTAGCTGCACAAGTCTGTGGCTAATTTTAAATGTCATATGAGACACAGGCATAAGAACTGACGAGAGCTGTTTGGCCCTCATCATCTAAGAGGTCCGTTTAGTGTAGAGGTTATGGGATCGGCCTGTCAGCTTGGCAGTCCGGTTTCAAATCACGCACAGGGCGGTCTTCCGATCTATAGCTCTGCTGATGAGGCCTAATAGGCCGAAATGTACATACAGAGATTGATTTTTCTCGATTTGTTTAGCCATACATTTAATAGGTATTCCCGCCTAATTCATTATTAATTAATTAATTTTCAAAATTAGGTCAGACTCCAATTAAGCACTTATTTCTCCCAAAAATTATCGGCAAAAAAGCCATTCTAAACAAACCTTGTTTACAACTTATCATATATATATATATATAATATATATATATATATATGTATGTATAAAAGTGCATGTTTATGTTTATTTATCAAGAATAGTGCTGTTTATAAATACATGTGCATATATACACATCAATGCTTAGGGCAAAGTACTCGGAACTTTTTTATGCAACAAACTCGCCAGCTTCAAATATAAACCAGAAATCTTTCTTTCAAACAAATGTAATGTTGATGACAACCAGAATCCAACATTTATTACCATTCTAAAAGTCGAAAACTCTACCCCCCCCCCACACACACACACAACATTTGAAATCCAAGCTATCACTGTTCCTTTACTTCCAACACTGTTAGAGTCTCAGTCAAAAAAAAAAAAAAAAGAATAGTATACTGCAGCCCACAAAACTAACAACATTTCAATTGGTTGGTTGGTTGGTTAATTGGTCAGTTGGGTGGTTAGATTTTATGGCATGTCAACCCTTGTTGGGTTATTTTATATGGAAGGACATCATTGTTTTATTACTTCTTTGTGTGATATGGCTGTGGCTTGTGCAGTTATGTGTATTTTATTTCAGGTGATATTTTTATTGTTAATCTTATTTATATATAATACACATCACAGGATTTTAAACGCATTGATAATATGGCAAATTAATAAATAAGATGCTAATAAGGATTAAATATTGATTATCTAATAACCATTGAGAATATAACATAAATAGCTAAGGGAATTGTGATGTTGGTCGTGACGTAGTTTTGGTTTCAAACAGACAGACACACAATCTATATTATCGTTGTTGGGGTGGCCTAAAGTCGGTATCACCCAATCATCGAGGAGTCTATCCCTTTTCACTAGCGCTAAACCAAGGAGATTGTTTCTGCATCTGAGGTGGAGCACCACACCTACCATCAGCTCCTTACTTTACCGCACAGATCGCTATGCTACTCATACGCTGAGTTTGGCGACAGCCGGTATTGAACTAGGAACCTTGTGGTTTCTAGCCGAACGCTCTACTGACTGAGCTAACCTGGCCCTATGGTTCTAATCAGTTGATTTTGTAATTCATAAGTTCTAAAATTTCAATACTTATTTTTTGCAATTTTTGATAAGAATAGAAAATTAAGATATTGAAACAATAAAATTGAATTTCAAAAGGGAGTTGCCTCGTTAAGCAGCATAAGTCAAGAAATGTAAATCCCAGTAGAGAAGTCAGTGAAAGATTTGGAGCAAATAATTAATTTGAAAAAATAAAAAAAGAGTTAAATAATACAAATACTAATTTTTTTTATTTAATGCTAAAGCCATCCTAGTAAAAGAACAGTAGTGGTACTATCTAACCCATAGCTGGGAGGATGAAGGGTTTCATACCTTTCTCAAGTGTTGCAAGATGGGTATATTATCCTGACTTTTGTGAGCTAGGACTACTAATGGAAGGGGGAGGAAGAAATAAATAAATAAGAGATGATAAAGGTTTAAAAAATAGTGATGAGCCAAAACAGGATGAACGATGGTTTGACCGTAGCGTGACCCCGAATGGAGAATTGAGTGGCAACCGGAAGTTGGTGACGTGGAACAACGAAGAAAGGGATCGGTCTCTTTTTGCCTTCTGCCATCGTAGGGTACGGATCAGGCCTCTAGTGGCTAGTATGGGGTCCCAGTAATCAAGTAGTGTTCTCTCTCTCTTTCTCTCTGCCTTTCCTCCTCTCCGACATAGCACACGAGACGAACCTACCCTGGAAATAAAGGCTAGCAATTGTGATGACATATTTCTTGTGTTATAATTTCTATCAACACCATTTTAGCACAGTGAATTTGGAGGCACGTGGACGAGACCCGCTATACAATATACACCGCCGCCGCATTACGGTTATCGTTTTAGTACACCGGAAAAAAGGACAACATTACTTATATCATTTTGGTACCGTGAAAATATACCACGACGGTACACAAGTGTATTAGTCTAAAAGTGAATTTAATAGCAAGACTGGAATTTGATCTCCTTTACAATGATGTCATAGTCTAGCATGTTAGACACTACTAAAAAAGAATTAAATTAAAATTTTTAAAAAGTTAAATAATACAAATACCTTAATGTATGAGTTTAATGCGTTCTGCTCATAACTCAATTTTCTCATATATCAAATCAAATTTTCCCATTGAAATAAACTGAAATGTCATTAATCTGTTCCAGCATTCCCAAAAATCATCCTATTTTGTTACATTTTTTTTTAATAAGAAAAATAGCAGTGTATCGTATTAAAAAAAAATGGACTCTCTCGTCGATTTTCGACACATGAGTGTTCATCCAGTGAACAACCAACACAGTGATTTGGTTATAGTAGTGAAGGCTTGTGTAGGACCATTCCACACTTTTTGGCACAGTTGATAGGAAAGAATTGGTGCATCACAGAATGCCAAGAACCCAATCAATGACTGACCTCAGGAATTTTGAATTCAGAGTTATCCCTCTCCTAAACTGGTTACCTACCCAAAGTTAAAGAGCCGAGTCTGCCCTACTATTTAACCCATAGCTGGAGGGAGAATATATGGATTCATACCTTTCCCAAGGGTATTAGCACTATGTGAAATGCCAGCAGGTTTGTCTAGGAATTGAACTCAAATTTTACCTTACAATATAAAGCAAAAGAATTCAAGCGAGTGACAGCTTGTAAATTGGAACTGACCTCAGGAATTTTGAATTCAGAGTTGTCCCTCTCCTAGACTGGTACCTACCCAAGGTTAAAGAGCCTCCATAATTATTATATAAAAACATAATAAAATAGAATGTAATTAATTATGTGTTGTATTATGTTTGAATATTTATTTTTTGTATGAATAATATTTTTCTTTGATGTAATAAATTTGGAAACTTAAATGTCTTTAGTGAACTTATTAACATAAGCAAATCTGAAGCTCGCTCATATCTTAAATTTTACCTTACAATATAAAGCAAAATAATTCAAGTGAGTGACAGCTTGTAAATTTGAAAACTTGTAAGTTGGGTCCCTCATAAATCAAGATACCACTCTACTAATTTTATTTTCCAATTTAGTAAAATATAAATTTAATTTTTTAATTTGAATGTTTGTTTGTTGTTGTTTTTTCTAACCATGTCCATCATTAAGTTGGAGGCGTCCCCATAGTGTAGTTGCTAACATACTGGACTACAAAATCAGAGTAAGCAAGTTCAAACTCCACTCGTTCTCAGACTAATACCTTTGGGAAAGGTATGAACCCCTTCACAACCACCCCAACCATGGGTTAAATAGTACCACAACTGTTATTCTACAATTTTTGGCATCACTGCATTTGGCGGAAGTCTTGTCGTATTAAGCCCAACATTAAGTCCTTCATGGGAGGAGTTGTTTCTAGATAACTAATATAAACTTGGGAAAATCTTTTTTTTTTTTATGTCTATAAAAAATTTTGTTTTCTTACTTCATTTGGCATTGGACAGAATTGGAAAATTCTCGATGCATTCAAGAAATACTTTTATAAAGAAAATAAAGTTTATCAAATGTTGTTATGCAGAGAGTGAACAAAAGAAAAGAATGAAATATTTCTGTATACCGAGTAAAAATACAGAAAAGTAAAAAAAGTATATTCATTTTGCAAATAGTTAATTAAAAAAAAAATTACAATTCAGAAGGAAGAGTAAAAAATTATTCACACTTTTGCGCTCCCATTCTCCCCTCAAAAAAAAAATGACTTATTTTGGCATGGAGTAGCCCAACAAGGTTTGACATGCCATAAAACCAACATATAATGGCTTGTAAAAAAAAAAAAAGACTGACTTCAGCTGTAAATAACCCAACAAGGTTTGACATGCCATAAAACCAACATATAATGGCTTGTAAAAAAAAAGCTGACTTCAGCTGTAAATAACCCAACAAGGTTTGACATGCCATAAAACCAACATATAATGGCTTGTAAAAAAAAAAAGACTGACTTCAGCTGTAAATAACCCAACAAGTTTGACATGCCATAAAACCAAACATATAATGGCTTTGTAAAAAAAGACTGACTTCAGCTGTAAATAACCCAACAAGGTTTGACATGCCATTAAACCAAACATATAATGGCTTGTAAAAAAAAAGACTGACTTCAGCTGTAAATAACCCAACAAGGTTTGACATGCCATTAAACCAAACATATAATGGCTTGTAAAAAAAAAAGACTGACTTCAGCTGTAAATAACCCAACAAGGTTTTGACATGCCATAAAACCAAACATATAATGGCTTGTAAAAAAAAAGACTGACTTCAGCTGTAAATAACCCAACAAGGTTTGACATGCCATTAAACCAAACATATAATGGCTTGTAAAAAGAAAAGACTGACTTCAGCTGTAAATAACCCAACAAGGTTTGACATGCCATAAAACCAAACATATAATGGCTTGTAAAAAAAAAGACTGACTTCAGCTGTAAATAAACCCAACAAGGTTTGACATGCCATAAAACCAACATATAATGGCTTGTAAAAAAAAAGACTGACTTCAGCTGTAAATAACCCAACAAGGTTTGACATGCCATAAAACCAACATATAATGGCTTGTAAAAAAAAAGACTGACTTCAGCAGTAAATAACCCAACAAGGTTTGACATGCCATTAAACCAAACATATAATGGCTTGTAAAAAAAAAGACTGACTTCAGCTGTAAATAACCCAACAAGGTTTGACATGCCATAAAACCAAACATATAATGGCTTGTAAAAAAAAAAAAGACTGACTTCAGCTGTAAATAACCCAACAAGGTTTGACATGCCATAAAACCAAACATATAATGGCTTGAAAAAAAAAGACTGACTTCAGCTGTAAATAACCCAACAAGGTTTGACATGCCATAAAACCAACATATAATGGCTTGTAAAAAAAAAGACTGACTTCAGCTGTAAATAACCCAACAAGGTTTGACATGCCATTAAACCAAAACATATAATGGCTTGTAAAAAAAAAGACTGACTTCAGCTGTAAATAACCCAACAAGGTTTGACATGCCATAAAACCAAACATATAATGGCTTGTAAAAAAAAAGACTGACTTCAGCTGTAAATAACCCAACAAGGTTTGACATGCCATAAAACCAAACATATAATGACTTGTAAAAAAAAAAAAAGACTGACTTCAGCAGTAAATAACCCAACAAGGTTTGACATGCCATAAAACCAACATATAATGGCTTGTAAAAAAAAGACTGACTTCAGCAGTAAATAACCCAACAAGTTTGACATGCCAACAACATAAAGATAAAAAGAAAAAAGAAAAACAAAGGATTTTTCTTTTTTTTTTTTTTTAAAGTTTGGTAAATAATCAGCTTTGCAATAAACAGCTTCTGAGTATTTCCGTTTGTCTGGGAATAAATATGCAAAAAAAAAAAAGACTGACAGATTTTTGCAATTGTTGGCTTCATCTGTCTTTGGAAAAGTTCAGGGTTTTTTGGTTTTTTGTCTGTAGAATCTTGAATTTTGGCAGAAGGCGAGATGTTAGCACTCTGCAACAATTGAGCTAAAAGAATGGCTACAAAATTACACCCAACTTGATACTTACAGAGAATAATATCAAACCAATCGACTATTACCTTGTCGGCTGTCTGGATATTTCCTTTGGAAAGAATTCAGACAGTAAAAAAAAAAATAAAGATAAATAAATAAATAAAAAAGAAATATCCATTTTAACCAAACATCAAAGCAAGAAAGACTACTTATTTATATAAGTATTTATATAGGTTTATGATTTAAACAGTTCTTTTTGCAATCATTGCAAAACAGATGCATTGACCATTTTCAAGAATTGATGATTACAAATCCTTACTGGATTAATGATCTTACCAAATGAACTTGGTCAAAGTGATTTTCATTCTGAGCCACATCTCTGATCGACCAGATAAATCATCACTCAATTCTGTTTTGTAGTTTTTCTCATGCCTTCTAGGAATTACTGCCCACATAGAATTTCAATATTCTACTCCTTTCTGCTTTCATATTTACAGCTGAATACAAAACAGTATTAAGTTGTCTGAATTCTTTAGATGAAACATTGTCAATCATTAATTAATTATTGACTGGTTTTTCTATCGTCTTATTGTTTATAGTCTGACTAGTGATGTTGTTGTGGCAGCATTCTACTGGGGTGGATTGTGCTGGCTCCATCTATAGAATTTGCTGAGTCCCTCATGAAGGCTGACCATGCGGTGCTGTCTGTAGACACAAGGACCCATATTTTGTTCAAGATCACTTTATGGATTTATTCTCCAGGTTGATGAAGAGCATGACTGAGCCAGTGAAGATGTCACTTGACCACGGCTTGCTGAACTGAGTTGAGTAGATATAATAGTCTTAAGTTGTCTGAATCCTTTAGAAGAAGCGTTACTTGAACAATCAATGCAAATGCATTACAATTTCTATGGCCATTTTTAGGCTGCAGGTGAGAGCACTTTACAGTGGAGATCCTTAGTGTTAGGTAGAATCATTGTTATTGGAAATTCCAGAGCTAATTATCTCCCCCTGCCGCCAGGGTGCGAATACCAACATCGTATGTTGGCGCCAAATACCAAAACTTTACTTATCTGGGAACCGTTACCAAAGAGAGACGTCAAAAGAAACACTCTCATTACTTAGCCCAAAAACAGGGCCTACTTATCGCAAAGCAGTACTGGAGGAGAGACATAAAAACACCAAGCTCTCATTACCAAGCCCCAAAACAGGGCCCACTTATCACAGAACTTTACAACCAGCTTCCTTCTAAGGCATTGTATCTGAAACTGTATAAAGGCCGGTACTATTACACACTGACTAAAGGACGAGAAACTACCAAGACGAAGCGTCTATCTACATTTCCTACCGACGAGAAGAAAACCGTGTTATCACCATTACTACAAGAAAATTGCTCCACAAATAAGTCTGGTAGCAAATACCATTAAAATTTGCAACAATTTTTGTAATTTTGTCAATACAAGTGTCTGCATTTACTTTCGTGTTTGTTCCTTCTTTGTCCAACAATTTGCCTACAACTACGGAGAAATAAGAGCTCCTTCGAATCCGTAAATACTCTTATTGCGTTCCTTAGGGTTAAGCAGAATCCTTATGTTCCTTAGTGTTAGGTAGAATCCTTGGTTGTTGATCCATTCATCCGTGTTAACTACAAACAACTGAATGCCTTTGAAGATTGGCAATTAAATAGTTAACTAACCATGTATTCGAGTGTGTTGATTGTGTGGGCTCCAGCACACCTTATATTACAAAATAATTCCAACAAAATCCTTGATAATTTTCTCAATAATTTCTTGAAAATTCCATTGACAGAAAATTGGTTTGGTGATGGTAATACAATTTGTCACAAAGCAAAGTGGATTTAAGCATTTCTCCATGAAAGGCAAATAAAATCAAGGACATCGCTAGTAAACAGTCTATATCTCATTGAAAATCTAGGGTAGTAATTTAAAAAAATGATCCACGAGGGAGAGAAAACTAATTGTCTTCCCTTGGATTTCCATTTGGGAAATTTGCAACCTTTTTGATAAACAGTGGATTATTCCATAATATTTTCTTCCATGTGGTTTTGGAAAATCATCATTAATTATTGACTGGTTTTCCTATTGTCTTATTTTTATACTCTGCCAAATTATGCCTCATGTATATTGTAAAATTTTTGACTTGGTCCGGTCTAAAGTTGAAGGATTTCTTTTGTATTTTCTTTAGCAATATGCCATAAACCAACATATAATGGCTTGCAAAAAAAAAAAAAATAACAAACGACTGAGTTCAGCATTTAAATAACCCAACAAGGATTGACATGCCATAAAACCAACATATAATGGCTTGCAAAAAAAAAAAAGACCGACTTCAGCATTAAATAACCCAACTGCTGCAAGGCAAATCAAGTGGTTTGTGAGAAGAGGTTGTTAAAGGATAAATTAGTAATTTCTTAGGAACAAAGCATTTTCAAATATCTATTATTCTAAACTTTTATAGTGAAAGGAAGGATAACAAATATCTTCCTTTAAATGCATATATATATATATATATATATATATATATATATATATTCTTATTATTGATTAAATTTTATTTTCAGTTCTTATCAAATGATGGTATTTTGTTTATAAATAACTTGAGTTTATTAATTGAAATTTCTACAGACAAGTACTGTACTGAACACACACACACACACACACACACAAATGATTCATCTCATTGATATTGAAGAGCTTTTTTATTTGCTGACATAAAAGTATACAACTTGTCAGTCTATATTTGAACTGCTTTTCATCAGACTTGATTGTTTAAATGTATAATAAGCTAGATGGCAACGCAGTACAATTAAGCTTAGAATTGGTTGGTTGGTTGGTTGGATTTTACAGCATGTCAACTCTTGTTGGGTTATTTTATGCCAAAGATGTTTTGTTTTGATGGGTATTCAAATTTTAAAAAATTAAAACTCAATTTAAAAAAAAATTAAACTCAATTTTTGTTTAAACGTAATTTTTTTAAAACTATTTTTTTTCTATTGAACCGATAGATGGGACCTTAACAGGTACTAGGAGTAATGGTGATGAAGGGGTACTCCACACTCTCCAGAGATCCAGAATTAGAACTTCACCATTAGATGCAGTTTAACGTCATATCCTGGACACTAACACCACTGCCATCAAACACATATATGATAAAAAGGACTAGGAATTTGCCATAAGACCAATGGGATTGGGACAATCATATAGGTGCTAGAGATTGGCATGACCAGCTGATGAGCTTGGAATTGTACTTCAGATTGGAAAAATCATCATTGACTGGTTTTTCTATTGTCTTATTTTTATAGTCTGCTGAATTGTGCCCCATGTTACTAAAATATTGCGAAACTTTTGACTCACCCCGATCTAAGATTGAAGGATTTCCATTGTATTTTCTTAAGCAATTTGATGTGTTTAAAAGATTTACAGCTTTGGCTGCTGCTGCTGCTGCTAGGCAAACCAAGTAGTTTGTGAGAAGAGGTTGGTTGGTTGGTTGGTTGGTTGGTCAGTTGGTTGGTTGGTCGGTTGGTTGGTTGGTCGGTTATTTAAAAAACCCTTGTCGGGTTGTTTTATGCCAAAAACGTTTTGTTTTCTTCATTCTTGATGCGTATTCAAATTTTTTTTCAAACTCAATTTTTTAAAATCTATTTAACGCATAGATGGGACCCTAACAGGTACTACCACTTCAGTTCAGATTGAACCTGGGAGTAATGGTGATAAAGGGGTACTCCACATCCCCCAGAGCTTCAGAATTGGAAATTCACCAGTAGATGCAGTTTAACCTCATACCCTGTAAGACACTGTGAGACGAGGTTGTCAAAGTTGTCTCTTAGAAACAAAGAATTTTGAAATATCTTTTATTCTAAACTTTTATAGCTGCACCCAACAAATAGGGGGCAGTCCCTATGGTGTAGTGGCTAACGTGCTGGACTGTGACATTGTAATAAGCAAGTTCTAACTCTAGTCAAAATATTACATACACTTTTGGACTAATACCCTTGGGAAAGGTCTGAAACCCCTCATCCTCCGTAGCTATGGGTTAAATAGTATCATGACTGTTCTTTGGCATGGATTGCTTTGGCATTAAATAACCTATAAAGGTTGATATGCCATTAAATAAAGAAGCCAAACCAAACTATCCAACAAAGAAGATCTATTAACCCGCCATTTCGGAAAGTTGGAACAATTTTGAGAAACACTGGATTATTCCATTATATTTTCCTCCACGTGGCTTTGAAAAAACATCCATATATTAATACTCGTGCTCCTTAATTGTACGACCGTTATCATCATGCAACACCCTTCGGTTAAAAATGAGACCATCCAAATCAACCAAGATGAAATGCAAAAATGTATATCCTGATTATCTGATATTGCTAATCCGCCGAATTCTTATTTCTTATGAGTGTCGTCACTTCAGCTAAATAATGGACCATTCCGTTTTTATTATAAAGAAAGAAAGGACAGAAAAAGGACATGCTATACATAAAAAATATGAGAAAGAAAGAAAGAAAGAAAGAAAGAAAAAGAGTAGCGGAAATATATAGAGAGGGGGTGAGTATGGAGGCGATAACGCTAATATGTTTCAATTGAACATAATGAAAAGATGAAAAGAAGGAAAGTGAAAAAATAGTGAGAGAGAGAGATTTTTTTTTTTTTGGTTTGTTTTGTTTTACGGCATATCAACCTCAGTGGGTCATTTAATGACGATAAAGTTTTGAAATAAATCAATTCTTAATGGATAATACAATTTTTTTATAATTACATTTTTCTATTTAACCAATAGATGGGACCCTAACAGGTACTACCACTCCGGGTCAGAGTGGACCAGGGAGCAATGGTGATGAAGGGGTGCTCCACATTCCACAAACCTCCAAAACTGGAATCTCACCATCAGATAGAGTTTAACGACATTCCCAGACCCGCAGCCACCACCTTCTAGCACCCATATGATAAAAAGGGGTTGGGGCTTGCCATAAGGGCAATAGGGTTGGGAAAATCATATAGGTGCTAGGGCTTGACGGGACCAGCTGATTGATCGGAGGGGGCCTCTCCGACCGCCCGTCTAGCCCAAGATAGGGCTAAAGTGGAGTATTGCATGTCATGAACTGCTCATCCACCTGGGCTCTATCCTTAAGCATCACGGGTCGCCACCCACAGCAAACAGGTGGCCCTATTGGGGGAGTCTTACCCCTCTGCAGAGGTGCAGTCAATGCATTCTAATGCCCCAGCCGACAGGGCGTTTGAGGGAGAGAGAATTAAATTAAGATTATTATGCTTTTTACATATTGAACTATTTTTCAATAGCTCTTCTATTCACTTTTGTGCCAAATGAATAATAGTAATAATAATAAACAGAAAGAGTGGACTTTGCATTTCATCTATGAAGTTAATGATAATTACTCTAAAGCGAATGAATATATGCACCACTAATTAAAAATCACTTTTTTTTTTTAAATTAAAAATTAAAAAAAAAAAACAGAGAAATAAATACATTGTAATAATTAAATTATCATACGGTGGTATTTTCACAGGTGCTGCTAATTATTAATTATTGACTGGTTTTTCTATTGTCTTATTTTTATAGTCTGCTGAATTATGTCTCACATTACCAAAATATTGTAAAACTTTTGACTCAATAAACAATCAGGTTCACCATTGATAAAAAAAAATCTGCAGTTAGTTTTTTGTTTTTTCTCATTACTTTTATAAGCCTTATTATATTTCATCTGATCCACTTCTGGTTACCAATTAGGGACAGAGGACTTTCAGGGCTTTTCGATGCTATCATCTAATTAAAAAAGGGTAATCTAATTACAGCAAGGGGAAGAGTTCAATCCCTGGAGCTGTCACAGTTAGGGGGGGATTAGTATCTGGTTAATCATAATCTCCTCAGAGGCTACAATTTCATCCTCTCACGGACAAAATCCTAATGAGATCCGCAGCTAAAATTACCGCATGTAAATGGGAGTTACGTTCCGGACTACCTGGTCAGTTGAAACAAAAGAGCCTATAGATTCACTTCTTCCTTTGGACTGTACATTTGTGTCACTCTAAGCTCTTCTGTCCCTGGGTGCATACTTAGGTGTAATATGCATGTGGGTGTGAGCATCTGTATATTAGTATGTATGTGTAGAGGCATAGCATATATGAATGTATGTATGAGGAAAAATGAGTAAAGAAAAGAAATGTAGATGGATAAAATGAATTTAATCGATATCACTTTAATCGATATCACTTACACATGTGTTTCAGTCAGTTTATCAAAATGTATACGGATTACGCTATTATTATTATTAAAATAATCAGATGAAATTGAAATATTGATAAAAATAATAATAGGAAAAATATAAAAATATTCCATACACAGAAAGATTTTTTACGACCTTCATCAGAGTGAATTTTTATTTTTTGAGTAGAGAAAAATTTGATGGAAACAAAACAGAATTTTAAAATTCGAAAAAAGAATATTTTTGAATCATTTTTGGAATAAATGAATATATATATATATATATATATATATATATATATATATATATATAAGCAATGATCATTTCTCTGGAAATTTGATCTCTCAGTGACCGAAAAATACATTCGTATGTACTTAATAGTTTAAAAACACCAGTCCCGCATCAGCTGTCAGTGGGCGAGGGGATAAGATATCGGACTACCATGCGGTCAGTCTGAGTTTGACCCTACCCAAGGACAGTTGTGTCTAGCCACACTGAAGAGGCATGAAATGCCGAAACGCGTGTCTGTGGATGACTTTATTATATATATATATATATATATATATATATATATATATATATATATATATATATATATATATATCTTAGAAAGGAAGGAAAAACTCAACACCGTAATTCCATAATAAATTGATTTTGACCAAAAATGGGGCCTATATAAATCTAAGTTGATTTAATATAGCTCCCCAAAATCCAGTCTCATCAGATGGGAGAATCAAGTTATTTGAATTGCACAACTGAAAAATTTTTACTTCTCAAAAAAAAAAAAAAAAAAAAATTGGATACCTCTCATCTATATATATATATATATATATATATATATTTACCAACCCCTCCACGTGAGCAGGATGTGATCCATGGTCAATTTCATAAGTTGAGTTTAACTGGTTTGAATTTACAGTTTTCTTTCTCCTATACTGGTTGCCTAATCAAGGGTAAAGAACATAGTCTGCCCTGCTATTTACCCATAGCTGGAGAAAAAATAGTTGGATGCATATCTTTCCCAAGAGTATTAAGGCTATGTGAAATGCAAACAGCCTGATCCAGGATTTGAACTCTTGTTGCTGTGTATATGAATGTGGTTGTAAGCACATCTGTATGGGCGTGTGTGAGCATAGATTATGTATATGTATGTATGTACATGGATGTGTCTGCATAGTAGTATAAAAGGTGTAATAGCTATCATTGTAGGGAATGGATACAGTGACCCGAGTTCAGGCACTAGCTTGGGGTTAGGTGATGAGATCTCAGTAGCAAACAAACCATGTAGTAGTGGACATGAGACATTTCATACTATAAGCCAATGGAACATCCAATCAAATGAGTCTCCAGGTTATACCCCTCCCATAAGAAAGGAGGAATTCGAGCGGATGGTTTCCCCTCCCCTCTAGAGAAATTGAAAGCCTGGAGTGGCATTTTGATGCCCAGAATGGATTAACTCAAAGTTCAATGAGAAAAACAAAAACTCTTTAGTGTTATTTATTATACTCTAAAACATATACAGTAGGGCAGGTTGATTTTTCACTTTAAAAAAAATATCAAATTCTCTCAAACAGTGAAAGTTTTCTGTTGGTATAATGAATACTGATACCAAAAATTAGACCTCGTACTTGTTTGGGGAAGTAGCATCAAAGATCGTCTGCTAAAATGCACCAAAAATCCTTGTTTTTGCAACATTTAGCCAAGAAATTGGTTAGAAAATTTAGCAATTTAGATATTTAACTCTTAACATCCTGTAGAGAATTTTCTAAGTCCAGAGCCCCATTCCTGTATGGATTTATAAAAAGTTTAAAAAATGGCTAAAAATGACCTATTCATTTAAAATTACTTGTTATTTCCCTTGAATTAAAGACTTCCAAATATGTTTAATATTACATTTAAACAAAGACTATCATTTGGGGTGGATTAATAAAAACAAATGTGACTTCCAGCCGGGCGGAATGAGGTGGTATAGGATGTTAAGAGTTAAAACAGAAAAGATCATTTTAAACGAAACAAATAAAATATCATAACTAGAATTCAAATAGAAAATATACCCCCTCCCCATCACCACCGACACGTCTGATATGCTGCTTTTTACCTAATAATTAAGCTGTAACAGGGATAACATTTGAAAAAAAAGAGAAATCTATTTCCTCGAATGAAGGCAAAGTTTTGAAGTATGTGGTAATTCTTTATGCTAATTTGCAACTTTCAGCACATGGGAGATGTTACAGTTCTAAAATCGACCTACCCTAATATACAGTATCAGAACCTCCAATCAAATTTTTCTCTGGGCCTTAAGAAAGGAGGAATCCAAGCAAATAGTTTTCCCCTCCTCTAGAGAAATTGAAAGCCCAGAGAGGAGACAGATACACTTTGATGCTCAGAATGGATTAACGCAAAGGTTCAATGAAAAAAAAAAATGAAAAAAAACTCTTTATCATTATTTATTATTCATCTAAAACATAAACAATATCTGGGAATTTATTTTGAAACATGTTTACGCTGTTTTATAGAAAGGTTTCTACACGGTTGAATGATAAGGTCAACTGTATATTTCAGAGTGAGAGGAGAAACAGGTTCTTTGTTTAAATTTGATCCTCTTTGTGAATGAAGAGCTTTACAAGATACAAAATAATGGCAGCAGCGGCAGCAGGGTGGGGGATAAGAAATTAAAGTTGTTACACTGGTTTGATTGTGTGAGATGACAGTAAATTCTATTACATTTAAAAAACCTTTTCTAAAGTTTTATTCATTTGATGCATTTTTGCTAGTGATCATCAACAACCTGTAACATTCGTAAGAAAAGATAATGCTTCCTGTTTAATAAATTATTTAGGTTGTATATACCCAACCCCTCCACCTTGTAACCCATGGTCAAATTTTAAGTGAAGTTGTGATCCTATCAGTGGGCTGCCCTGTCAGCTGGGGCTATAGAATATGCCGACTGCACCTCTATAGAGAGGTAAGATCTCTCCCTCGATGGGGGCACCTGTTGGCCGTGTTTAGTGACCTGTAATGCTTAAGGACGTAATCCTGGTGGCTGAGCAGCCCATGACATGCAACACTCCACTTGACCCTTACTTAGGCTAGATGCATAATTAAAACGGTCTGTGGATAATTTGGATTCAAAAGAAAACAGTAACTGGGTAAAGAGAAAGAGAAGAAAAAGAAATAAGAACAAAAAGAAAATAAAGTTTAAGATTCTAAGCACTCCACGTATGTCAGCCAGTGACCAATCAATGTCCCTGAACTCCCAAATTTTCTGCAGAAGAACGAAAATGTTTTTTTTTTTTGCTAGGGTCTCTCTAGAAGAAGACGTCAATTTTTCGGGCCCCACTAGGTGTTTGTGTTGGCTGACTGTAAGCGGTGTGCATAGTAGTAACGATTGTGATTTATGATAGGACAGTTTGACCTTAGTCTTCCTCTCTGAAAACCCATGAGCCCAGAGAGAAATAAACAACCTCTTTTTGACTCTGCAACTTTTGCATGTTGTTTTTGTTGGAACACACTGCCTATGTGAATGTTGTTGTCTGTATGTGACTCACTAGTTAACCCTCCTGCTACGATGTGACTTGAGCCTTTAATGGAGCTGTGACCATGCCACACAAACCAACCAACCAACCAACCAACCAACAAACCAACCAACAATAATATTTTTTGATATGCTCAAATAATAGTCCTTGATTTTCTGATCTTTTCTGACTCGCAAATCCAATCAATCTTGCAGAAAAAAACAACAACAAAAAAAAAAAAAAAAAAAAAAAAAGAAAAATTATTTTGTGTTTTTTACTATTTTGCTATTTAATCATTATATTATTTTATTTTGTTTTATCATTGTTACATTTTTAGTTTTTTTCTTTTAATTTATTACTCAATCCCCACAACTCACAAATCCACTCAATCTTGCAGCAAAAAAAAAAAAAAAAAATTTAGATTAAAAAAAAAACACCTAAACAAACCAAGCATCAAATTTCCCTACAAAAATGCACTTGAACAGATCAGCACAAAACACGACCAATGATGTCATTTTGCAGAAACAATAATGTAAACTGAAAGAAGAGAAGACAAGAAGAAGAAAACAATGGTTTATTTTCACACATTACGTATTATAAACAATGTCACATAAACCAAAACAAAACAAAAAACAAAAAACGTAATGCTGGTGGTTGTATTAATGTGTGGAGGATGATCACTAATTAGGACTGAGCCTCAGTTATTTTTGTTTTTTTGTTTTTTGTTTTTTGTTTATTTTTACATAGTTTGAAAATGCACTGAAAAAAGAAAACATGTCTTCTTTTGTCCCCCCAAAAACCTTTGCTACAATTAATCAAGTCATATGTTAAAAATTGATGTATCATAATTTTGCCCACCCCCCTTATCCTTTTTTGGTTCCTTTTGTTTATCTCAGTACTTGACCGATAGTAATCTCTTCAAAAATGAATAACAATGAGAATGTATGTTTCATTCTGTCCCTAACCAAAACAATACAAAAAATGACGACCTTTATGATGCCTACCCTTGGGAAAGGTGTGAGTACAAATATTTTCCCTAGTGCTATGGATAAATAGTAGGGAAGACTGGGCACCAGTCTAGGAGAAAGAAAACTCTGAATTTAATCCTTTAAAACTTCACTTAAAAATGAACCTTGAGTCACATCCTGCTCATATGGAGGGGTTGGGGTGATATACATACATGCATATATATATATATATATATATATATATATAAGATTTTTGGATGTTTGTTTATTTTAGAAGCATTGTTGAATAAAGTATATATTATTATTTATATTTTTGCTTGAAGGCAATTACAATGTGTATATCACATAAAATTCGATCTTACCTCATATGGTAGAGACATATCAGTATCATTGACAGGTTAATTTCGCAAGGATTTTCCTGTGCTGTATCGTGGCCGAAGCAGTATGGTTTCTGACTATCCTGCTGAAGTCCCGGTTTCGATTTCTGTTGGAGGGAAATCGTTAGTATACATCACTGATGAGACTTAATAAAGTTGAAACAGACTGTACGATGTTCTACACACAGAATAATTCTTTACCGAAATTCACTTGTCATTATTATCTTCTATAATTATCGAATTTTATGCGATATACGCATTGTAATTGCCTTCAAGCAAAAATTTAAATAATATATATATATATATATATATATATATATATGCTTGGTTTGATTTGGTTTCTTTGTTTAATGGCATATTAACCTTTGTGGGTTATCTAATGCCAAAGCTATTCTTGTTGAAGAATAGTAGTTGTACTATTTAACCCATAGATAGAGGGATGAAGGGGTTCATGCCTTTCCCAAATGTATAACCTGAAAGTGAATACAATAGCATGACTGAAGTTCAAGCTGGTAATTTATGAGGAAGTGCATCCCGGTCTCCTGCCTCAAAAATTGCTACCCGGTGACTATCAAAATAACGACCCCAGCTCATCTTAATTCTTGTTTATTTATCGTAATTTGTTGTAATTCTTGTTTAGATATGAAGATGGATATATAGTTTGGAATAGACTGAGATAGATAGATAAACAAACAAAATAATATAGATAGATATGAACAAATGGAGATAGATAGTTATTTTCGACAAGTAAATGTATTTGGGTCGCTTCTTTTTTTGTCGTAATTCTTGTTTATTTAAACTAAAAACAAGACATTAAACAAACATGAATAAAAGAAAATCTTAGTATTTAAAGTAATATAGATAAATATGAACAAATTGAGATAGATAGATAGATATGAAGATGGATAGTTTTGAATAGACTGAGTTGGGTCGTTATTTTAATAGTCACCGGGTAGCAATTTTTGAGGCAGGAGACCGGGACGCACTTCCTTATAAATTACCTTCAAACTTACTTACTACAATATCACAGTCGAGTACATTAGCCAGGACCCCATAAGATCCTCCCCTGTTTCAGTTGTAGAGACCAGTTAAATTTTATCAATTTCTTTTTACACTGATTTGTCTCGTATATAAAATCATTCTTGAGTATGTAGGAATTACAACCCTTACTTACCATGGTTCTCCTATTTGATACTAGGGAACTTGAAAGTAAGAAATTAGGATTCAATTTTATTGCAATTTTTAGTGATTTATTTCCTGCACACTGGAATATGGTTTTTAACAGCCTGAAGTATTTTGACCTTGATTCAATTTGTTTTCTTGAACGTACACGTTCATGTTCAGAGTAACACAAAAGAGTTACGTACATATGCCCTCACCATGAAGGACAGATGGTTGTCACCATTTTCATTTTTACCTTTTTATCAAGGTCATCAGGAAAATCTATATTCAAGTTAATGTTTTATTTCTGGTTTCAAAAGATACTTTTTACTGTCTTTTTTTCTCTTGGCCTGATTAGAAGACAATCACACACACACACACACACACACACACACACACACACACACACACACACACACACACACACATATATATATAAGTCATCCACAGACGCAGTGTTTGAACTTTACACCTCTCATCAATGTGGCTAGACACAACAACTACTTCTGACCAGGAGCATATATGTGCGTGTGTGTGTGTGTAACAATATGTAAGGAAAGTGAAAAACAAAAAACAAAAATCTAACAGCACATTCTCATACCTCACACACAGACTTTCAAAAACTCCATAAATCCATCACAACTCTCTTCCACAATCCTTCTTCTCCAGCTACAACACTAAAGTAATACATAAACACTAATGATGTTGGAAGCGCGTGGTGTAATGGTTAAATTCATGGGAAATGTACTCGTCGCCCAGAGCTCAAATCCTGGATGTCGTAATTGCATTTCACTTAGCGCTAATACCCTTGGGAAAGGTATGAATCCTACTCTCCCTCCAGCTATGGATAAATAGTAGGTCAGACTGGGCTCTTTAACCTTAGTTAGGCAACTGGTCTAGGAGAAGGAAAACTCTGAATTTAAACCTGTAGAACTCCGCTTAAGAAATTGACCTTGTGTCACATCCTGCTCGTGCGGAGGGGTTGGTAAATATATAAACACTAATGATCGACTTTGCTCATAGACTGTAAGACTCTTCCCCACTTCAACCTTTGATCATTCATCCCTGTCCACAATTAAACATATCTATATCTCCCCCTCCTCCTCTTCCTCATCCTGTTCTCCTCCTCCTTCACTATGCCCATACCTTTCTTCCTCTCTCCCCCCCTAACCTCTTCCTCACATATACCATTCTGTAGAACCAAATAAAATCATAACTGAAGAAGTTTCTGAACTGAGATGAAATATTAATTGAATTGATTGTCTGTGTTGTTATTCACTTTCCCTACATATTGTTTCACATTTTGTCAGTTTTTTCTGAATCTGTTATTTTCTTTATTATCAACATATAGAAATATTTTAGTTAATAATACAAAAATACTTCATGCTGACAATATTATCAAAAAATTTAGACAACCCACCATTAATAGAATTAATTATGAAACTGGCAATATTCTAAAATGCTTTAAATAGATAGAACAATCTTTGGTTATTTCCTATAACTCCAACATAAAAAAGGGGAACCACTCTGATTGACAGATAAATTATTTATTTATTTATTGATCTACTAGGAAAAAAGAAGTTAGGTTAGGGTTTAGAGTTAGAGTTAGGGTTAGTTTAAGGTTCAGTGTTAATTTAATGGGAAAATAAATAAATAATTTATCAGTCAATCAGAGTGGTTCCCCTTTTTTTATGTTGGAGCTATAGGAAATAACCCAATTTTTATTCTAAATCACATTTGTCTAACACGTTATATATATTTAGAAATTATAATATAAATCTTAAAAAATAAACTGTTAGCGTTATTTAGCGTCACCTTAGTAACAAAAACAAAACAATAATTTAGACAAATAATAACAAATGAGAACATTCTTAAAACAGCTTTGATAATGATTCAGAAGAGAACTGAAAGTACTTGGTTTACAAATGAAAACTCTTTCGGACAATTCATTAACTCCTTTTATGATGATAGCATTAAAAAATTATTAGAAAAATTGAAAGAAAAAAAATCCACTATTCTTAACAAAATTGTTTGAATATATATATATATATATATATAATATATATATATATATATATGTTGTGGGGTTTTAAGGGTCAAAATAAAACAAACGACTGGTAAAAATGGATACAAATGTATTGAACAAAAAAGTAGTAGAAATTACAGCAAAGAAAGTGGAGATTGCGTCCGACCATACAGTTACGAGCTGACCTGCATTGCTTTGTGTCAAGCCACAATTGTTCCTGCTACTTATAGTAGTCGGTGGTGCATTCCATTTATGTACATAGGTTATATCACCTATAACAATATATATGTTGAAAAAATAAATAAAGGAAAGAAAGTATAGTATGACACACCCAATAAATATTTTGGATAATGATATCCAATAATGTAGTTGAAAATGGATATCATAATCTAAATATTTATCATACTGTTCACATGAAACATCATATTTCACACACTCTCACACATAGATAGATAGATTAATTGATAGATAAGTTGTGGGGATTAAAATAAAAATAAAATAAAATAAAAAAATAAAAAACCAACAAACTCCCATGGGCCTTTACCAGTCGATTGATCGGAAGGGGCCTCTCTGACCGCCCGTCTAGCCTAAGTAAAGGCCTAAGTGAAGTGTTGCATGTTATAGACTGCTCATCCACCAGGATTCCAGCCTTAAGCATCATGGGTCGCCACTCATAACCAACAGGTGGCCCCATTTGAGTGAGGGGGTCTTACCCCTCTGCAGAGGCTCAGTTGGTGTATTGTAAAGCCGCAGCCTACAGTGCTAATAGCATGAATGCTGCTGCAGCTGCTCAAAAACATACCCCCACTCACTCACTGCGACTTGCAGTATGTGCACCAGCGTCAATTTTGTGACATTAACTCTTTATTTTTAATATACTTTTATGGTGACTGCTATTTTCATTACTAATACTAGCAAATATATGCACCCTCTGTAGGGTGCATGTATTTAAGTTTTAATGTAATAAAATATCATATTGAATTAGAAAGGCTAATGAAACTAAATAAGAATGCAGATAAAAAGATTTGAAACAGAAGGGGGTATGATAAAGAAAAATAAAACAACTGAAACTTCCATCTCTCCCATCTTTCATTGCTAAATTTTCCTAATTTAACTATTTAGTTAAATTTGGAAGTATAGAATTAAATGACACTTATTTTTTCTTGTTAATGGATTTCTTTTAAGATTTATCCCCAAGATTTTTGCTCATATTCATTAAGATAAAACCAAACAATTAGAAATCAATAATTCTAAACACATATTTATTAGAATCAAATTCTTAATATAAGCATGCAAATTAGCCTTCCCGTTCACACTGTAAACCGCTATTTTGTTGTATATATAAAATGTAGATAAGGCCAACAGTATTAATAATGTAAAACAATTTTATTAATTATTGAGGTTTAAATAAAAATTAAATCATAGAGAATGTGGCGTAAATAACTAAGGGAATTGTGACTTTAGTAGTGATATAGTTTCGGTTACAGACAGACAAACACACAATCTCCATTATAATAAGATTTTTTTACCCATTGAAGCAGAACAAGTGAAGTATTTCCGCATTCCCATTGATCTTAGTTTAATCTACTGAGCATGACCCATTTCTTTCACTGACAAGTCTCATGAGTTTTATATTCTGATAGTAACAAATATTTCATATCACTGTATATTAAATATTTCAGTGTTTGTGTTTAAGGCCGTTAATTACTTCCACTGATCCCAATAACTTCCGAGTCACTTATCAAAATAACGATTACCAAAGTGAAATCTTTCTGCTTTAACCTCCAATGAGCATTTCATTTTTTTCTTAATACTTAACATACAGAGAGATTTTCAAGCTCATTTCTTGAACTGTTACATAATTTATGAGCAGTCATAATTTATGAACATACCTGTAGTTAGAATTTTGATTAGGGTCTATAGATTTAAAATAACTGTGTCCTATGGAGAGTTACTCGCCGATTATGGACGGTTAGTGACCTTTTTACTTGACCCCTTGTAGGCGCGTGATTGGATGCGTGGGAATAGGTTTTAGTTTAGTTTGTCAGATGCGACCTGATTTCGAAGGAGGTAGACGCGATTGTTGGCTCTGATGGGTCGGTCTCCCCATGGTGGAATCAAATGGGCTTGAGAAATAAAGCTTTATTATTAAGAACACCAAGTCTTGTTGTTAATTAAATGTTAAAACAAGTAATGTCCAAGCCAATATGGAAGAAGAAGAAGACCAACCCTTAAAAGAATCCCAACAGACCAACTAGAAAAGATGGCCCCCGAGTAGAAGCAGAATGTAAAATAAGAAAGACCACCTATTATCATCACCTATCATCTAATATATCTACTGTCTGTCTCTCCCTCTCTATTACATACCCAATGTATGATGTGGGTATATATGAGTATATAACAGAACATCAATACTGCCATTGGTTGAACCCCCCCCCCAATGATCTTTTCCTTTTTCTCTTGCACAGGGTGCAGCAGAAATATTGCCCTGATTTGAAACTGTCACCTGTGGGGTGCAATTGAACTAAGGCAAGTGGCAATGGTAGCTAATGCCATACCATTTCCTTTTCAGATATGGTCATGGCTTGGACTGTAAATCCAAAGCCACCACTCTGAATCATAGGTTGAAACTCCATAGCAACAGACATACATACCAAGATAATCCTTAAAACTACCAATTCAAAACTACTATGTCATCCAACTTTGGTGTTCAATTTGAGACTTTCTTCAGTTCCCACCAAATTGTTGCGTGATCTAGATGCATCCAACACAACTCTCCAAAGAGACACACCACGTTTACTTAATCTTTTTTTTAAACTAAGATTGATGATGAATATTGAATGCTTCTATACCTTTTCCTGTTATTTCTTCTTCTTAAATTTACATATTTGTTATACCTAACCTTTATGATATATTTACTGTCTCAATTTTTGTTTTTATTGTTTTTATTTCATTGTTTTATGTTCTTTTGCTCCCATTTAGTTAAACTGCTGTCTGATCATTTGGATTATTGTCCTCATCTCATTGTTATCTGTATAACATTTCGGCTGATGTGCCCTCCAGCCTTCTTCATGTATCTCCTGTCGGACTCAGTAGCCTTCTTGAACTCGGGAACCTTCTTTTCAAACTCGGGAACCTTCTTGTTGTAATCAGGAGCCATCACAGAACTTCGAACTCAACCCTTTATTCAATCCACAGGGGCATCCTGTTCTCATTCCGTTAACCATAGCTGGGTACAAGTGTTTGAGCTGTGTTAATTATTATTCTGTGTTACTGTCACCCTTGACCAGGACTGAACCTGCAGCCCAGAGATAACCATCACTTAGAACTGTCTTAACCCAACGCTTACATCCAATACGCTATGTGTCAAGTTGGACAATTCAGTGTGAATTTTGGGAACTTATAAACCTAATGTTCTATTCTTTTTGCATATTGAGCCCTTTATTTGTAACTAGAAGCAGCTACCCGGTGCCATCTGGGTAGAGGGGGGGGGGGTAGCAAAAAAGTTAGTTTTCGCAGATCCATTATTACTGAATCACAAATTGGATCCTCACATGATGTCCCATTAAAATCCCTATGTAAAAAATACCTGCGTTGATCCAGCCACCATGAAAAGAAAAATTAATGTCAACTATTTAGAATATTAAATGCAAAAGAAATTCTATACTGCTATCATTTCAACTTTATTTTTTCACCAGCTTCACAAATATAAATAAAACCTTCATTATTTTTGCTCAAAAAGCAAGATCTGGTGATAGTGAATGTGTGAATATATTTACGTTCTCATTAATTATCTTATTTTCAAAGTTTCTTCCGGACATACATACACACAAACTGTCCTTTATATATGTATAGATTTAATAGCAAAATGTAATTAATTTATAAATGTTACAGTATTGTACTTAATGGTCTCTGAATTGTAAGTTTACTGTGAGTTCTAAATCATATAACTGTGTTTTCTCTGTGTTGGTATTTCTTTTATCAGTTGGACTTTGAAATTATTTTCAATTAATAATAATTAAATTTATCAGAAAAGCTATGAAGACTTTTGTTATCTCGGTATATTTGATTGTCCCATTATTGCCTTGCGATAATAACCAGATGTTAAATTATGAGTAATATTGTTTTGTTTACTCACATTTGTACTCAATCAATTCTTAATGAATTTTGTTTTATTTTATCAGAACAAACAGCTTTACAACTACTGTCAGGCAATTTAGTCTGATTCAAGTACTCACACACACACACACACACACACACACACACACACACACATATATATATATATATATATATATATATATATTAAGATTTTTGGATGTTTGTTTATTTAGAAACGTTGCTGAATAAAGTATATATTAAATTTTTACTTGAAGGCACTTACAACGCATGTATCGCATAAAATTCGATACTTTTTCTTATAGAAAATGAACTTTTTGACAAGTGTAATCCCGGCAGTAGAGGCGTGTAGTATCATTTGACAAGCTTAATTTCGCTAGGATGGTCAGCTTCAAGCCTCCACATTAATTTAATTTTTTAAAAATTGGAACACATCACCCCTGATGATGGTACTTTGAAGTACTCGGGACCTGAACTTTGGTGGACTTATCCACGAATTCCACCCAAACATTAAAAAGTTGGCCAGAAAACTCGAAAAGATCAAAAATAAAATTGTTAAACAGGCGATGTGTCTTTTGTTTAATTCTACATGTATATATATATATATATATATATATATATATATATATATTATATATATATATATATATCACCCAGTTGTCTATCTATCTGTACATATGTAAAGGGCAGTTGTGTGTATGTATGTATGTATGTATGTCCAGAGGAAATTACGAAAATAAAACAGTTAAAGACAAAGTAAATCCATTACACATTCACTGTTACTGAGTCTAGTTTTTTATGCAAAAATTATGAAGATTTGCTTTATATTCATGAAGATATTTAAAAATTGAAATAGCATTAAAATTCAACTTAAAAATGTCCGTAAAGTTAAACAAAACATTTTTTTCAGGACGGATTAACATAATATATTTTTATGTGGAGATTTTTTATGGGGCATCCAGCAAGGATTAAACTCACTATTCAGGAGTAACAGATCTGCAAGACTTGCTAACCATTATACCACTTTGTTTTTTGTTTTATTTCTCCTCTACCCAGATGACGCTGGGTGGTTACTTCTAGTACATATATAAAGAGCAGTTGGAGTGTATGTCTGAATATATGTATGTCCGGAGGAAACTACAAAAATAAAACAATTAACAATAGTAAATATATATACACATTCACTACCACCAGATCTTGATTTTTGAGCAAAAATAATGAAGATTTGATTTATAGTTATTTACTAAGCTTAGCTTAGATGTGGCACAAGGCCAGAAGTATGGGTCACCCAGTGAGAATTGAACTCACTAACAACAGTCTGCTAAGCTAGCTTGCTAATCATCAAACTACATGAGGTGCCTAAGATTTGATTTAAATTCATGAAGATAATTAAAAAAATAAAATTTAGATAGTAACAGCAATTAATTTCTTTTTTTTGCATTTGATATTTTAAATAGGAGACATTCATTTTTCTTTTCAGAATGTTTGTGCACTTTTTTTCTGACTCCCCACTAGGCTGGATCAACACAAGGTTGTTTTTTATGTAGGGATTTTAATGGGGCATCCTGTGAGGATCTAACTCACAATTCAGTGATAATGGATATGCAAGACTAATTTTTTTGTGCCCCCTTCTATCCTGGGACCTAGAATACACTGACTGAATTCCCTGCAGAGAGGTACGACTCACTTAAAATGTGTCCTGCTTATGACATTAAACTGCATCTGGTAGTGAAGAATGTGGAGGTCCCCATTTCCATTACTCCTAGGTCCACCCTGCAACATTAAAACTCTGTAATCAAGAAAAAAAATTAAGTTTGGTTCAAAAATATATTTACTATATAGAATTTTGCATAGGAATGTTCTTATTTTTGAATTGCTACATATTCATATTTTTTCTTACTGAGTTTCAATGCAAAGGAGTTTGTTTGTTTGTTTGTTTGTTTGTATCTTATTGCAAGTCAACCCTTTTTATATATTATGCTCATCCCCATACAGTACTGTTTCATTATATCATAGCTCTTCAGTGCATCTAGACTTGCAGACTGCGTCAACCCAGGATCAAATTTTGGACCAATTTTGGGTCAGTTAGAAATCTCTACCAATCAGCACAAACCACTTTAGAATGGGAATTTCTACTGATATAAATACATAAAGGCTGCTAAGAGGGCTCTATCTGTTTTAAGGAGCGCTTTGCAATTTTAGCATAATCAACAGTTAGTTAGTCTTTCTAATTCAATATATTTCATTAGATTAAAACTTAATTGTGGAGTAGCAAGAGGTTTAATGTTTTTGGTTTAAAAGTTAACTGGTTATTCTTGGTGCATATTCTAAGGGTTTGATTTTAACTCCATCATGTTTGGTTGTCACACTGACAAAAGGAATTCAAGCAACAAAAAAAAAGGAAGAGACAAAGACGAAAGGTATTTTAAGGATTTAGGCTTTATTCATGGGTCATAGCTACCACGTAGTAAGGAAATTCCTTCCTGGCCAGTAGATACAGTTAATATAAAGAAAATAACACTAGCGGCAATACTCCGAGGTTTGTGTATGGAGTTAACCGCAAATGTGGCAGACAGGTTAAGAGTCTAAGAAGTAAAATGAACGACAGAATGTGAATAAAAGACTTGTATTAGATATAAAGAACTTGCAAACTTTAGTTTCGTTTGCACAAATATATAATATGTATATAATATGTATATAATTGTCACTTAGCTGGTTTATCCTGGGTTAGGGTATTATCGAGCCCCTTGCTACGGCCTTCTGTTCCGTTGAATATAATGGACTTCTGTTTGTGCCCGACTCCGTTTCTGGTTGTCTGTTGTAGTATAGTAGGAGCGACCTTTTGTTCGGTCCGTTCCCTTTCGTTGCTGATTCAGAAGAGAACATGAGTCTGCATATTTGGCTTTGGCGCCAAAGTATGCTGGCTCATGATTGGTTGTTTGAAACAGAGGCTCGCAGACAAGGGACGATAACCCCATACCCCAGAATTCTTAATATTAAGCCTAAGTTTGAATGTCTGAGAGATTATTTTAGGGGTCAGAAGTGGGTCCTTTTTCTGCACATACTCGGAGGGTTCTTCCGATGTATTTTTTTAATTTTAATTTTATTTTAATCCCCACATAATTACGTCCGGAGTGTGCATATTTTTGCTAGTATATATAAAACATTATTCATGGGTGAAACTGTAATGGATTTCTCTTTTTCTTCTTTAGATTTTGACTGTTTTAATTAAATAAGCAATTCTTTTTCCTAGATTTACTCATCAGAAGAAATTTCTTTTCCTTTTTTTTTTCTTTTTGCAAATGTCCGCCTTTACCACCTGTTACCTGTATGTTTGGATTGCCTACGAATTAAGAATTGATTGCTCATTCAAATGAGTGTCACCTCCCTCTACCCTAACCTTCCTCTGTCTATGTTGAGGGACAAGTTCTATCACACATTGATAATGGAGGATTTGTAAATCTATCTCCTCAATTTCCCTCTCAGCAAAGGAAACTAAATGAACAATCAGCAGCTGGGACAATAAATTAAAATCGTACATAAAACAAGAAAAGGGTTTTGTTTTTTTTCTTTCTTTTCTTTTGGTTGCTTTTATCTTATTTAAACTCTATGAATTTCTTATTGTTCAGCTTCAGTGTCCATCTCTTTTTTTTCCCACATTAATTTAAAAGCTTCAATTACGAAGCTTAGTTTCGAATAAGACAATGCTGATTTACAAGAATACTGGGTGATTGTCCAGAATAG
Organism: Doryteuthis pealeii; assembly: GCA_023376005.1. Lineage (NCBI taxonomy): Eukaryota > Metazoa > Mollusca > Cephalopoda > Myopsida > Loliginidae > Doryteuthis > Doryteuthis pealeii. The sequence goes on along the minus strand of CM042141.1, from coordinate 101,279,566 downwards.
ATCAACAAAGAAAATTTACATTAATTCTTCAGTAATATATATATATATATGTGTGTGTGGGGATTAAAATAAAACGAAAATAAAATTAGGATAAAAAAACACAAAATAATAACAAAATCCCAAAGAACCCTCTGCACATGTCCGACAAAAAGGACTGACTCTCTACCCCAAAAGAATATCTCGGTCATTTGAACTGAGGCCGTAACTGGGTCTAGTTGGTCCTACTAGCCAGGGAAATATTCCCTTGCTACAGGCGACTATGATCCCGTCAATAAGGGCTAAGTCATAAAGCCACCTTAGTCTCTTTCCTTTCTCGTTCTTTGAATGCCTTCTATTCAGCACGACCATCAAAAGGAGATGGGGTTAAAAGAAAACCCGAGGAACATGCACCCGAGAATATCTAACTACTTTAAATCTGTAACCCCCCCCCAAAAAAACAAATATATATATAAGATTTTTGGATGTTTGTTTGTTTATAGAAGCATTGTTGAATAAATTATTATTTATATTTTTGCTTGAAGGCAATTATAATGCATGTATCGTATAAAATTCGATAATTACTTGTCAAGATTATTTTCTATAATTATCGAATTTTATACGATACATGCATTATATTGCCTTCAAGCAAAAATATAAATAATAAATATATATATGTTATCCACAGACGCCATGTTTCGACGTTAATCAGTGATTATATCTATAAAATATATATATATATATATATATATATATATATATTATACACAATAGAGAATTCATAACGCAACAAATCTACAATGAGAAGACAAATGCAAAACACGCACCCACATCCACAGACCAGCACACACACACACACACGAGCCAATACATTAGTTGTTAACAAATAGGATTTATTCTGATTATTGATAAATTTGACTAAATAATTAACCTTACATTAAAGAATATGAATTTCCCTTACTAATCTCTTAATAATCAATTCATGTGACCAGGCGGTGGATAAAACATATATATGATATATGTATAATAATAATAAGAAATAAGAAAAAAAAAGGAAATTCACAGTATTAACCTACCTTTTACCATAACCCCTAAAAACAAATCAGCAGAATCTATAATCATAGTTTTTGATAGATATTAGTTTTATTCTAAGCTTTTAAAATCCAACACACACACATTGGATATACTTTGATATGAGTAAGGTAAATAAGAAATTTAAAAAAAAAATAAATAGAATAAAATAAATAAATAAAATAAAATAAGATAAATATAATATTAAAAAACAAAACAAAATAGAATCTAGCAGGCTCTATAATTACAATTTTTAATAAAATTAATTTCATTCTAAGCTCCTAAATCAAACACACACATACACACATATTAACGTATATGAACAAGGCACGCACGCAAACAGAACACACACACCTTACAAATAACACACACACACACACATGGTGTTGGGACTTAAGAACAAATACACCGCACACACACACAACAGAACAACAGGTGATTTTGATAGACAGTAAATTGACACACCCGCATCCATAAACAATCAAACAATATCTGGAATGTTAATCTCAGACACATATTAAAAAAAAAAAAGAGATCAGATGGTCCTGTTGGTAAACAAAAAAACATGCTTAGAGGGTGAGCCAAATATGGAATAATAATTAATAAAAAAATATTAAAAAAAAAAAAAAGAAGCAAATGAATAGACACACAAACATAAACACGCACACACACAAACACACACATAGATAAGCACTCCCCCCCACACACACACACATAGAATTTGGAAGACATGAGACAGAACAAATAAACAGCCACTAGCAACAAGTTCAGTTCTAGTAATCTTCTGTAGAAGGGATTTTTTTATCCCGAAATATTAAGAATTGAGAATAAATCACAGGTTAACAAACAACACCACAGTTACCTTCTTTTTTCTTTACACTTGCATTGTGATAGCCTTCAAAACCAACCAACAAACCAATATATATATATATATATATATATATATATATATATATATATATAAGTCATCTACAGACACTGTGTTTTGGCGTTTCACGCCTCTTCAGTGTGGCTAGACACACAACAAAGTTCGTAAGTTGGCTTCTGGTCTTAAGAGACATATGGTGGTGCATAAGCATAACATTTTACCATCTAACCCATCTGATTCAGTGGGAAGGACGTCCTCCCTATGTCATATTTACATCAAACTTGAGGATCTGCAGCGGGATTGATGTGTCACTTGAGTGTTCATGAGAGGAAAGGTTCTTGTGATGGGGGTTGTAGGATTGTGAGGAACGGCACTGATCTGTAAAGATTATGCTATTGCTATATGTATATATATATATATATAAGCATAGATGGATCTCATAATGACAACATATGGTGGTGGCTGCGATAATTCCTTGAATGAATCCTTTATGGAAGTCAGAGTCATTATGTTTGTAATTCTTTTTGATGGTGTTTATTATGTTTAAATTGTTGATGCCTGTGGTGAATCTATGCAGAAAGAATCTCATGTCCCGCTACACAGCCGAACAAATCAGAAAAGAAATCTCAGACATCAACCGCACACACATCTCCAAATTAAAAGATAAGCTTAAAATACTTTGTGACACAGTCGTCGGTGCGGCTAATGTCGGTATCAGCCAATCAGCAGTCTATTTCACTAGCGCTAGACGAAGGAGATTGTTTTTAGCATCTGAGGTGGAGCACCACACCTAGCTCCTTACTTTACCGCACAGATACTCATAACGCTGAATCGAAATTTACCGACTGAGCTTAATATATATATATATATATATATATAGTGTGGGATTGTCACTGTTTCACCTTTTACTGGAACAGTGTGCCAAACGCAGTATTATTGGGAGAGTGCTCAATATAAAATAGAGCTGTTATATGATATAATAAAATAAATACATAAAGGTATTACATATCTATTTATTTGGTGACAAAGGAACAGTCACAACCATTTTGGTTTCATGTGTCAACAATCGTCAGTGCTTCACCTGACGATTGTTGACGCTTGAAACCAAAGAAAGATAAAAGAAAGCGAAATGCTAGAAAAATATCTGGATCTTGCTTGAGTGTAGAAAATCTTTTAAACATAAAAATGGTGGTGATGCTGATTGTATATGGAGCACTTGGAATGTTTCACAAAGGCCTGGAAAAGATACTTGGGGAACTGATGACAACAGTTAAAACTGGTGTGAAAAACTTGAATTGTAATAATAATAATAATATGTCCTGGTGTGTGACATGCATAAGATTCTCTGGGACTTTGAGATACAGACGAAACACCTCATCCCGGCCAGGAGACCAGACCTAGCGTGGATTTCGCCGTCCCGACCGACCACTGATTAAAAATGAAAATTGATGCTCTTGAAACGGCCCCCAAATATAATATTATATTATATCATATATATATATATATATATATATATATATATATATATATATATATACACACAAACACACAAATATATATATTGTTAATGTATGCTCATCAAATAATAATATGTCTTCACACAATAGACTTTAAAAATATTTTATTTTGGTCTGTTGTCAATCAAACAAATGTAAACAATAAAATAGTTGAAAACATTAATTCCATTATATATACATATTCTAAAAATGTATTATGTACATATTTGTATGTATCATTTTTAGTTGAATTCTTCTGGCATTTTTCCTTTTTGCCAAAAATCAAAGAGTTCTCATGCCAGATGCTCCTCATTTTATAAAGGAATTGGCCACCTGAAAAAATCGTTTTTTTCAGTTAAACCACTCATCTCTATTTTTATGTAAAAGTTGATGAATAATGAGAATATATATATTTACCAACCCCTCCGCACGAGCAGGATGTTATGCAAAGTCAATTTCTTAAGTGAAGTTTAACAGGTTTGAATTCAGAATTTTCCTTCTCCTAGACTGGTTACCTAGCCAAGGTTAAAGAGCCCAGTCTGCCCTACTATTTATCCATAGCTGGAGAGAGAGGGTATTAGTGCTATGTGAAATGCAAACAACCTGATCCAGGATTTGAACTCTGGTGCATTTCCTACAATGCTAACCATTACACCATGTGCCTTTAATAATGAGAATATAAGTGAATAGATGTTGAGAGTTCTTTATGGGGGTGAATATGTCAGTGAGTCCTTCTGGGGTAAGGGTTTCTAGATATAATATCTATTTGTTGGTTAGTTGGATTTTATGCATGTCAACCCTTGGATTATCTCATACCAAAAAACTTTTGGGAATTCAATCTTTTTTTAGCTCAATTTTTTAAACACATTTTTAGTTTGGTTTGGTTTGTTTTGTTTTACGGCATATCAACCTCAGTGGGTCATTTAATGCCGATAAAGTTTTGAAATAAATCAATTCTTAATGGATAATACAATTTTTTTATAAATACATTTTTCTATTTAACCCATAGATGGGACCCTAACAGGTACTACCACTCTGGGTCAGAGCAATGGTGATGAAGGGGTGCTCCACATTCCCCAAACCTCCAAAACTGGAACCTCACCATCAGATAGAGTTTAACGTCATTCCCAGGACATGTAGACCTGCAGCCACCGCCTTCTAGCACCCATATGATAAAAAGGGTTGGGGCTTGCCATAAGGGCAATAGGGTTGGGAAAATCATATAGGTGCTAGGGCTTGATGTGACCAGCCGATTGATCGGAGGGGGCCTCTCCGACCGCCCGTCTAGCCCAAGATAGGGCCAAAGTGGAGTATTGCATGTCATGAACTGTTCATCCACCTGGGCTCTATCCTTAAGCATCACGGGTCGCCACCCACGGCCAACAGGTGGCCCCATTGGGGGAGTCTTACCCCTCTGCAGAGGTGCAGTCGGTGCATTGTAACGCCCCAGCCGAAAGGGCGGTAAACACATTTTAATTTCAAAACTCATTTTTGATCTATTTAACCATTAGATGGCACCCTAACAGGTGCTACCACTCCAGGTCAGAGTGAACCAGGGAATTATGGCAATGAAGTACTCCACACTCCCCAGAGCTCTAAAATTGGAACTTTCCCCATTGGATTATCTGCATGGGTTTTTAATTTACCTCAGTCAATAGACCACCTGCCAAGAAATTGCAAAGTTCCAGGTTCGATACCGACCCCCGCCAACTCAGCACATCAGTAGCACAGATTGGGTAATTTGATCCATGTAGTAAAATGGGGAGCTGACAGTAGGTGCGGCACTCCATCTCAGCAAAAAACAATCTCCCTAGCAAAAAGGGGATAGACTCCCTCACTGTCTGACAATAAGCCACTCTATCAACATTACTTTTTTTGGCAGCTATAATTGATCCCACTATACCTTTTATTTTGTTAGTTTGCCAAAATATAGAACACCATTTCCCGATTCAGTCTTTGAACGATCACAAATTATTACATGATTGATAGGTTGTTTATATTGTGTAGGTAGAAATTAAAAGACAGCATACTTTCTAGAGTGTCAAAAATCTACGTATCTAGAAAACATGCACTTTATATCTATCTCACTCTGAACATATCTATCTAACATCTCATGATAATGGAGATTGTGTGTTTTTCTGTCTGTAACCGAAACTATATTACTACTCAAGTCACAATTCCCTTAGTTATTGACATCACATTCTCAATGATTGCTATCTTTATTTAAACTCAATTATTGATAAATTATTTTACATTATTAATACTGTTAACCATATCTACATGATATTTTCACATACCCCACTTGTACGGGTCAGGCACAAAGGCCTATTTTGTGAGACCACCAACAAGATGACTCATGGGGTGGCAGGTGAAAAATTGCGTCGATCCCGTCGGCATTCCCCCTCAAGTGGGGNAGGAGCGACCTTTTGTTCGGTCCGTTCCTTTCGTTGCTGATTCAGAAGAGAACATGAGTCTGCATATTTGGCTTTGGCGCCAAAGTATGCTGGCTCATGATTGGTTGTTTGAAACAGAGGCTCGCAGACAAGGGACGATAACCCATACCCCAGAATTCTTAATATTAAGCCTAAGTTTGAATGTCTGAGAGATTATTTTAGGGGTCAGAAGTGGGTCCTTTTTCTGCACATACTCGGAGGGTTCTTCCGATGTATTTTTTTAATTTTAATTTTATTTTAATCCCCACATAATTACGTCCGGAGTGTGCATATTTTTGCTAGTATATATAAAACATTATTCATGGGTGAAACTGTAATGGATTTCTCTTTTTCTTCTTTAGATTTTGACTGTTTTAATTAAATAAGCAATTCTTTTTTCCTAGATTTACTCATCAGAAGAAATTTCTTTTCTTTTTTTTTCTTTTTGCAAATGTCCGCCTTTACCACCTGTTACCTGTATGTTTGGATTGCCTACGAATTAAGAATTGATTGCTCATTCAAATGAGTGTCACCTCCCTCTACCCCTAACTTCCTCTGTCTATGTTGAGGGACAAGTTCTATCACACATTGATAATGGAGGATTTGTAAATCTATCTCCTCAATTTCCCTCTCAGCAAAGGAAACTAAATGAACAATCAGCAGCTGGGACAATATAATTAAAATCGTACATAAAACAAGAAAAGGGTTTTGTTTTTTTCTTTCTTTTCTTTTGGTTGCTTTTATCTTATTTAAACTCTATGAATTTCTTATTGTTCAGCTTCAGTGTCCATCTCTTTTTTTTCCCACATTAATTTAAAAGCTTCAATTACGAAGCTTAGTTTCGAATAAGACAATGCTGATTTACAAGAATACTGGGTGATTGTCCAGAATAGATCAACAAAGAAAATTTACATTAATTCTTCAGTAATATATTATATATATATATGTGTGTGTGGGGATTAAAATAAAACGAAAATAAAATTAGGATAAAAAAACACAAAATAATAACAAAATCCCAAAGAACCTCTGCACATGTCCGACAAAAAGGACTGACTCTCTACCCCCAAAAGAATATCTCGGTCATTTGAACTGAGGCCGTAACTGGGTCTAGTTGGTCCTACTAGCCAGGGAAATATTCCCTTGCTACAGGCGACTATGATCCCGTCAATAAGGGCTAAGTCATAAAGCCACCTTAGTCTCTTTCCTTTCTCGTTCTCTTGAATGCCTTCTATTCAGCACGACCATCAAAAGGAGATGGGGTTAAAAGAAAACCGACGGAACATGCACCCGAGAATATCTAACTACTTTAAATCTGTAACCCCCCCCAAAAAAACAAATATATATATAAGATTTTTGGATGTTTGTTTGTTTATAGAGCATTGTTGAATAAATTATTATTTATATTTTGCTTGAAGGCAATTATAATGCATGTATCGTATAAAATTCGATAATTACTTGTCAAGATTATTTTCTTTAATTATGAATTTTATTACGATACATGCATTATATTGCCTTCAAGCAAAAATATAAATAATAAATATATATATGTTATCCACAGACGCCATGTTTCGACGTTAATCAGTGATTATATCTATAAAATATTATATATAATATATATTATATATATTATATATATATACACAATAGAGAATTCATAACGCAACAAATCTACAATGAGAAGACAAATGCAAAACACGCACCCACATCCACAGACCAGCACACACACACACACACGAGCCAATACATTAGTTGTTAACAAATAGGATTTATTCTGATTATTGATAAATTTGACTAAATAATTAACCTTACATTAAAGAATATGAATTTCCCTTACTAATCTCTTAATAATCAATTCATGTGACCAGGCGGTGGATAAAACATATATATGATATATGTATAATAATAATAAGAAATAAGAAAAAAAAGGAAATTCACAGTATTAACCTACCTTTTACCATAACCCCTAAAAACAAATCAGCAGAATCTATAATCATAGTTTTTGATAGATATTAGTTTTATTCTAAGCTTTTAAAATCCAACACACACACATTGGATATACTTTGATATGAGTAAGGTAAATAAGAAATTTAAAAAAAAAATAATAGAATAAAATAAAAAATAAAATAAAATAAGATAAATATAATATTAAAACAAAAAACAAATAGAATCTAGCAGGCTCTATAATTACAATTTTTAATAAAATTAATTTCATTCTAAGCTCCTAAATCAAACACACACATACACACATATTAACGTATATGAACAAGGCACGCACGCAAACAGAAACACACAACCTTACAAATAACACACACACACACACATGGTGTTGGGACTTAAGAACAAATACACCGCACACACACACAACAGAACAACAGGTGATTTTGATAGACAGTAAATTGACACACCCGCATCCATAAACAATCAAACAATATCTGGAATGTTAATCTCAGACACATATTAAAAAAAAAAAAGAGATCAGATGGTCCTGTTGGTAAACAAAAAAACTATGCTTAGAGGGTGAGCCAAATATGGAATAATAATTATAAAAAAAATATAAAAAAAAGAAAAAAAAGAAGCAAATGAATAGACACACAAACAATAACACTTACACACACACACTTACACACACACACAACCACACACATAGATAAGACTCCCCCCCCCCACACACACACATAGAATTTGGAAGACATGAGACAGAACAAATAAACAGCCACTAGCAACAAGTTCATTCTAGTAATCTTCTGTAGAAGGGATTTTTTTATTCCGAAATATTAAGAATTGAGAATAAATCACAGGTTAACAAACAACACCACAGTTACCTTCTTTTTTCTTTACACTTGCATTGTGATAGCCTTCAAAACCAACCAACAAACCAATATATATATATATATATATATATATATATATATATATATATAAGTCATCTACAGACACTGTGTTTTGGCGTTTCACGCCTCTTCAGTGTGGCTAGACACACAACAAAGTTCGTAAGTTGGCTTCTGGTCTTAAGAGACATATGGTGGTGCATAAGCATAACATTTTACCATCTAACCCATCTGATTCAGTGGGAAGGACGTCCTCCCTATGTCATATTTACATCAAACTTTGAGGATCTGCAGCGGGATTGATGTGTCACTTGAGTGTTCATGAGAGGAAAGGTTCTTGTGATGGGGGTTGTAGGATTGTGAGGAACGGCACTGATCTGTAAAGATTATGCTATTGCTATATGTATATATATATATATATAAGCATAGATGGATCTCATAATGACAACATATGGTGGTGGCTGCGATAATTCCTTGAATGAATCCTTTATGGAAGTCAGAGTCATTATGTTTGTAATTCTTTTTGATGGTGTTTATTATGTTTAAATTGTTGATGCCTGTGGTGAATCTATGCAGAAGAATCTCATGTCCCCTACACAGAGCCGAACAAATCAGAAAAGAAATCTCAGACATCAACCGCACACACATCTCCAAATTAAAAGATAAGCTTAAAATACTTTGTGACACATATATATATATAGTAAAGTAAAGTCGTCGGGCGGCTAATGTCGGTATCAGCCAATCAGCGAGGGAGTCTATCCCTTTTCACTAGCGCTAGACGAAGGAGATTGTTTTTAGCATCTGAGGTGGAGCACCACACCTACCACCAGCTCCTTACTTTACCGCACAGATCCTGTGCTACTCATAACGCTGAGTTGGCGAGGACCGGAATCGAAATAGGAACCTTGTGGTTTCTAGCCGAACGCTCTACCGACTGAGCTAAACCGGCCCCTAATATAATATATATATATATATATATAGTGTGGGATTGTCACTGTTTCACCTTTTACTGGAACAGTGTGCCAAACGCAGTATTATTGGGAGAGTGCTCAATATAAAATAGAGCTGTTATATGATATAATAAAATAATACATAAAGGTATTACATATCTATTTATTGGTGACAAAGAACAGTCACAACCATTTTGGTTTCATGTGTCAACAATCGTCAGGTGCTTCACCTGACGATTGTTGACGCTTGAAACCAAAGAAAGATAAAAGAAAGCGAAATGCTAGAAAAATATCTGGATCTTGCTTGAGTGTAGAAAATCTTTTAAACATAAAAATGGTGGTGATGCTGATTGTATATGGAGCACTTGGAATGTTTCACAAAGGCCTGGAAAAGATACTTGGGAACTGATGACAACAGTTAAAACTGGTGTGAAAAACTTGAATTGTAATAATAATAATAATATGTCCTGGTGTGTGACATGCATAAGATTCTCTGGGACTTTGAGATACAGACGAAACACCTCATCCCGGCCAGGAGACCAGACCTAGCGTGGATTTCGCCGTCCCGACCGACCACTGATTAAAAATGAAAATTGATGCTCTTGAAACGGCCCCCAAATATAATATTATATTATATCATATTATATTATATTATATATAATATATATATATATATATATATATATATACACACAAACACACAAATATATATATTGTTAATGTATGCTCATCAAATAATAATATGTCTTCACACAATAGACTTTAAAAATATTTTATTTGGTCTGTTGTCAATCAAACAAATGTAAACAATAAAATAGTTGAAAACATTAATTCCATTATATATACATATTCTAAAAATGTATTATGTACATATTTGTATGTATCATTTTTAGTTGAATTCTTCTGGCATTTTTCCTTTTTGCCAAAAATCAAAGAGTTCTCATGCCAGATGCTCCTCATTTTATAAAGGAATTGGCCACCTGAAAAAATCGTTTTTTTCAGTTAAACCACTCATCTCTATTTTTATGTAAAAGTTGATGAATAATGAGAATATATATATTTACCAACCCTCCGCACGAGCAGGATGTTATGCAAAGTCAATTTCTTAAGTGAAGTTTAACAGGTTTGAATTCAGAATTTTCCTTCTCCTAGACTGGTTACCTAGCCAAGGTTAAAGAGCCCAGTCTGCCCTACTATTTATCCATAGCTGGAGAAGAGGGTATTAGTGCTATGTGAAATGCAACAACCTGATCCAGGATTTGAACTCTGGTGCATTTCCTACAATGCTAACCATTACACCATGTGCCTTTAATAATGAGAATATAAGTGAATAGATGTTGAGAGTTCTTTATGGGGGTGAATATGTCAGTGAGTCCTTCTGGGGTAAGGGTTTCTAGATATAATATCTATTTTGTTGGTTAGTTGGATTTTATGCATGTCAACCCTTGGATTATCTCATACCAAAAAACTTTTGGGAATTCAATCTTTTTTTAGCTCAATTTTTAAACACATTTTTAGTTTGGTTTGGTTTGTTTTGTTTTACGGCATATCAACCTCAGTGGGTCATTTAATGCCGATAAAGTTTTGAAATAAATCAATTCTTAATGGATAATACAATTTTTTATAAATACATTTTTCTATTTAACCCATAGATGGGACCTAACAGGTACTACCACTCTGGGTCAGAGCAATGGTGATGAAGGGGTGCTCCACATTCCCCAAACCTCCAAAACTGGAACCTCACCATCAGATAGAGTTTAACGTCATTCCCAGGACATGTAGACTGCAGCCACCGCCTTCTAGCACCCATTGATAAAAAGGGTTGGGGCTTGCCATAAGGGCAATAGGGTTGGGAAAATCATATAGGTGCTAGGGCTTGATGTGACCAGCCGATTGATCGGAGGGGGCCTCTCCGACCGCCCGTCTAGCCCAAGATAGGGCCAAAGTGGAGTATTGCATGTCATGAACTGTTCATCCACCTGGGCTCTATCCTTAAGCATCACGGGTCGCCACCACGGCCAACAGGTGGCCCCATTGGGGAGTCTTACCCCTCTGCAGAGGTGCAGTCGGTGGCATTGTAACGCCCCAGCCGAAAGGGCGGTAAACACATTTTAATTTCAAAATCATTTTTGATCTATTTAACCATTAGATGGCACCTAACAGGTGCTACCACTCCAGGTCAGAGTGAACCAGGAATTATGGCAATGAAGTACTCCACACTCCCAGAGCTCTAAAATTGGAACTTTCCCCATTGGATTATCTGCATGGGTTTTTAATTTACCTCAGTCAATAGACCACCTGCCAAGAAATTGCAAAGTTCCAGGTTCGATACCGACCCCGCCAACTCAGCACATCAGTAGCACAGATTGGGTAATTTGATCCATGTAGTAAAATGGGAGCTGACAGTAGGTGCGGCACTCCATCTCAGCAAAAAACATCTCCCTAGCAAAAGGGATAGACTCCCTCACTGTCTGACAATAAGCCACTCTATCAACATTACTTTTTTTGGCAGCTATAATTGATCCCACTATACCTTTATTTTGTTAGTTGCCAAAATATAGAACACCATTTCCCGATTCAGTCTTTGAACGATCACAAATTATTACATGATTGATAGGTTGTTTATATTGTGTAGAAATTAAAAGACAGCATACTTATCTAGAGTGTCAAAATCTACGTATCTAGAAAACATGCACTTTATATCTATCTCACTCTGAACATATCTATCTAACATCTCATGATAATGGAGATTGTGTGTTTTTCTGTCTGTACCGAAACTATATTACTACTCAAGTCACAATTCCCTTAGTTATTGACATCACATTCTCAATGATTGCTATCTTTATTTAAACCTCAATTATTGATAAAATTATTTTACATTATTAATACTGTTAACCATATCTACATGATATTTTCCACATACCCCACTTGTACGGGTCAGGCACAAAGGCCTATTATGTGAGACCACCCACAAGATGAGACTCATGGGGTGGCAGGTGAAAAATTGCGTCGATCCCGTCGGCATTCCCCTCAAGTGGGGCGCCTCAGGCACTGGGCAATAAACCCAGCCCTTTAAATCAAGGGGCAGGTGTTGCCTGGGGGATGGCCCCCTGGGATCAACGCCGTTAATTATAGCAATGGTCCAGAGGCCGAAGCCACTGTTAACCATATCTACATACTAATAACATGCAATTATATTTATATATACAACAAAATAGCGGTTTACAATGTGAACGGGAAGGATAATTTGCATATTGATATTAAAAATGTGATTTTAATAAATATGTGCTTATTATTATTGATTTCTAACTGTTTGGTTTTATTTTAATGAATATAAGCAAAAATCTCTTCAATGAATCTTAAATGAAATCCATTAACAAGAAAAATAACTATCATTTTATTCTTTTACTTCCTCTTTTAACTAAATACTTAAATAAGAAAAAATAACAATGAAAGACGAGAGTGATGGAAGAGTAAATTTCAGTTGTTCTATTTTTCGATTATACCCTCCTCTGTTTCAAATCTTTTTATCTGCATTCTTATTTAGTTTCATTAGCCTTTCTAATTTAATATAATATTTATTACATTAAAACTTAAATACTTGCACCTGGAGTGTGCATATGTTTGCTAGTATATATAACAATAAGTATCTATCTATCTATACCTCAGTATATTCACTATCTTAATATAGTTATTATCAATCTATCTATCTATCTCAATCTGATCGTATCTATCTAACACGTATATATAACATTCATGTCTGTCTATCTATCTATTTATCAATCTCATTATATTCACTATTATATCTTAATATAGTTATTATCAGTCTATCTATCCATCTATCTATCTCAGTATATTCACTATCTATCTTAATATAGTTATTATCAATCTATCTATCTCAGTCTGATAATATCTATCTAACACATATATAACATTCATATCTATCTATCTATCTATCTATCTATCTCAGTATATTCACTGTCTATCTTAGTATAGTTATTATCAATCTATGTATCTATCTCAGTCCGATCTTATCTGTCTAACACATATATAACATTCATATCTATCTATTATCTATCTATTCCAGTATATCTATTATCTATATCACTCTCAATCTATCTATCTATCTATTTATTCATCTATCTATTTCCTTACATTATCTATATCAATCTCAATCTATCTATCTATCTATCTATTTCCTTCACTATCTATATTAATATAGTTATCTTAATATATCTTAATATAGTTATTATCAATCTATCTATCTATTTCAGTATATCTATATTTATATCACTCTCAATCTATCTATCTATCTATCTATTTCAGTATATCTATTATCTGAATCATGAAAAATACAGTATAAGTGATTGACAGAACTTAACCTTTTAATTGACCTTGGCTCTTGGTGACAAACAAAATCAAATTCTGATAACATTAATGTTTGCGCAGAACAACAGCTTACTATATTTATGATTCGTCTTTGGATATCAATAACACTTTCAATCTATTTTATCTATCTATCTATCTCATTCAGTTCATATCCGGGGGGGGGGAGATAGTCCGAGGGGCAAGTGACAAATTACCAATATTAGTCACAAAAATTGATCTGCCGTCTGCCATTGAAAATAATAAATACAAATGTCAGTGTGTCAGTGAGTCACGTTTTTCAACTTTACCCCTAGAGGTTGTAGCCCAACATATCATACCATTTTGTGATTTTTTGCCACAAATCTTTTTGTTTGATAAAAAAAATGTTTATAACTTGGAAATAAATTTGGGAATAACTGTTTAATTGCCTCATATAGTTATTTACTAAGTTTTGCTTAGATGTAACAAAAGGCCAGAAATATTGACCACCCAGTGAGAATCAGACTCACTAACAATGGTCAACAAATCTAGCTTGCTAACCATTGCACTATGTGATGTGCCCTAATTTCCACCATATAGGGCGGCTTTTAAGCTAGTATTAAAATATATCCTCCCCTTGACTGGGGAGAAACATGGGCAGTAAGGAGTGACAAATTATCAATATTAGTTACAAAAATTGATCTACCGTCAGCCATGGAAAAGTAGTTTTCAGACCACATGCGACCCACTGGTCGTTTATTTGAGACACTCCCTCCATTTTTTTTTGGGGGGGGGGGAGAATATCCGCAATACTTGCAATGATCTTTAAAAATTGGGCTGTCAAGAGTTAAAATCCGTTTGATTCATCTTTGAACAGATATTGATTGCTGATTCTTGAAATTCTAATCTGATTCAAACAGAAAGATCCGATGAGATGAGCTGGCTTCCATCTTTCGTTCTATCTTATTTGACAGTTCTCCACTAAGAACTCTCCAGACTAAATCCATATTTTAAGTAGGTAAAAAGACAGCATACTTATCGAGAGTGTCAAAAATCTATCTAGAAAACATGCACTTTATATCTATCTCACTCTGATCATATCTATCTAACATATATATAACATTAATAAGTATCTATCTATCTATCTATCTATCTACCTCAGTATATTCACTATCTATCTTAATATAGTTATTATCAATCTATCTATCTCAGTCGGATAATATCTATCTAACATGTATATAACATTCATATCTATCTATCTATCTATCTATCTATCTCAGTATATCTATTATCTATATCACTCTCAATCTATCTATCTATCTCATTACATTATCTATATCAATCTCAATCTATCTATCTATCTCATTACATTATCTATATCAATCTCAATCTCAATCTATCTATCTATATATCTATCTATCTATTTCATTACATTATCTATATCAATCTCGATCTATCTATCTATCTATCTATCTATCTATCTATCTCATTACATTATCTATATCACTCTCAATCTATCTATCTATCTATCTATTTCATTACATTTATCTATATCAATCTCGACTATCTATCTATCTATCTATCTATCTATCTATTACATTATCTATATCATCTCAATCTATCTATCTATCTATCTATCTATCTATCTATCTCATTACATTATCTATATCACTCTCAATCTATCTATCTACCTATCTATCTATCTATCTATCTCATTACATTATCTATATCAATCTCAATCTATCTATCTATCTATCTACCTCATTACATTATCTATATCAATCTCAATCTATCTATCTATCTATCTATCTATCTATCTATCTACCTCATTACATTATCTATATCAATCTCAATCTATCTATCTATCTATCTATCTATCTATCTCATTACATTATCTATATCAATCTCAATCTATCTATCTATCTATCTATCTCATTACATTATCTATATCAATCTCAATCTATCTATCTATCTATCTATCTCATTACATTATCTATATCAATCTCAATCTATCTATCTATCTATCTATCTCATTACATTATCTATATCACTCTCAATCTATCTATCTATCTATCTATCTATCTATCTCATTACATTATCTATATCACTCTCAATCTATCTATCTATCTATTTATCTATCTATCTCATTACATTATCTATATCAATCTCAATCTCAATCTATCTATCTATCTATCTATCTCATTACATTATCTATATCACTCTCAATCTATCTATCTATCTATCTATCTATCTATCTATCTATCTACCTCATTACATTATCTATATCAATCTCAATCTATCTATCTATCTATCTATCTATCTATCTATCTATCTCATTACATTATCTATATCACTCTCAATCTATCTATCTATCTATCTATCTATCTATCTACCTCATTACATTATCTATATCAATCTCAATCTATCTATCTATCTATCTCAACCATTCATTCTGAATCTCCCCCCCCCCCCCCCAAGTGAATCCATTCCATTCCTATGACTTCTTTTCTAAGAACACCTGCATTGTGGATCAAACATCACCATAAATGTTTTCCTCCCAGCTAAAACCTTGGAAATTTCAAGTCCAGGGTTAATAAGCATCTTACTACCCTGTCTTAGTTTAGATTCCTGTTTTCTTGTCCCCCTTGTAATACACCTACATCCTAACCTGTTATCAATCATTTTGTAACCCTTTGCCTATAGTGGTCAATTGGCTTTGATAAGGGTGAGTTTGAATATGTAAAAAAAAAAATACAATAGCAGGAATCTAAACTAAGACAGGGTAAGATGCTTATTAACCCTGGACTTGAAATTTCCAAGGTTTTAGCTGGGAGGAAAACATTTATGGTGGTGTTTGATCCACAATGCAGGTGTTCTTAGAAAGAAGTCATAGGAATGGAATATATGAATTATTGTATTTTTTTAGAACTTATAATAAGTGATTGGCTATTTCAGACAAACAAGAATAAGTTTTGTTTGCTTGTTTGTTTGTTTTGTTTTATGGCATATCAACCTCAGTGGGTCATTTAATGCCGATAAAGTTTTGAAATAAATCAATTCTTAATGGATAATACAATTTTTTTATAAATACATTTTTCTATTTAACCCATAGATGGGACCCTAACAGGTACTACCACTCCAGGTCAGAGTGGACCAGGGAGCAATGGTGATGAAAGGGTGCTCCACATTCCCAAACCTCCAAAACTGGAACCTCACCATCAGATAGAGTTTAACGTCATTCCCAGGACATGAAGACCCCCAGTCACCGCCTTCTAGCACCCATATGATAAAAAGGGGTTGGGGCTATAAGGTTGGGAAAATCATATAGGTGCTAGGGCTTGACGTGACCAGCCGATTGATCGGAGGGGTGCCTCTCCGTCCGCCCGTCTAGCCCAAGATAGGGCCAAAGTGGAGTATTGCATGTCATGAACTGCTCAAATAAGTTTTGTGAATTCTTAGTTGGTTGGCTGGTTAGTTGGATTACGGCATGTCAACCCTTGTTGGAATATCTTATATCCAACAAAAATGTATAAAACAACCGTCTTGGGCATAAAATGAATTGTCATGTCATAAAAAACCCAACCAACCAGCCAACCAACCAACCAACCAATCAACCAATCAGATGAAAAGTTTAACAAATGCTAAATTTCGCATAAATTTAGCTGCTACTAATTTCAAAAAGTCAACGCGTATTATACGAGAGAAGTTTAGGAAACTCTACACAAAAAGTGCCAGTGGTGTAATTGTTATCATTATAGGAAATGGACATGGCAAACCAAGTTCAAATCCTCAACAAGGCTGTTTGCATTTCGTATAGTGCTAATACCCTTGGGAAAGGTATGGATTCAACTATTCTCCTTCCAGCTATGGGTACTTAGAAAAGCAGATTGGGTTCTTTAACTTTAATATGGCAACCAGTCTAGAAGAAGGAAAACTCTTAATTGAAATCTGTTATACTCTGCTTAAAAATTGATCTTGTGTCACATCCTGCTTGTGCGGAGGGATTGGTAAATATATACACAAAAATTCTTAAGAAACACTACACTAAAAATGTAAACATGAACATACAATGAATGCAATTCCCTACTCTCTTTGCATAAGATAACTCAAGACAGGTTGACATGCCTTTAAAATCAATCAATCCTGATCATACCCTTGAAAATTGTATGCATTCAACTATTCTCCTTTCAGCTATGGGTAAATAGTAGGGCAGACTAGGCTCTTTAACCTTGATACAACAACTGGTCTAGGAGAAGGAAAACTCTGAATTAAAACCTGTTAAACTCCACTTAAAAAGTGGCCATGTGTCACATCCTGCTTGTGCAAAGGAGTTGGTAAATATATAAACAAAAAATGCACAAGAAACACAACACAAAAAAGTAAATATGAACGTACAATGAATGCAATTCCCTAGTCATTAGGCATTAGATAACACTAGATAGGTTGACATGCCTTTAAAATCAATTAATCCTGATTAAAGAATTATTGCCATACCCGGCTGATGTGGTGTCAAATTTGACAACAGAGCGGGAGTGTCCTGGGAGTGCCTGTAGTGTAATGGTTATCATCATAGGAAATGGACATAGCAAACAGAGTTCAAATCCTCAACAAGGCTGTTTACATTTTGTATAGTGCTAATACCCTTGGGAAAGGTATGGATTCAATTATTCTCCTTCCAGCTATGGGTACTTAGAAGGGCAGACTGGGTCTTTAAAAATGTGTAAAAGAAAATTTTGAATGCTCAACAAGAATGAATAAAACAAAACGTCTTTGGCATGAAATAGCCCAACAAGGGTTGACATGCCAATAAAATCGAACCAACAAATCAACAACAGAGCGGGAATAAATGCTTGAGAAGCAGAGTAGTTTGTTACAAAGCTTACCTTAGTCTGGCACAAGAGCAAAAGTATTGGGGTTCCAATGAGAATCAAATTCACTAACAATCTTCTGTTAGTCTCGCTTGCTAACCATTAAACGATGTGAGGCACCCAAGAATAGTCCAAAAGTAGTGAAAGCAAGTCAGTGCTTTAGCATGACTGCTTAAGAAAAAAACACAACGTTATAATTTCATTCTCTTTTTAAGGCACCTGATTGTTAGTGGAATTAATATGTATATGCTGAACATTTGAATCATGCAGACTTTTACTAAATTATGTGTTTGCTTTGGTGTGAGAGCAAGTTATAGCTAAAGTGTGTCTGTCTGTCTGTCTGTATGTCTGTGTGTGTGTGTGTGTGTGTGTGTGTCTGCGTGTCTGTGTGAGTGTGTTGCTATAATTAAAACTTTCTCTTTCTTTAACAAAATACTTTGGCAGTGATACAAATCTTGATATAGATATTTCTACCTATTCTCTTTAACAAAAATTGCATTATATATATATATATATATATAAGAATATATATAAATATGTGTGTATATATATATATATGTATATATATGAGAATATATATATATATATATATATATATATATATATATATATATATATATAAGAATATATATATATAACACGGAACATTTCTTTTTCTTGATCTGGATTTGTATCTTTTCCACTCTTCTGGCTATCTTTCTAAGGTCAGGATCCAATTGATATAGGATTTTCCTATACTATCAAACCAAGCGCTTTCGACTGTTTCTTCAGTCGTCATTAGGGGGGTATATATAACACTCTCCCATCGCCTTACATACCATCTCTTCGATACTAGTGCCATAAAACAACATTTAATTACAAAACATGGAGATAAATTCACCTCCTCCGACATTATAAAAAGCCTCACTGAAAATACGAAAATCATCTATAAAAATAACAATATAATTGCCTACAAATTCTTGAGGCGATATGCATTAAAACCTAACATTAATAAAATAGCATTCAACATAGGTCATAATATATTAACCACCTTTAATAACTAATACACTAATCCCAGCAACCCTATAAAAAATAATAGACTCTCCTAATCTAAAAACAAAATAGATAAAAAAAACAAGAAAAAGAAGAAAAAAAGAACTAACACCAAAACAAATAACCCCCTGATGACGACTGAAGAAATAGTCGAAAGCGCTCGGGTTGATAGTATGGGTAAAATCCTATGTCAACTGGATGCTGAGCTTAGAAAGATAGCCAGAAGACTGGAAAAGATACAAATCAAGATCATGAAGAAGAAATGTTCCGTGTTTAATAAAACCTGCATACAGGGGCCGGGTTAGCTCAGTCGGTAGAGCGTTCGGCTAGAAACCACAAGGTTCCTAGTTCGATACCGGTCCCCGCCAACTCAGCGTTATGAGTAGCACAGGGATCTGTGCGGTAAAGTAAGGAGCTGATGGTAGGTGTGGCATTCCACCTCAGATGCTAAAACAATCTCCTTGGTCTAGCGCTAGTGAATAGGGGATAGTCTCCCTCGCTGACTGGCCGATACCGACTTTAGGCCGCTCCGTCGACTTTACTTTACTTTTTTATAAACAAAGAAATGTACAAGCTGATATCTGGGGAAAATACCAAAAGAAGAAAAGATCAAAGTAGCCGTATTGTCAGAAAATAATTGTCTGTCTGGTGATGAATGACCAAAAGAAAAAATGACGGAAGAGTTGTTAAAGTTAAATATGTAAAAAGTTGTCGATACACCAGGTAAAGCAAAATTATGAGGACCTAAGGAATCAGAAACTACCTACTTATGTTTCACCTAACAGCTCATCGGGATAATTCTGAGTTAGAATTATCTTGATGAGCCGTTTGGTGAAACCTAAGTTGGTAGTTTCTGACTCCTTACGTCCTGATATATATATATATATATATATAATATATATTGTGTGTGTGTGTGTGTGTGTGTGTGTGTGTGTGTGTGTGAGAGAGAGAGAGAGAGAGAGAGAAGAGAGAGAGAGAGAGAGAGAGAGAGAGTAAGTAAACAAACAATGTGATTATTTGATATGGCTTTTAGCCAACAATTTTTGCAGGATATGTGCTTAATTGAAGTCATACCTAATTTTGAAAATTAATTAGTTAATAATTAATGAATTTAGGTGGGCATATATGTTCAAATGTAAGGATAAACAAATCGAGAAAATGTGAAATTCAGGGATTGACATTTTTTCGATTTGTTTAGCCTTACATTTGAACATATATGCCCGCCTAAATTCATTAATTATTAACTAATTAATTTTCAAAATTAGGTATGACTTCAATTAAGCACATATCCTCCAATATATATATATATATATATATATATATATATATATATATATATATATATGTGTGTGTGTGTGTGTGTGTGTGTGTGTATTGTTCATGTATTGTTCATGTATTAATGTGTCTAAAATAATGTTTGATAATAAATCCTAAGACTGAAAACATTTTTCCCATTATAATAATTCTTTATTAAAGATTATTTTAAACAAGTTAATACACGTCCTAATCCACTCGTCTGATCTCCATGGTTCCTGATTGAGACGAGTCGTTTGACTGGATTATCAGATGTCTTAAATCCAATGGGTCACGTGGTTAGATTAGGCAATACCAATTTAAGTAAAGATTTCGTTTTGTCCAGAACTTTGATGAAAATCTATCAAACGCTACGGTTCTTGTACTTATATGTAATTGGCATATGAAATGAATGACATCCTTATACTTATATGTGCTGCCTAATATACTTGTCGTTTTCAGTGTTTAATGCTCATATTATATGTGGATTCATTTATGAGGGTGAATCAGTAAAAGCATAAATTATTGGATGGAAGCGTATCACTTTATAAGATTCGTCCTTTGACATTGTGTCACATCCTGCTCGTGTGTAAATACATAAAATATTGTACTCTCTTCAGTTTAGCTAAAGTTTTACATATATTTGAGTGCATGTACTTATATATATTATATATATATATATATATATATATATATATATATATATGTGTGTGTGTGTGTGTGTGTGTGTGTGTGTGGGTTTTGTCTGTGTCTATAAATACACCCCCCATCTATCTATCTATCTATCTATCTATCTATCTATATATATATATATATATATATATATATATATATAATATATATATATATATTAGCTACTGGCAAAATGAGCCTAAAATGCGTTTTTGACAAAATGACTTTAGCCCCCTACAGAAAATAATTTACCAAAAATCAGGGAATTATCGGATTTTAATGAAATTTTTAGTGTTTATTTATTAATAAACGATCTTTATAATGCAATATTTATTTTATTTCAAAACTTTCTCATTTTTTCAGGTCACTTAATTTTGACCCCTTTTATGTTGGGGGCGTAAAATATTTTGCGAGTTGGTCATTTTCGATACTAATTACAGTATAAATAAAGAGATAAAAGACCGAAGTTATGAATAGAAGCAAAAAAATTATTTTACTGTTGTTGTTTTATGAGAAAATAAGTATCAAAAATCGAAAAATAAAATGTAAAAAAATAATGAATAATTAATTTTTTGGAGATTTCTTATTTACTCATTTCGATAATTATTTAATTGGCTATTATTTTATAAAAGAAAAAATTCTACATCGATGTTTTTTCTGCTTAAAAAGGGGAGGGGGTACATTTTCAATCGAGTTTTTCTTCAAAACTTATTACTTTTGGCGCCTAAAATAAGTTTTGCATTAAGTAGATATTTATTTTTAGAATCTAAAAATATAACATTTTAAACTTAGCATCGGGATTTTCATATTTTAAATGAATTGTATATAATAATTTTTCATAGCAAAAATACTAAATTAAAGTTTTTAAATAAAATAACTAATGCATTATAAAATTCATTAATTGATAAATCAATACTGAAAATTTCATTAAAATCGGATAATTACCTGATTATTGGTAAATTTTTTTGCAATCGCGAATGTTACAGTAAAATTGTAAACCATCGAAAAAGAGGCTGAATGGCGGATCGCGTCGAAATTGACCAAAACAAATCGTTTTAAATCTATTAAAAATAAATTGCATATGTAATGATATTTTTCTTTTTAATTCGCTTTTAAAATTCCTAGCAGACGGCAAAAATGCCTAACATATATATATATATATATATATATATATATATATATATATATATTATATATATATATATATAAGTTAAGCTAGTGTAGACATAAAGTTTGACAGTTTTTCGCCTATGCGATCTTCAGACCAAAACTATATTGACCAAAAATATATATTTTGGTCTGAAGATCGTATAGGCGAGAAACTATCAGTAACCAGGTGTTGATCTCATGTCTACACTACCATGTCTTAACTTAAATATAAATGCTCTATGAATGATATTGAGCACTGTCTACTTACAAATATAGCGCTCATATTATCTACAATATATATATAATATATATATATATATATATATATATATATACGACGTATGTCAGAAAGGTTCCAGGACTGGTGTCATAAAAAATTATTTCAAATCCAAACTACAAACTACAAGTTATCCCCTTCAAAGTAATCCCCCTGGAGTCTAATGCACTTTCCCATCCTTCTCTGCCCAGCTTGCATGCACCCCTGGAAGGATTCTTCCGGGGATTCTCCGTAGTTCTGTTGTCACGACCTTTTTGATGTCGTGCACATCCTTAAAACAGAAGGTTCCCAAACATGGTTTATGCTTAAAAAAAACAAAAACATTTTTATTCTTATTCTACATTTTCGATATGTGTTTCAGATCTTCTGATATCTTCTTCAAGCGTTAATTAACCATATATATATATATATATATATATATATATATATATATATATATATGAAAGTAAGTAAACAAACAATGTGTTATTTAGATATGGCCTTTTAGCCGACAATTTTTGGAGGATATGTGCTTAATTGAAGTCATCATACCTAATTTTGAAAATTAATTAGTTAATAATTAATGAATTTAGGCGGCATATATGTTCAAATGTAAGGATAAACAAATCGAGAAAATGTCAATCTCTGTAAGTACATTTCGACCTATTAAGTCTCTTCAGCCGCCTAAATTCATTAATTATTAACTAATTAATTTTCAAAATTAGGTATGACTTCAATTAAGCACATATCCTCCAAAAATTGTCGGCTAAAAAGGCCATACCAAAAATAAACACATTGTTTGTTTACTTACTTTCATACTGCCGTGCGATAAGTCCCCAAAAAGTGGTATATAAATAAGTTCAAAACGAATGAAGAATCTGGGATAGGCCAGCTGGTGTAGTGGTTAGAATCCCCGCCTGTCAGCTTGGCAGTCGAGGTTTCGAGTCACACACGGAGCAGTCTCCCATGTCTATAACCTTGCTGATGAGACCTAATAGGTCGAAATGTACAGTCAGGGATTGACATTTTCTCGATTTTTTTAGCGTTACATTTGAACGTATATGCCCGCTTAAATTCATTAATTATTAACTAATTAATTTTCAAAATTAGGTATGACTTCAATTAAGCACATATCATCCAAATATATATATATATATATATATATATATATATGAATTTAACATTTTTGAAAAAAACAAATGATGTTTATAATTGCAATTATAAACATCATTTGTTTTTTCAAAAATGTTAAATTCATATATATAATATAATATATATATATATATATATATATATATATATCGGATGCATATAGTATATAACACCAATTATAGCAAGAAATGGACTCGGTGACCTGAGTTCAAATTCTGGTCGAAGCTGTTTGCATTTCACTTCTCCAACTCGCTATGGGTGAAGGGGGCTGGTGAGAGCGGATTCCGATCCCCACTAACAATATTTAAAATTATGATAAATGAAAAGATGCAAGTCGGACAGAAAATGGAGGAAACACGTGGTATATAGTTAACAACAATGGAATTTATTCTGTGATCAATGGTTGGCAGAAGACTTGATAAATCAGGAAATGTGTTAATTAATGGGGAGAACACCAATAGTTATAAGGTCAGCAGGTTGAATCGAATGTTGGATCGTGTCAGCAATCGGGTCGAATGGCCGGATAGTTGTTGCATCTCTAGATGTTATCAGCAACTCTTGTGGCGGGTGAAAGGCTTGTTAATTCGTACTCCATTTATATAGGTGTAAGCCGGCTCCGATTTGGTCTTTTTCTTTTTGGCGGTAATGGTTTTCGACCCTTCTGGAAATTCAACGCACGGATGTATTCATAAGCACCCTACATGACTTACCTTATCCAATCAGATTCTAGAGATTACTTAATTAATTTTTAAAATCTCATTTGTCCAAAATTGTGGAAGTGTTTTTGAATTTGGATAGGAGTGATGTGTGACGCGTCTTTTACGTTTTCTTTTTATTGATTATAAAATATCGGAGTGCAGACTGGGCTCTTTAGCATTGTAACCAACAGTCTGTATTACCACCCACATATAATGAGAGAGAGAAAAAAAGAAATATATATACAGAGTGTTCGGGATAAATTTGACAGTTTCATAAGGAAAAAGAAAAAAAATGCTTGGTAACTACAAAATTTAATGGATTGTAACGAAATTTAACAGGCACGGAAATTACAGTACTGTCAACAAGTTTCACTCAAAATAACCGCCATTAGCATCGATCACAGCCTCAATCCTGCTCCGGAACCTGAAGCAAGCTGATGTTACAGTTTCCCTGTGAAGGGTCTCAAAAACTACCTTAATTCTGTCGATTAACTAGGCTTTTGTAGTACAGGTACGGCGATTGGTGTCTTTCTCAACAGCGCCACATACATAATAATCGATGGGGTTAAGATCTGGGGAGTTCGGAAGCCAAACATTGGGACTAACTTTTCCCAGGGGGCCGAATCCTGCTGCCATACATATGGCCTACCATTGGCTACCCTTCTTATCCAGGGCTTGACTACAGTGTTTACCAACTCCACGTAGGCATCTGAATTCAACCTGATAACCTTTCTGCAGATTTTCGAGGAATTCTGCTGTACGAATGAAATCAGATCGTCTGTTATGTTGCTTTCTTCTAACCACAGCCTCGTAGTCTCCATTGCAATTCTCCAGTTCATGCCTGATTGTTTTTACAGTGTCCATGGAGCGTTGGGCAGCAACCATAATCTCCTTATTTTGATGTCCAGCGCAGATCATCATGATACAAGTTATTCTCTTCAGATGATTCAGGTGGGTTCCAGTCATCCATTCTATCTGTCATCACGTATATGAATGAAGAAGGGTTTAAGCTTTTAAATGATGCGTAGTGTGCGTCAGTACCTCCAACCTACGGAGAAAAATAACCAAATATAAATGTCAAATTTATCCCGAAAATTCTGTATATATATATATATATATATATATATATATATATATATGTTAAAGGCTATCATGTATAGCAATATAACGATCTACACAATGATACTGAATGGGAGACTAAATGGAGGAAAAGGGTGGAAAAAAGTTGTTTATTGATAAAACAAGGGCCCTCTCGTCAGGTGCTTTTCAAGTTGTGTATTGTGCATTTTTCAACAATTATTATATTGGTTAATTTAATTTCGTTTTCTTTTTTTTCGCCTGTGTAAATTGTTTGTTTTTCTTCTTTTTTATTGTCCAGTTAGGTATATATATATATATATATATATATATATATATATATATATATATATATATATATATATATAGGTCAAGCCCTAGCACCTATATGATTGTCCCGCCTTTATTGCTCTTATGGCAGACCCCTAACACTTTTATCATATAGAAGGCAGTAGCAGAGGCTGTTAATGTCCTGGGTATGACGTTAAACTCTATCTGATGGTGAAGTTCCAGTTCTGGAGCTCTAGGGAATGTGGAGTACCCCTTCATTACCATTACTCCCAGGTCAATTATGACGTTGGAGTGATGTAGTTTTGGTTACAGACAGGCTGACATACAATCTCTATTATAATAAGATATATCTTTTTGGTATGAATATTAAATTTAAAAAAAAATTGATTTTGTTTAGTTATTAACTTTATACAAGTGACAGGTGTGTCAGAAAGACAATCATAAAATGTCTTTTTTTAAAAATCTATTATTGACTGTGTGAAAAATGTTTACAGATTAATGCATTCTATGAATACTCGTATTGTTGCTCTTATAAATAATAGGATTATATAATACTAGCATGACCTGTGGATATACAGCAGTATTATAATTCAATTCTACAATGCATCAGTCACTTTATTTCAAAACTTTCTGATTTTTTTTCAGTTCACTTAACCTTCATAATGAAATCTTTGAACGAAAAACAATGTTTACATTTTTGCACCGTTAAATCAATTGAAATTTAACATAGCCAAAAACAAGTTATGACTAGAGGCTTTTAAAAAAATTCTATGAAAATTCAATTAATGGCCCGATTTTCTCGAAAATTTCTATAATTACTTACCTTTTTATGAAAATATGTCTGAAATAGTTTTTTCCTAAAATATATTTGGGGAAAAATTTTTTTTATAGAAAAAAATAAAACACGTTTTTTGTCGGTTCATTTTTTCATATTTCATAAAATAAAATAGGCTATTTTATTTTATGAAATATGCAAAAATGAACCGACAAAAAACGTGTTTTACTTTTTTTTCTATAAAGATAAGATCTGAATAATTATACTTATTTTTCAAGATAACGGTGAGTAATTTTTCCCCAATCGGATAATTTGATCTTTGAATTAACTGTTTTGCTTCATAACAACTCTTTATGTTCGTTATTTCTTTTTTGCGAGATTTTTTTAAAAAGTTCAAAAATATTTACGTTTTTCCCTTCAATATGGTCTAAACTGATCACGTGACGTATTTTGGTAGTACCTATTGATCTATGGGATTTATGTTTCCCACTGGATTAAGTGTGACAAGAAAAGAGATTGTATTTTTAAAGATATTCATGTTTACTCATTTTCTTTCTTTTTTCTTTTCTTGTTTCCGTTTCGTTTTGTTCAAAATTGGAGTGTATCCTCGAGGCCTGGAAATACGGTCAAATAAAAAGAAAAAAGAAAAACGAAAAAAAAACAAAGAAAGAAAAATGATCAAAGACTGGCGTTTGAAAACAAAAGGGAAAAGACCAAGAAAGAAAGAAAGAAAGAGAAAAAGAAAGAGAAAAAAGAAAGAGAAAAAGAAAGAGAGAAAAAGAAAGAAAAAGAAAGAGAAAAGAATAAGAATGAACAGCTGACATCTGAAAAGTACTCAACACGCTGTTACATTGACTGGAAAAAATGGAAAGATGAAAGTCGCTTGACCTGGATTATAGGAGACATTCTCTCTCTCTCTCTCTCTCTCTCTCTCTCTCTCTCTCTCTCTCTCTCTCTCTCTCTCTCTCTCACACACACACACACACATACTCACTTTCTCTATCACTCTCTCTCTCTGTCTCACCACCTCCCGCACTCTCTCTCTCTCTCTCTGACACACTTTCTCTCTCACCACTCCCTCTCTCGCCATCTCTCTCTCTTTTTCTCAGTCTCACCATCTCCCCCCTCTCTCTCTGTGATTCTCCCTTTTTCTTTTCTTTTTTCTCACATTGTTTCCTCTGATTTGGCAGGTGTTCACAGTTGTCGACTTTCACTGATCTTACCTTACGTCAATCCATTTCTATTGTGTATCAATTTAAACCTTTTAACAATGGATGTTATGCGTTTTGCAATCCTAAAAAAAAAGTTTTCTGGAAATCACACGAATACACACACCAGTGGGAAATTCTCCATCTTTACCGTCCAGCTTGGAAGGTAAACCAAAACAACACTTGAATAGAATGCAGAATAGCGCGCAAGCGATCATATCATTAGAATCGCATTTTACGTATAAATAGTATTAGATTACGGTAGCTATACCCAAAATGAGCCTAAAATGCGTTTTTGACAAAATGACTTTGCCCCCCCCCCCCCTACAGAAAATAATTTACCAAAAATCAGAGAATTATCGGATTTTAATGAAATTTTCAGTGTTTATTTATCAATGAACGATCTTTATAATGCATTATTTATTTTATTTCAAAACTTTCTCATTTTTTTCAGGTCACTTAATTTTGAACCCCCTTATGTTGGGGCGTAACATTTTTATTCGAGTTGGTCTTTCAGTTTTCTAATTACAGTATAAATAAAGAGATAAAAGATCGAAGTTATGAATAGAAACAAAAAAATTTTTTTTACGTGGCTTTTCTATGAGAAAATAAGTACCGAAAATCGAAAAATAAAATGTAAAAAAATAATAGATAATTAATTTTTTAGAGATTTCTTTTTTACTCATTTCGATAATTATTTAATTGGCTATTATTTTATAAAAGAAAAAAATTATACATCGATATTTTTTCTGCTTAAAAAGGGGAGGGGTATATTTTAAATGAATTTTATATATTAATTTTTCATAGCAAAAATACTAAATTAAAGTTTTGAAATAAAATAACTGATGCATTATAAAATTCATTAATTGATAAATCAATACTGAAAATTTCATTAAAATCGGATAATTACCTGATTTTGGTTTTTTTTTCCATCCCAAATGTTATTTTAAAATTGTAAACAAGCGCCTAAAACCATTGAAAAAGAGGCAGAATGGCGGATCGCGTCTAAATTGACCAAAGCAAATTGTTTTAAATCTATTAAAAATAAACTGCATATGTAATGATATTTTTCTTTTTTTAATGATGGTCATTATGTTACTACTTATCGTTTTAGACAAAAGTTTGACCTTAAATAATAGATTTAATTAATTTTAATTAGTTTTTAAAAAGCTAGCAGCGGACAAAATTGGGTATCTCTAGATTACGGAAACTCCCGAAGTATCCTAACCCTAACTAACCCTAACACTGACAATACCCTAACCCTAACACTAACCTTAAAACTAACCCTAACACTAACCGCATTTACGTATAAATAGTATTAGATTGCGGAAACTCCTGAAGTAGCTAACCCTAACCCTAACCTAACCCTAACCCTAACCCTAACCTAACCCTAAAACTAACACTAACACTTACTAAACACTAACACTGACCATAACCATTGGGTTAGGGTTAGGATTAGGGTTAGGGTTAGTTTAATGGGAAAATAAATAAATAATTTATCAGTCAAGAGTGGTTCCCCTTTGATCATGTTAGACTTATAGGAAATAACCTATTTCTCTTTCTTTTCTTACTTGTTCAATCTTATGGAGGTTTGGTTATAACTATATATCAAATATATGGAGAAAGGTAGACAAACCCGGGATGTTATGGAAACTGGATGTTTATTATCGATGATGCAACGTTTCGGTCATTTAGACCTTCTTCAGGACTTGGATATAGTTCTTGCTTCAATGATGGACATTTTCTAAATGGTGAAAACAGTAGGTTTTCAGTAGGGGCAGGGGTGGTTGGGGGTGGGTAGTGGATTTTCTTCTCTCTAACACTCCCCATCTAGAGAGAAGAAATCCACTAATCACCCCTGCCCCTACGACCCTGCACTGAATATTTTTTAGTAACATGATTTTATAATTTAAAAGAACCCAAGGCTACAATCAAGTTTAGTTTGAGGGGAAGGAATAATTTTCTATGCGGTTGTTGTTCTTGAAATTAAGATTTTCGCATCAATTTGATTTCTCTACCTTTAGGGAAATCATTCTTTTTTCAGATGCTTTTTTCAAAATTATAATGGAACCTCAGGATAAAATGATTGTAACCCTAAAAAATGATACCAAATTTACTGAAATTGGACAATCCAAAGAAAAGGGTACTATTGAACTTTCAGTAAATTCTTATACCTTAAAAAATAAGACCATTAAGCGATAGATGGGTTTGAAAAATGCTTCAGGTAATCTGATTTGTGCGGTAAAGTGTGGCGCTCCACCTCAGCAAAAAAACGAAAAAACCTGTTTTGAAAGGGGGGGGGGGGCAAAAAGGTTTAAAAATAAATCCTACTCTAATTCTCTCCCAACTGTAAGGAAAACTTCAAATAATCTCCGTCCTCAGTTTTCAATCTTCTCTTCTAAAAGAACACCGTCTTTCCTCACTCACTTTGGTTCTTTTAAGTACACTCAAAAACCAAACATCCAGGCGCATGTCGAACCTCGCGTCCGCCAGTACCTAGATTGCATTTGTTTTTGCATGCGGGCGGACGCGGGTTCGATCCCGGCAGGCAAGACAAAGTCTTACTCTTTTTCGTTCTCCGCCACAACCTCTCTGGTCTAGTGCTAGCGAAAAGGATAGATTCACTCACTGTTCGACTGATACCGCTAACTTTACTTTTTTTACATATTGAACTATTTCGCAATGACTCTTAAGAATAATTCAAACACTGTAATAGTTAGATCACAGGACCCCCCCCCACCACCACAACAAAAAAAGCGGTTCAAAGACCATATGAAGACGACTCTGAAAAATGCGTTGTTACACCTTCAAGCCTGGAAAATCTAGCCTCTAAGACAGGTTGGTGAGACACGTGCCGCACAGGAGCTGAGCGGCTTAATATCAAGATTAATAAGGCTGCAGAGCGGCGACGTCTTCGTCGTCATGCACAACAGAATACAGATGGGAATTCCCCTTGCAATGTATGCATCTACAAGTACCAAATTAGCCACCAGAGGGTTCACAGCTGATGAACGGACATGGGGTGACGTCATCGTCATCTGCGACGGACCTTTAAAAGGAATAGTTAAATTATCATACCGTTGTATAACCACAGGTCCTGGTCGTTATTATAATTATGTCAGATGATATGCTATGCTGTGAAAACGACCGTATATACAATAAAAGCTTAGATTTATTTTGCAGTAGGTGTTTGAGCAATCAAGTATTGACAATAGTCGATATTGTTTTATGTTATAGAGGTGGACAAATCGAATTCCACTTTGAGTACCATAAACGCCTCGGTTGGTTGAGAATGGATTATTAAATAGTCTATACAACAATGGATCACAGCAAATATCTTATGAATAAAAGCAGAAAGCAAAGGTTGATTCATTCTTTGGCCTTGTCTCACTTTTTATTGAAATTTGTCTAAAAAGAAAATATTACATTTTCATGAATAGTATAAAAATCAAATAGATTATGAATAGCACAAAGAGAATTGTTATTGGACGAAGTTGATAATGGATGTAACAGGTTTTTACTTATATAGGCTAAGCATGTATGTATTTGCCCAACCCCTCTGTCACTGGAAGTGTTACATAATGAATAGGCGTAGCCTATCATTTGTATAATGAAGTGTAGTGTAGGTTTTTAATTTTTACCGGAGAAAAATCATGGAAATCACTAGAGTTTTGATTGACTGGCTTAACTTTAATTAAGTCAGACGTCTAGAGGCCAAAGCCTCTAAAACCGGAAATCGGTTTGGTAATAAATAATACCTAATAATATCGATTTTGATTGTATAATGTTCCATCCAACAAGACAGATTTGAAAGACTGCATACTGTTGGAGTAGAATTCTGAAGAGTTTGGTCATAAATAATACCTAATAATATCGATTTTTGATTGTATAATGTTCCATCCAACAAGACAGATTTGAAAGACTGCATACTGTTGGAGTAGAATCTGAAGAGTTTGGTCATAAATAATACCTAATAATATCATTTTGATTGTATAATGTTCCATCCAACAAGACAGATTTGAAAGACTGCATACTGTTGGAGTAGAATGCTGTAGAATTTGGTCATAAATAATACCTAATAATATCCATTTTGATTGTATAATGGTCCATACAACAAAACAGATTTGACAGACTGCATACTGTTGGAGTAGAATGCTGTAGAGATTGGTCATAAATAATACCTAATAATATCCATTTTGATTGTATAATCCATACAACAAAACGATTTGAAAGACTGCATACTGTTGGAGTAGAATGCTGTAGAGATTGGTCATAAATAATACCTAATATCCATTTTGATTGTATAATGGTCCATACAACAAAACCGATTTGAAAGACTGCATACTGTTGGAGTAGAATGCTGTAGAGATTGGTCATAAATAATACCTAATAATATCCATTTTGATTGTATAATGGTCCATACAACAAAACCGATTTGAAAGACTGCATACTGTTGGAATAGAATGCTGTAGAGATTGGTCATAAATAATACCTAATAATATCCATTTTGATTGTATAATGGTCCATACAACAAAACGATTTGAAAGACTGCATACTGTTGGAGTAGAATGCTGTAGAGATTGGTCATAAATAATACCTAATAATATCCATTTTGATTGTATAATGGTCCATACAACAAAACGATTTGAAAGACTGCATACTGTTGGAGTAGAATGCTGTAGAGATTGGTCATAAATAATACCTAATAATATCCATTTTGATTGTATAATGGTCCATACAACAAAACCGATTTGAAAGACTGCATACTGTTGGAGTAGAATGCTGTAGAGATTGGTCATAAATAATACCTAATAATATCCATTTTGATTGTATAATGGTCCATACAACAAAACCGATTTGAAAGACTGCATACTGTTGGAATAGAATGCTGTAGAGATTGGTCATAAATAATACCTAATAATATCCATTTTGATTGTATAATGGTCCATACAACAAAACCGATTTGAAAGACTGCATACTGTTGGAGTAGAATGCTGTAGAGATTGGTCATAAATAATACCTAATAATATCCATTTTGATTGTATAATGGTCCATACAACAAAACCGATTTGAAAGACTGCATACTGTTGGAGTAGAATGCTGTAGAGATTGGTCATAAATAATACCTAATAATATCCATTTTGATTGTATAATGGTCCATACAACAAAACGATTTGAAGACTGCATACTGTTGGAGTAGAATGCTGTAGAGATTGGTCATAAATAATACCTAATAATATCCATTTTGATTGTATAATGGTCCACAACAAAACGATTTGAAAGACTGCATACTGTTGGAGTAGAATGCTGTAGAGATTGGTCATAAATAATACCTAATAATATCCATTTTGATTGTATAATGGTCCATACAACAAAACCGATTTGAAAGACTGCATACTGTTGGAGTAGAATGCTGTAGAGATTGGTCATAAATAATACCTAATAATATCCATTTTGATTGTATAATGGTCCATACAACAAAACGATTTGAAAGACTGCATACTGTTGGAATAGAATGCTGTAGAGATTGGTCATAAATAATACTAATAATATCCATTTGATTGTATAATGGCATCCAACAAAAACGATTTGAAAGACTGCATACTGTTGGAATAGAATGCTGTAGAGATTGGTCATAAATAATACCTAATAATATCCATTTTGATTGTATAATGGTCCATACAACAAAACCGATTTGAAAGACTGCATACTGTTGGAATAGAATGCTGTAGAGATTGGTCATAAATAATACCTAATAATATCCATTTTGATTGTATAATGGTCCATACAACAAAACCGATTTGAAAGACTGCATACTGTTGGAATAGAATGCTGTAGAGATTGGTCATAAATAATACCTAATAATATCCATTTTGATTGTATAATGGTCCATACAACAAAACCGATTTGAAAGACTGCATACTGTTGGAATAGAATGCTGTAGAGATTGGTCATAAATAATACCTAATAATATCCATTTTGATTGTATAATGGTCCATACAACAAAACCGATTTGAAGACTGCATACTGTTGGAGTAGAATGCTGTAGAGATTGGTCATAAATAATACCTAATAATATCCATTTTGATTGTATAATGGTCCATACAACAAAACCGATTTGAAAGACTGCATACTGTTGGAGTAGAATGCTGTAGAGATTGGTCATAAATAATACCTAATAATATCCATTTTGATTGTATAATGGTCCATACAACAAAACCGATTTGAAAGACTGCATACTGTTGGAATAGAATGCTGTAGAGATTGGTCATAAATAATACCTAATAATATCCATTTTGATTGTATAATGGTCCATACAACAAAACGATTTGAAAGACTGCATACTGTTGGAATAGAATGCTGTAGAGATTGGTCATAAATAATACCTAATAATATCCATTTTGATTGTATATGGTCCATACAACAAAACGATTTGAAAGACTGCATACTGTTGGAATAGAATGCTGTAGAGATTGGTCATAAATAATACCTAATAATATCCATTTTGATTGTATAATGGTCCATACAACAAAACCGATTTGAAAGACTGCATACTGTTGGAGTAGAATGCTGTAGAGATTGGTCATAAATAATACCTAATAATATCCATTTTGATTGTATAATGGTCCATACAACAAAACCGATTTGAAAGACTGCATACTGTTGGAATAGAATGCTGTAGAGATTGGTCATAAATAATACCTAATAATATCCATTTTGATTGTATAATGGTCCATACAACAAAAAACGATTTGAAAGACTGCATACTGTTGGAGTAGAATGCTGTAGAGATTGGTCATAAATAATACCTAATAATATCCATTTTGATTGTATAATGTCCATACAACAAAACGATTTGAAAGACTGCATACTGTTGGAATAGAATGCTGTAGAGATTGGTCATAAATAATACCTAATAATATCCATTTTGATTGTATAATGGTCCATACAAAAAACCGATTTGAAAGACTGCATACTGTTGGAATAGAATGCTGTAGAGATTGGTCATAAATAATACCTAATAATATCCATTTTGATTGTATAATGGTCCATACAACAAAACCGATTTGAAAGACTGCATACTGTTGGAGTAGAATGCTGTAGAGATTGGTCATAAATAATACCTAATAATATCCATTTTGATTGTATAATGGTCCATACAACAAAACCGATTTGAAAGACTGCATACTGTTGGAATAGAATGCTGTAGAGATTGGTCATAAATAATACCTAATAATATCCATTTTGATTGTATAATGGTCCATACAACAAAACCGATTTGAAAGACTGCATACTGTTGGAGTAGAATGCTGTAGAGATTGGTCATAAATAATACCTAATAATATCCATTTTGATTGTATAATGGTCCATACAACAAAACCGATTTGAAAGACTGCATACTGTTGGAATAGAATGCTGTAGAGATTGGTCATAAATAATACCTAATAATATCCATTTTGATTGTATAATGGTCCATACAACAAAACCGATTTGAAAGACTGCATACTGTTGGAGTAGAATGCTGTAGAGATTGGTCATAAATAATACCTAATAATATCCATTTTGATTGTATAATGGTCCATACAACAAAACCGATTTGAAAGACTGCATACTGTTGGAATAGAATGCTGTAGAGATTGGTCATAAATAATACCTAATAATATCCATTTTGATTGTATAATGGTCCATACAACAAAACGATTTGAAAGACTGCATACTGTTGGATAGAATGCTGTAGAGATTGGTCATAAATAATACCTAATAATATCCATTTTGATTGTATAATGGTCCATACAACAAAACCGATTTGAAAGACTGCATACTGTTGGAATAGAATGCTGTAGAGATTGGTCATAAATAATACCTAATAATATCCATTTTGATTGTATAATGGTCCATACAACAAAACCGATTTGAAAGACTGCATACTGTTGGAATAGAATGCTGTAGAGATTGGTCATAAATAATACCTAATAATATCCATTTTGATTGTATAATGGTCCATACAACAAAACGATTTGAAAGACTGCATACTGTTGGAGTAGAATGCTGTAGAGATTGGTCATAAATAATACCTAATAATATCCATTTTGATTGTATAATGGTCCATACAACAAAACCGATTTGAAAGACTGCATACTGTTGGAATAGAATGCTGTAGAGATTGGTCATAAATAATACCTAATAATATCCATTTTGATTGTATAATGGTCCATACAACAAAACCGATTTGAAAGACTGCATACTGTTGGAATAGAATGCTGTAGAGATTGGTCATAAATAATACCTAATAATATCCATTTTGATTGTATAATGGTCCATACAACAAAACCGATTTGAAAGACTGCATACTGTTGGAATAGAATGCTGTAGAGATTGGTCATAAATAATACCTAATAATATCCATTTTGATTGTATAATGGTCCATACAACAAAACCGATTTGAAAGACTGCATACTGTTGGAGTAGAATGCTGTAGAGATTGGTCATAAATAATACCTAATAATATCCATTTTGATTGTATAATGGTCCATACAACAAAACCGATTTGAAAGACTGCATACTGTTGGAATAGAATGCTGTAGAGATTGGTCATAAATAATACCTAATAATATCCATTTTGATTGTATAATGGTCCATACAACAAAACCGATTTGAAAGACTGCATACTGTTGGAATAGAATGCTGTAGAGATTGGTCATAAATAATACCTAATAATATCCATTTTGATTGTATAATGGTCCATACAACAAAACCGATTTGAAAGACTGCATACTGTTGGAATAGAATGCTGTAGAGATTGGTCATAAATAATACCTAATAATATCCATTTTGATTGTATAATGGTCCATACAACAAAACCGATTTGAAAGACTGCATACTGTTGGATAGAATGCTGTAGAGATTGGTCATAAATAATACCTAATAATATCCATTTTGATTGTATAATGGTCCATACAAAAAAACCGATTTGAAAGACTGCATACTGTTGGAATAGA
Organism: Doryteuthis pealeii; assembly: GCA_023376005.1. Taxonomy (NCBI): domain Eukaryota; kingdom Metazoa; phylum Mollusca; class Cephalopoda; order Myopsida; family Loliginidae; genus Doryteuthis; species Doryteuthis pealeii. Next base: position 101,242,128 of record CM042141.1, on the reverse strand, counting down.
ATGCTAGAGATTGGTCATAAATAATACCTAATAATATCCATTTTGATTGTATAATGGTCCATACAACAAAACCGATTTGAAAGACTGCATACTGTTGGAATAGAATGCTGTAGAGATTGGTCATAAATAATACCTAATAATATCCATTTTGATTGTATAATGGTCCATACAACAAAACCGATTTGAAAGACTGCATACTGTTGAATAGAATGCTGTAGAGATTGGTCATAAATAATACCTAATAATATCCATTTTGATTGTATAATGGTCCATACAACAAAACCGATTTGAAAGACTGCATACTGTTGGAATAGAATGCTGTAGAGATTGGTCATAAATAATACCTAATAATATCCATTTTGATTGTATAATGGTCCATACAACAAAACCGATTTGAAAGACTGCATACTGTTGGATAGAATGCTGTAGAGATTGGTCATAAATAATACCTAATAATATCCATTTTGATTGTATAATGGTCCATACAACAAAACCGATTTGAAAGACTGCATACTGTTGGAATAGAATGCTGTAGAGATTGGTCATAAATAATACCTAATAATATCCATTTTGATTGTATAATGGTCCATACAACAAAACCGATTGAAAGACTGCATACTGTTGGAATAGAATGCTGTAGAGATTGGTCATAAATAATACCTAATAATATCCATTTTGATTGTATAATGGTCCATACAACAAAACCGATTTGAAAGACTGCATACTGTTGGATAGAATGCTGTAGAGATTGGTCATAAATAATACCTAATAATATCCATTTTGATTGTATAATGGTCCATACAACAAAACCGATTTGAAAGACTGCATACTGTTGGATAGAATGCTGTAGAGATTGGTCATAAATAATACCTAATAATATCCATTTTGATTGTATAATGGTCCATACAACAAAACGATTTGAAAGACTGCATACTGTTGGAGTAGAATGCTGTAGAGATTGGTCATAAATAATACCTAATAATATCCATTTTGATTGTATAATGGTCCATACAACAAAACCGATTTGAAAGACTGCATACTGTTGGAATAGAATGCTGTAGAGATTGGTCATAAATAATACCTAATAATATCCATTTTGATTGTATAATGGTCCATACAACAAAACCGATTTGAAAGACTGCATACTGTTGGAATAGAATGCTGTAGAGATTGGTCATAAATAATACCTAATAATATCCATTTTGATTGTATAATGGTCCATACAACAAAACCGATTTGAAAGACTGCATACTGTTGGAATAGAATGCTGTAGAGATTGGTCATAAATAATACCTAATAATATCCATTTTGATTGTATAATGGTCCATACAACAAAACCGATTTGAAAGACTGCATACTGTTGGTAGAATGCTGTAGAGATTGGTCATAAATAATACCTAATAATATCCATTTTGATTGTATAATGGTCCATACAACAAAACGATTTGAAAGACTGCATACTGTTGGATAGAATGCTGTAGAGATTGGTCATAAATAATACCTAATAATATCCATTTTGATTGTATAATGGTCCATACAACAAAACGATTTGAAAGACTGCATACTGTTGGAGTAGAATGCTGTAGAGATTGGTCATAAATAATACCTAATAATATCCATTTTGATTGTATAATGGTCCATACAACAAAAACGATTTGAAAGACTGCATACTGTTGGAATAGAATGCTGTAGAGATTGGTCATAAATAATACCTAATAATATCCATTTTGATTGTATAATGGTCCATACAACAAAACCGATTTGAAAGACTGCATACTGTTGGATAGAATGCTGTAGAGATTGGTCATAAATAATACCTAATAATATCCATTTTGATTGTATAATGGTCATACAACAAAACGATTTGAAAGACTGCATACTGTTGGAGTAGAATGCTGTAGAGATTGGTCATAAATAATACCTAATAATATCCATTTTGATTGTATAATGGTCCATACAACAAAACGATTTGAAAGACTGCATACTGTTGGATAGAATGCTGTAGAGATTGGTCATAAATAATACCTAATAATATCCATTTTGATTGTATAATGGTCATCCAACAAAACCGATTTGAAAGACTGCATACTGTTGGAATAGAATGCTGTAGAGATTGGTCATAAATAATACCTAATAATATCCATTTTGATTGTATAATGGTCCATACAACAAAACGATTTGAAAGACTGCATACTGTTGGAATAGAATGCTGTAGAGATTGGTCATAAATAATACCTAATAATATCCATTTTGATTGTATAATGGTCATCCAACAAACGATTTGAAAGACTGCATACTGTTGGAGTAGAATGCTGTAGAGATTGGTCATAAATAATACCTAATAATATCCATTTTGATTGTATAATGGTCCATCCAACAAAACAGATTTGAAAGACTGCATACTGTTGGAGTAGAATGCTGTAGAGATTGGTCATAAATAATACCTAATAATATCCATTTTGATTGTATAATGGTCATCCAACAAACAGATTTAAAAGACTGCATACTGTTGGAGTAGAATGCTGTAGAGATTGGTCATAAATAATACCTAATAATATCCATTTTGATTGTATAATGGTCCATCCAACAAAACAGATTTGAAAGACTGCATACTGTTGGAGTAGAATGCTGTAGAGATTGGTCATAAAAATACCTAATAATATCCATTTGATTGTATAATGGTCCATCCAACAAAACCGATTTGAAAGACTGCATACTGTTGGATAGAATGCTGTAGAGATTGGTCATAAATAATACCTAATAATATCCATTTTGATTGTATAATGGTCCATACAACAAAACGATTTGAAAGACTGCATACTGTTGGAGTAGAATGCTGTAGAGATTGGTCATAAATAATACCTAATAATATCCATTTTGATTGTATAATGGTCCATACAACAAAACGATTTGAAAGACTGCATACTGTTGGAGTAGAATGCTGTAGAGATTGGTCATAAATAATACCTAATAATATCCATTTTGATTGTATAATGGTCCATACAACAAAACGATTTGAAAGACTGCATACTGTTGGATAGAATGCTGTAGAGATTGGTCATAATAATACCTAATAATATCCATTTTGATTGTATAATGGTCCTACAACAAAAATTTGAAAGACTGCATACTGTTGGAGTAGAATGCCATAGAGATTGGTAAATAATACCTAATAATATCCATTTTGATTGTATAATGGTCATCCAACAAAAACGATTTGAAAGACTGCATACTGTTGGAGTAGAATGCCATAGAGATTGGTCACAAATAATACCTAATAATATCCATTTTGATTGTATAATGGTCTATCCAACAAAATGGATTTGAAATACTGCATACTGTTGGAGTAGAATGCTGTAGAGTTTGGTCACAAATAATACTAATAATATCCATTTTGATTGTATAATGGTCTATCCAACAAAAGATTTGAAATACTGCATACTGTTGGAGTAGAATGCTGTAGAGATTGGTCATAAATAATACCTAATAATATCCATTTTGATTGTATAATGGTCCATCAACAAAACAGATTTAAAAGACTGCATACTGTTGGAGTAGAATGCTGTAGAGATTGGTCATAAATGATACCTAATAATATCCATTTTGATTGTATAATGGTCCATCCAACAAAACAGATTTAAAAGACTGCATACTGTTGGAGTAGAATGCTGTAGAGATTGGTCATAAATAATACCTAATAATATCCATTTTGATTGTATAATGGTCCATACAAAAACAGATTTAAAAGACTGCATACTGTTGGAGTAGAATGCTGTAGAGTTTGGTCACAAATAATACATAATAATATCCATTTTGATTGTATAATGGTCTATCCAACAAAATGGATTTGAAATACTGCATACTGTTGGAGTAGACTGCCATAGAGATTGGTCATAAATAATACCTAATAATATCCATTTTGATAGTATAATATTCCACCAGAAATAATAAGATCCTGAGATCTTTGGTTTTAAAAAATAGCTTTTTATTAAAAAAATTGTTAGGGTGTATTTTATTTATGGGCGATACTGTAGTGTAAATTCGTTATTTTCTTTTTTTTTCCCTTTCTTTCTTTCTATTGGTCAAAGGTCCCTTTTTTGACTTCTGCAGAAACTATCTTATAATTCCACCTAAAAGGCAGTTTTTTTAGCTGTTAATGATAACGTTATATCATATCATTTAATGTTTCTGCCGTTGTTGCACTGAAACAAGTACATTAGCCGTCATTGGTCGACATTAGAAAGGAAATTAGAACAAAATTATAACACTCTCGTCACATCAAACACACCTGGTCAGCTGTCACTCGTATAATATCTCATCAATTATTGTTTCTCTTTGTACGCTTAAAAAGACATTGTCAATTACTTCATACAGAGAAAGGGGAAAATAGGTGAATGTTCACTCACTCACTGATCACTACGAGATATAATAGAAATTGTTTACCAATAGATGTTAGGAAAACTCGGGCTATCTAGGTTAGTTGGTTAGTTCTTTCAATGGTATATCAAGCTTTGTTGGAAATTTATTTCCAAATATTGTTTTGTTTTTTTTTTTTTTTTTTTTACACAATGGTACATTGAATTGCGAGTGCTCCAGCTTACGAGTTTTCGGGGTTACGATCTGTCATTCGGTTCGATTTTTTTTTGCTTTGTGTTGCAAGCAAAAAATTGTGGTACATGCAAACTTCAGATGCGTTAATATCAATAAGTTCACTAAAAACATTTAAGTTTCCAAAATTATTACGCCTATAGGATAAACTCCTATATTTCATAACCAATAAAAAGAAAACGTATAAGACGCGCTAACCATAACTTCTATAATTTTTGACAAACGAGATTTTTAAAAATAAGCAATCTCTAGAATCTGATTGGATAGGCAAGTCATGTGGGGATGCTTACAAATACGTCTGCGAGTTGAAATTCCAGGAGGGTCGTAAATCATTACCGCCAAAAAGAAAAAGACCAAATCGGACCGGTAAATACATATATATAAACTGGCTACAAATTAACAAGTCGGACGTTACCCACCACCAAGGTGGGACTTTACTCACGGCGTGATGATGAACTTTTGTCTCAGCATGTAGCAATTGGCCTTTACCCCCAACTAAGATGGGACTTTATCCCCGGCACCACAGATGAATTTTTTCCTCGACAGGTAGCAGACGACTTTTTGTCACGACGGGAATGCGTTGAACAATGTTTTCACGGACGCCAGCCCGACGCAAGAGTCGTTAATAAAATCAAAGGTACGGGACTTCCGGTCCGAGCAGAGAGAGTGGCCACGACTAGAAGCAATGGCAGCTAGATGCCAGGAATGCTGATAACATCTAAATACGCGACTACGATCCATCCATCCATTTCGACTCGACGAACGAGACATTCATCTTAGGAAGTTATTAACACCTTTCCTAATTTATCAAACATCCTGCTGATCAACGATCCGGCCATTTCGACCCGATCTGCCGACGATCCAAACTTCTGTCGACTACGATCACGGAATATATTTCTTTGTTGTTGTTAACTATATACCACGTGTTTGTTGTTCCTCCATTTTTGCCTAGCTTGCGTCCTTTTCCTTTTTCGTCATTTAAAATATTGTTAGTAGGGTTGGAATTCGTTTTCACTGGCCCACTACACACCAAAGAGAAACATTATTCATTAAAAAGAAAAGAAAACATTAAAACATATTACAGCACATAACAATTACGTATAGTGTTAATAAGTTAACTAAAAGATTGAAGTTTCAAAATTACGCCAAAGAAATTCACTTACGTATGAGAAGAAAAATACCTGTGATGTTCCATTCTTTTTTTTTGCGCCCTGTCATGTGTTTTTCCGACGCTAAACTTTTTCTTACACTAAACTTTTTCCTACACTAAATTTGAACTTTACCTCAAAATTTTAGGAAAATTAAATAAATATTCATTTATTGTGGAAGATAAAAAAAATATGGAATTTTCTTCATCTTTATTTTAATGATATTATTTTTTTGTAAATTATAACACTCCAAAGACAAGAATACTCCAGATGAACAAAGTATGTATATTTTTAAAAAATGCAGCAATAGTTTTATTTAATATTATTTTTTAAATTTTCATTATTTAAAAAAAATTAATTTTTGTGAGTAAAAATAGACGGCTTAGCATTTTATCTTTTCTGAGTAATCTTTAACTTAACTACATGTAATATATTGCCTTGCCTAAAATTGACCCTAAAAACACATCCGGCCATGTATAAAATCAACAAAGTGACTAGACAGGTTTGATAACCAACACATTAACACAGGAAATATGTTGGTGTAACCTATGGCCAAGGATAAACACAGGAAATGTGTAGGTGTAACTCATGGCCAATGATAATTACTGGAATGTGTGGGTGTAACCAATGACTAATGAAAAAACAAGCTACATGGGCGAAGAGATGTGTCTGCAAGAAAACTGTATAAGTGTCATGGTCAAAGAGGAGTGGTCATGTGGGAGTTCTAAGACTATATAAAATCTAGAATTTGGCTGAAATTCAGTAATTGCTAGCTATTCAAATTCCTGAAAGCTACTTTGTGTGTACGAACTCTCTATGACGACTCTCCTGCTCCACACAAGTGTCACCATTAAAGAACAAAAATATATTATTATATTTTTTATATATACTTGTTTCTCATGGTTTGCCAAAGTCTAGCAGTGGTATACAACATACAGTGATTGTTAAAAGAATGGGTAATAAGTAATTACCAGTTAAATTGTTTAAAGAATGAATATCAGCTTTCAAGCAAACTGTCTTTCAATCAATTGATAGTTTGGAAAATAATTTTTCAAGCAATTTGCTTTTCGAGCAATTGATTTCAAGAAGTTTACCTGATAACAGAAAAGACAAATAACAAATAAGTCCTGCCAAAGGTAAAGTAAATAAAATGAATACATCAGATACCAGTATAAAAATAACACTTTTGTGTCTATCAAATATATATGCAAATCAGGTGGGGAAGAAATATATGCAAATCGGTTGAGGAAAAATATATGCAAATCAGGTCGGAAGAAATCTCCAATATCATGATAACCAGATTTTACCATCAATGAATAAAGACACTGAAAAATGTCAGATGCAATTCAATAAATTTTATTCAAATTGTTTTCATATCAAGTGTTCAATTACAGTCACATCTAAATACCCTCCCCGCAAAAAAAAAAAAAAAAATAATAATATTCACACCCAATCTGAAATATTTTTTTTTATAAATTCTAGATAAAGTGCTGTTTACATCTATTTGAACAAAATCTGTTCTTATTTCTTCAAGCCAACTGAATTTGCCATGGTGATCAGGTGAATGTTGCAGTGAATTATGCTTATTGAGTTTGTAATGGAATGTAGCAAAGGAGTTTTCCCGAGTGCTGTGATAAAAACATTAAGGGTGAAAGGAAGAATTAAACAGTAAAAAGTAACAAAGAAGTTTCAGTTGAAACAGAAATTGTCCATATATATATATATATATATATATATATATATATATATATATATTATTATTATTATTATACTAAAGCTGAGCGAATCAATGTTTGTCTCCTAAAGGCTTTTTTACTGTTTAGTTTAATGACACAAAAATTATACTAAATTATTCCTTAGTCCTAGGATTGAGTTATATTTGAAAAAAAAATCCATTTTAATTAGTTCTAATTAGTTGTAATTTGCAATTAGGTCAAAACTGATCCGTTTCTTACTTTACATTCTGCCTATCACTTTCCACCTCTCTATGTATATCTTCAATACCTCTTTGTTATATATGTTAGTTTCTCAATGAGGGTAGATAGAGAGAGAAATTTGAGAGTTTGAAACAGATTTGTATGTTAAGTTTCAGAAGCTGCCAACCTGGACAACATCTTGGCTCTTAATAAATTTAAATTAGGTCAAATGTTCCCTTTCTTAGAAATCTTACAAAATGATTTTAATATTATTTAATAAGCTTACTTGTTTATCAGCTTCGAAATTCCTCAGAGGATAAGGCTGAGTTACCGTTGTAAAGTTCTTGGACTGAAAACTTTTAGGTGTGCTGTCAAGATGGTGTGGCTGCTCCCGTTTTGCCTGGGGATCTTTTACTACCTAACCTTGTTCTCTTTTCTCTCTCTCTCTCTCTCTCTCTCTCTCTCTCTCTTCTTCTCACGCTCTTCAAGCTGTCAGTTCTTTTTTTTTCTTCTATCTATCCCTTTAATTCTAAGCTATTAATTCCTACCCCTAACGAGTCAGGTGGTATGTCTGTTAACAGGGGGCTTTTTGAATTAGGATTTGGTATTGGTTAGTCTGATTTAGGTCTATTTTTATAATTTATGAAATGTGTTTTTTTACTGAGAGGAATGATTTTAGAAAAAAAAAAATATTTTTTTAAATCTGTTTTTAGTTATAATAATATTAATAATAATAATAATAATAATACCCAGCCAGAAGACTAGACATAGAATTGATTAACAAGAAAAAGAGAACTTGCTAACTGGTAGATTTTGCAGTCCCAGCAGATCACAGGGTGAAGATGAAAGAAAGTTAAAAGATAGATAAATACATGGACCTTACCAGAGAATTGAAAAAACAAACAAACTGAGAGTGAAAGTGATACCAATTGTAACTGGTGTACTTGGAATGGTCCCCAAAAGTTTAGAAAACAGATTAGAGGAATTGGAAATTAGAGAAAGAATTGAGACCATCCAGACAGCAGCATTGTTAAGATCAGCAAGAATACTCAGAAGATACTCTTTATGCTGGTGAGAAAAAACTCGCAGAGTCAAATGATAATAATAATAATTTTAAAGATATTTGGACCTTGCCTGAGAACCAAAGAATTTGGAAAATATACTAGTGACAGTCATGCCCATAATTATTGAAACACCCGTACCACTCCTGATAAAAAAATATTGCAGAAAGGTCAGAAGAATTGGGAAACCTAAATTAAGGAATCCACTTTGTTAGAACATTGAGAACACATGCCAATCCCCAATAAAAGCCACCGGATATTTCTGATTTGAAACTTGATTAGTACATGAATAAATAACAAGGATGATGATGATGATGATGATGATGATGATGATGCATCAATTTACTGAACATTTCTGATTTTAAAAGAATCCAAGAGTCCTTCACCAAGAAATGTGTCCAGACTTCAAAACAAATACAATTTTCACAGGGTTAGATTTTAAAAACAACGTATGGAATACACTCACCTATATTCCTTCTTTCTTTCCTCTCTTTTTTTTTCATTCTCACTAATGTATATCAGGATGTTACATAATAAATAGGTAGCCTATTCATTTTGTAATAAAGTGTAATATTTGAATTTAAAAGTTAAACTGGTAATTTGTTAGATGAGTCATGGAAAATAACCATAGATTTGACAGACAACTTCTGATTCCTTATTGACCTGTAGCATCACATTCTCATTGGTTGAGGATGTCACATGACTGAAATATGTGGGAAAAGTTTTAAAAGTAAGTTGGGATCAATGGCCTCACAGAACCAGATGCTAAAATATGGTACCCTATGAGTTCTTCTCTTTATGCATAGAATGTTGGGTCTGGGGGAATAAAAAGATCAAAAATTCATTAAAGAACGAATGTTAGTCCCTACCCCTAACAAGTCAGGTGGTATGTCTGTTAACAGTGGGCTTTTTTTAATCGGGATTTGGCATTGGTTAGTCTGATTTGAGTCTATTTTTAGAATTTATGAAATGTGTTTTTTACTGATAGGAAATTTTTTAGAAAAATATTTTTTGTTTTTTTAATTGTTTTTGGTTATTAATAACAATAATAATAATAACTAGCAGGACCTGTGGATATACCACAGTATGATTATTTAATTATTACGTTTGATATGTTGCAAAATAGTTCGGTATGTAAAAAGTATAATAATCTTTGATATGTTGATAATGTTTGATATGTTTAATTAAGAGTTATTGCAAAATAGTTCAATATGTAAAAGTATAATAATCTTGATTTAACCCTCTCTCACTCTTTCTTAAAAGAGGGGTTGTAAAATATTTACATTGATTTGCCGATAAAAATCTGGGGGGAGGCGTTTAGAATATGTACATTAATTTGCTGACAAAAAAGTGACAAGAACATGACTCGGAAAATATCTAAGTTGGGTCGGAAATTCTCCTGATGCTGGCTTGCTAAAACATGGTGTAAATTAGGACAGGAGGCAAGAATGACATAAGATAAAAATTACCAAAATATATTCTGTAATTCAAAATTTCAATATTACAAATAAAACAAACATGTAACTCCTTTTTTTTTTTAATTCCTTTTAATTTGACATTGGACATTTAAGTGATGCAAGACCATTTGGAATGTTTCATTTTTAGAATTAGGTGAAATAAAATGGGACAAATAAGAACTCTGCGATTAAGTGACACCAGATAATCTGGTTCTACGTTTTTGCATTGTATCTGAACAATTTGGACGGTCTCATTTTTAACAAGAAGGGTGTTGCAGGATGGTAAAGGACGGAAGATTTAGGAACACCAGGAGTTCGACATTGACAATTGTGCCATGTTAGTAATAAAAAAATGAAAAAATGAAAATGCAAATGAAATAGAACTACCAAATCAAGAAGAAATTAGGACACTTAGAGAAAATGAGAACTATAAATATCTGGAAATATTTGAAGCAGATGCCATCAAACAAACAGAAATGAAAGAAAAAGTAAGAAAGGAATTCTTCAGAAGAACAAGAAAACTCCTAGAAACCAAGGTATGTAGCAGAAACCTTATCAAGGGAATAAACACATGGGTGGTCCCTCTCATAAGATACTCTGGACAATTCCTAAAATGGACAAGAGAGGAGCTCTGGCAGATGGACCAAAGGACAAGGAAACTCATGACCATGCACAAAGCATTTCACCTGAGAGACGATATAGACAGACTATATGTGCCAAGGAAAGAAGAGGTGAGGGGTCTCGCCAACATTGAAGATAGTATAAATATGACAATCCAAGCACTTGAAAAATACACTAATTAAAGTAAGGAAAGACTAATTGCAGCAGCCAGGAAAAGCAATTGCAACACATTGACAAACAGAAATACACCAAAAACTACAAAACAGAAATGGGAACAAAATCAACTACATGGGTACTTCAAGCATCAAACTCAAGAGATATCACATCAGAAGACATGGACATGGCTAAGAAGAGGAAACCTCAAGAGAGAAACCGTATTGCTTATAATCGCAGCACAAGACAATGCTATTAGAAAAACTATATAATGGCCAAAATAGATAAGATGCATCAGAATAGCAAGTACAGAATGTGTGGAGACAGAGACGAAACAGTCAATCATATAAGCGAATGCAGCAAACAAGCACTAAGAGAGTAGAAGACTAGGCACGACTCTGTGGGAAAGGTAATTCACTGGGAATTGTGCAAGAAATTCAATTTTCACCATACAACTAAATAGTATATGCACAAGCTTGAACCTGTCCTGGAGAATGAGATGCATAAAATTCTCTGGGATTTCAAGGTACAGACGGATCACCTAATCCTGGCCAGGAGACCGGACCTAGTATTGATTAACAACAAGAAGAGAACCTGTCATCTTGTAGATTTTGCTGTTCTGGCCGACCACTGAGTAAAAATAAAAGAAAGGAAAAAGATAGACAAATACTTGGACTTTGCTAGAGAACTGAGAAAACTGTGGAACATGAAGGTGAAGGTTGTACCAATCGTAATTGGTACCCTTGGAACAATCCCCAAAGCTCTGTTAAAGAATTTGGGTAAATTGGAAACCAGAGGAAGAATTGAGACCATCCAAATTACAGCACTGTTGGGATCAGTTTGAATACTCAGAAGAGTCCTGGAGAACTGAGGAGACTTGCAGCCTTCAATGAACCACTGGCTACAGCGGGTGTGAAAATCTCATAATAATAATAACAATAATATATATATATATATATATATATATATATATATATATATTTGGGAATAAAAAGGCCTTAAATACCATGGGTATCGTAATCACGATACCCATGGTATTTAAGGCCTTTTTATTCCCAAATAACTTTGCTCTGTTTACAATAATTAAACATTGAGCTCTCATACGGAACCTGAACTCTACAACAAACTACGGGTAGAGAATTAGGACCCACCTAGAATCACCTTGTACCAAGAAACTTGGTACCACACCAAAGTATATATATATATATATATATAAAAGATTGTTGTAGGTCCAATGAGAGAAAATATTTTATAATAAAATATAATAATGTCTGCAAAATGGTTTGAATTTTAGAACAAGAAATGGGCGTGGACAACCCAAGACAACACCAGACCAAGATGAAGAGAGAATCTGGTTAGCATAGAAGGTTAAAAAGAAGATAGAAGATAATGAGAAACATAAAGAGGTTGTCCAACAATGAGAGAGAGAGAGAGAGAGAGAGAGAGAGAGAGAGAAGAGAGAGAGAGAGAGAGATGGTTGGTTGGTTGGTTGGTTGGTGGATTTTAACGGCATATCAACCTGTCTGGGGTTATTTCATGCCAAGAGGTAAGGAAATTATATATGTCATCTATGTTGACTTTTTCATATAGATCTTTCATATTATTTACATTAAAAAATCAGTTTCTGATATGAGTAAAATCACACATTCTATGAGTAAGTGTTAATCAGTGCAGAGAGAGAGAGAGAGAGAGAGAGAGAGAGAGAGAGAGAGAGAGAGAGAGAGAGAGGGGGGTGAGAACCACTACAAATTTACAACTCAGGCAAAGTTTTCCAAATATTTTTGCTTTTAAAATATCTTTATCAATTCTTAACAAGTCATAGAAAATGCATCTTTTATTATCTAAAAATTTAGTACTATTGAGAAAACAATACAATGAACTCAAAAAACTAATTCAGATTTCTGTGCAGGTGAGGCCCAAACAAATGTGAGAGATGTGCAACAAATCTATAAAGAGCAGTCAAAATATTTTGGTGAGGCTTAGAACTTCTTGAATGACCCTCGTATTCTATGAGGGTGGGCTAAAAAGTTCACATGATGATGTCATATTTATTTTTTGACCAATGAGACCAAGAATTCTGACACCGATAGAAGAAATATGTGGACCGCAAGTGAAGACTATATTGAAAAATTCATTGGCATCTATCTGTCTACTAGAGATGTTGACATAGTATTCAAAAACAAGTGGAACTATGTAGCCTGGGCGGGTTGATATGGAGGATGACCTGTCACTCAAGCAGCAAGTCCCCCTCTTCACACTGTCATTGTAGTCCAAAGGAAAAGCAAAAAGAAAACAATGCAGTTTGGTGATGATAGTGTTGCGGAAGTTAATGGATAGCGCTGAAGTTTAGCATCACACTACCTTAGGGACTTCAGCTCTAAATTTGATTTCAGGGTTTACTCCCCTAGCCTTTCCTTGGAATGAGGTATATGTTATAGGTGATACACCCTATTGACCAATGGAATGCGCCAACCGGTTACTATAAATAACTCGGACAATTGTGGCTTAGCAGTAAGCCAATGCGAGCAAGCCAATACTCTATTATCGGACGTAGTTTTCCACATCTCTCTATTGTATTTGTCTACTTTCTGTTAATACATTTTTCTACTTTTGTTACCCGTCGTTTTGTTCTTATTTGACCCCTTAAAACCTCACAACAGTATAGCAACTAGGCAGCGGATGTTTTATAACAGACTTTTCCTTATCTAGATGGATTGCTGTCCAAGGCTAAGGAGCCCAATCTAACCCATTTGGGGATCTATCTGAGTAGTAAGTACTATGTTGAAAAATAAGCCCCATGATTCAATAAATAGTCAGGATTTGAGAAGTTGTGGATTGATTTCTCTGAAATCCGTTTTTGATTTTTCCGAAGGATTTTCTCTACTTCAAGTCAGATACAATTAAGAAGAAAGTCATTATAAAGCTTAGTAGCCATGGCAGTAAATTATTTGTAGTTCTTAGTGATTCTGAGGTTGCCTTCAGAAGTCTATCTTCTTGGCTGATTGCTTCTAGCTTTGATCTCAAATTGCTTTTCCTACCACAAACTCCATTGACATTTATTTGGTCTTGGGTGTATTCTATTTCTTCTTTTTTGTAAATTTTAATTTGTTCTATCTGGGTTTTCTTAAGATTTTTCACATTGGTGTCAGTTGGGTTTGTTTTATTTATATCATTTCCCTTTTCTTTAATTACCTACAACAACAACAAAAAAAGACTCCTGAAGAAGATCAGATGGTACAGCAGCCGAAACTTTGTGGAAATAACAACCAAGTCATGGAAATGAATATCAACTTACCAATCTCAGAAATTTATATAACCATGAAAATAATATTGAAAACAAAATGAGTGTAGAAAATGGTGCTATTTAAAATTTCATCTAGTTCAGACCAGAGCTGGATTTCAACCTTGTGGGCCTAGGACCCTTTTGGCTAGGGGGCCTCTCAAGTTAAATTAGATACATGAGAAATAAAAAAAAATTTGAGGGAATTCTAAGAGTCAGATTTTGGTTATTTCCTATAAGTCTAACATAAACAAAGGGGAACCGCTCTTGACTGATAAATTATTTATTTATTTATTGGTCTACTAGGAAAAAAGAAGATGGGGTTAGGGTTAGGGTTTAGGGTTAGTTTAATGGAAAAATAAATAAATAAATTATCAGTCAAGAGTGGTTCCCCTTCGTCTATGTTAGACTTATAGGAAATTTTTACCCTCGCCCTTCCTGCATGGGTTTAGAAAGGGAGGGGGGTTCTATCTCACTCCATGAGTCTGTTTTATCCTACATTTGCCTACATTATGTTTGTTTTTTTAATAATTAAACTAATTTTATAATTATTACAGATTTTATAAAGGAACTCTGGGTGCCCCTCTGACCGGGGGTGGGGGTGTAATTGCCTTCTTTGCCCCATTATATCTTCGGCCCTGATTCAAACAAATTTATAAATCTGTTCATCGGTAAAGTCATTCAGTTTCCCATGTGTCACAGAACATTTTGCATAAGTAAAGTCATCGGAGCAGCCTAATGTTGGTATCAACCAGACAGTGAGGGAGTCTATGCCCTTGTCACTAGCGCCAGACCAAGGAGATTATTTTAGCATCTAAGGTGGAGTGCTACACATACCATCAGCCCCTCACTTTACCGCACAGATCCCTGTGCTACTCATATGTTGAGTTGGTGAGGGCCAGTATCAAACCTGGAACTTTGTGATTTCTAGGCAGACACTATATCGGCTGAGTTAAACCAGCCCTTCTTTTTTTTCTGCATAGTCTCCATAAAATCCTTCCAGTTGGAAATAAACAACCACAATTTCTGTATTATTTATATATGCCCAATGTTTCTGGCCTTCTTCAGGTATTACTTGTCGAACACGGGAACCCTATCTTTGAACTCGGTAACCTTCTTGTCGTAACTGGGAACCTTCTTGTCATAATTAGGAGCCTTCACAGAACTTCGAACCGAACCCTGTATTCAATCCACAGGGGTAGACTGTTTTCATTCCATTAACCATAACTGGGTACAAGTGTTAAGCTGTGTTAATTATTCTATGTTACTGTCGCCCTTGGTCAGGATTGAACCTGCAGCCTAGAGATAACTGTCACTTAGAACTGTATTAACTCAACACCTATATCCACTATGCCATGGACAATTCAGAATGATATTTGGGAACTTATAAACCTAGGGCAGACTGGGCTCTTTAACCATGGCTAGGTAACCAGTCTAGGAGAAGGAAAACTCTGAATTCAAACCTGTTAAACTCTGCTTAAGAAATTGACCTTGTGTCGCATCCTGCTCGTGCGGAGGGGTTGGTAAATATATATAAACCTAATGTCTTGTTTTGCCAAGAATATTTACGTTTATACTTATGCCTTATTTTTTACCTTGACTCATATTGCGTATTTTAAATTTAAAAAAAATTTTTTTTCTTTCTCTGAGCAGGGGAGGGAGGGAAGTAGCATTGTGATATCATAATAAACCTTTCTCTGAGCAAGCCATTTTATGTTTTAGCTTTCCTAAACTTTTCAACTGCTCTTTGTATAGTGTGGATTTTTTCAGCCTTTAGAAAAAACAACAAAAACAAGTGTGATATTAATCACTGTCTGTAAAGTAGGCTAATTTTTAAAGAAATTTGTTTGAAACTCCTTCAAGATTATTGAATGAGGCATACACCTGAAGAAGGCTGGAAAGTGAACCAGCTGAAATGTGACTGAGATCATAAAGATGAGTGTACATATCAAAATAATTCATGAATAAAGGGGAATAATTAAAATTATTTAAAAATTTTAAATATTCATAAAGTAAAGGAATAATTATTATTTAAAATTTTAAATATTTCATAAAGTAAAGGAAATTATTAAAAATTTTAAATATTTCATAAAGTAAAGGAATAATTAAAATTATTTAAAAATTTTAAATATTTCATAAAGTAAAGGAATAATTAAAATTATTTAAAAATTTAAATATTTCATAAAGTAAAGGAATAATTAAAATTATTTAAAAATTTTAAATATTTCATAAAGTAAAGGAATAATTAAAATTATCTAAAAATCTTAAATATTTCATAAAGTAAAGGAATAATTAAAATTATTTAAAATTTTTTAAATATTTCATAAAGTAAAGGAATAATTAAAATTATTTAAAAATTTTTAAATATTTCATAAAGTAAAGGAATAATTAAAATTATTTAAAAATTTTAAATATTTCATAAAGTAAAGGAATAATTAAAATTATTTAAAAATTTTAAATATTTCATAAAGTAAAGGAATAATTAAAATTATTTAAAAATTTTAAATATTTCATAAAGTAAAAGAATAATTAAAATTATTTAAAAATTTTAAATATTTCATAAAGTAAAGGAATAATTAAAATTATTTAAAAATTTTAAATATTTCATAAAGTAAAGGAATAATTAAAATTATTTAAAAATTTTAAATATTTCATAAAGTAAAGGAATAATTAAAATTATTTAAAATAATAGAATTATTAAAAATAATTCATGAAATTAAGAAATAATCAAAATCATCCAAAATTTTTAAAAATAATTCACAAAATAAAAGAATAATTAGAATTATTTTAAATTTTCAAACAATTCATGAAATAAAGAAATAATTAAAATTATTTTGAAATTCACGAAATAAAAGAATGATTAAAATTATTTAAAAATTTTTTCACTTATCTTAAAATAATTAATGGAATAAAGAAATAATCAAAAATTAAAAAAAAAATGTTGGTAATAAGAATAAATTTATCATTTTCATTGAATATATTCTGTATTTGATGTTGATCTTTTCTTTTCTTCCACTTGAAATTAAATCCTTTTTGGGTTTTTTTCAATTTTTGTTTTTTTCTTTTCAGTTTTGTCCACCAATCTTGATCATGGGCGTCTTTTTTCTGGTGGAAGGTGCAAAAGCATCAACCTGAAATGAGAAATGAAAAATTGATGAACATTTAAATCCAGAAAGTTTTCAGTTTTGATTCACATCACTATTTGTTGTTTCTTTAGAAGAAGAAGAAGAAGAAGAAGAAGAAGAAGAAGAAGAAGAAGAAGAAGAAGAAGAAGAAGAAGAAGAAGAAGAAGGTTTATTTTCACACATTACACAATTTAAACAATGTCACACAAAGCAAAAAATGTAATGTTGGTTGTTGTAGTAATGTGTGGAGGATGATCACTAATTTGGACATAGCCTATTCTAGTAGTGACCATCTCAGGTTTTTTTTTTTTTGGTTTTTTGACATCAGTTTTGTTTGTTTATATCAGTTTTGAGTTGAAAATAGAAAAGGAAAAAAACAAAAAAAAAACAACCGAGTTCTTTGTTTATAAAAAATGACTTGATTTGGCATTAAATAACCCAAAAAGGGCTGATATGCCATAAAATAAAACAACCAACAACCAACCAAAATATCATACCAGTTTGGAATTTAAATTTACAAATTTTAAGGGTGGTTAAAAAAAGATAGGGCCGGTTTAGCTCAGTCGGTAGGGTGTCCAACTAGGAACCACAAGGTTCCGGGTTTGATATCGGCCCTCGCCAACTAAGTGTATGAGTAGCACAGGGATCTGCGTGGTAAAGTGGGGAGCTGATGGTAGGTGTGGCACTCCACCTCAGATGCCAAAGCAATCTTCTTGGTTTAGCACTCGTGAAAAGGCGATAGACTCCCTCACTGTCTGGATGATACCGACTTTAGGCCACCCAAAGAACTTACAAAAAGAAACATTTTCTCAAAGTTTATTTTATCAAAAGAACCTATTCATTATAAAAAGTAATTAATTAATGAATATATACTGTAATTTTCATTAGAATTTATTAATTCCCTGATTTTTGGCAATTTAAAAAAAATGTGATACCCCCACTTTTTTTTCAAGGAGTCATGGCCCCTAGGCTGGGAAATCTTGAAATTGACATATAGTAGAGAGGCAGCATAGTTTCAGGAGGTTGAGGGCCTAAACCCCAAGTTCAAAGTATTCTTATTAAATAGGAATCATTTTTAAACAAATCTATTTAACCTAACTGGTACTATCACTCCAGGTCAGAGTGAACCTGGAAGTAATGGCAATAAACGGGTGCAACCCTTTAATTTTTCGACCCTTTAACTATTGAAGTGTTTCTGATTGGGCAATGTTAAGTGATATTTTCTACCTGAAAATTAAAGCTTGCAATAGTTTTTCTACCCACTTTTCATATTTCCATAACCCTGTCTGTTTGATTTTTTTCTGTATGTTTCTTTGTTTGTCTGTTCATAATTTCAATCACACTAAAGCAAAGAAATATACAAGTCCTGCCCAGGTTTGAACATACAACCTGGAGGTAAGCAGGTAATTGACACACCCAATATGCTAGTGTCTTTCAACACAAAAAGCATGGAAAGACTATGTCAGGCAGAGCGTGCAGATACTACACTAATCCTAAGGAGTGAATGACATTTTGATTCTAGATAGAAATGTTGATCTATCTATATACTAATACTCGTGTTCCTTAATAGCATAACTGTTATCATCTTGCAACACCCTCTAGTTAAAAATGAGATCGCCCAAATCATCCAAGATGTAATGCAAAAATATCAATCCTGATTATTACCTGGTGTTGCTTAGCTAAATTCTTATTTCTTATGAGTGTCATCACCTAAGCTAAATAATGGACCATTCCATTT
The DNA here is from genome assembly GCA_023376005.1 of Doryteuthis pealeii. Classification (NCBI taxonomy): domain Eukaryota; kingdom Metazoa; phylum Mollusca; class Cephalopoda; order Myopsida; family Loliginidae; genus Doryteuthis; species Doryteuthis pealeii. The sequence continues at coordinate 101,223,021 of CM042141.1, read as the reverse complement.
TTATTATAAAGAAAGGGAAGAAAAAGGTCATGCTGCACAGAAAAAATATAAGAAAGAAAGAAAGAAAGAAAGAAAGAGAGTAGGGGCAAAGATAGAGAGAGGAGGTGATAACACTAATATGTTTCAATCGAACATAATGAAAAGATGAAAAGAAGGAAAGAAAGAAAAAAAAGAGTAAGAGAGAGAGTTAGATCAAGATTATTAAACTTTTTACATATTGAGCAAATGTAATAGCTCTTAAGTAAACATATCTAATGTAATAATCAAATTAACATACTGTAGTATATCCACAGGTCCTGCTAGTATATAAATAATCTAATAAATTAAAAAATCGTTGGGGTGGCCTAAAGTCAGTATCAGTCAGACAGTCAGGGAGTCTATCCCCTTTTCAATAGCGCTAGAAAAGGTAGATTGTTTTTTAGTGTCACACCTATCATCTGCTAATAAATAATCTCATGAATTTTTGATGGGTTCTATGTTAATATGATATACCCCCCCCAAAAAAAAAAACAAAAAAAAAACAAGATTCTTTATTGTCATAACTTTATTGAAAAAAATAAATCATGAACCCTTAAGTCAACTTGTCTGTTTAAGGTTTTGTATTGAATGCGGCTTAGCCAAATAAATAGCTACAAAGACTTATTCAAGAAACTGTTGAAAAAAAGACTGAACAAAGAAAATAGGGAACAGTAAATATGACAGGCACCGAGTTGACATTTCTCATATTACATTTTTTGTCCGCATTTAAAAGTCATATTCTACTTTATTATTAATGAATATGGCTACTAAATATAGACACTTTATATATGCATAAATATAGTACATACTGTATTGCCAGTAGAGGCTTCCCATCATAGTGTAATGGTTAACAAGCTACTCTTGCAGATCTATTACTACTGTAATAGCCAGTTCTTGCAATCTTGAGTCACACCCTACCTGTGGTGAATGGGTTGGGTAAAAAGGATGTCCCATCATGGATTAATAGCAAGCTAGTCTCACCGATCCATTACTATTGAAAAGCAAGTTCAATCCTTGCTGCATGCCCCCATACTTGTGATCTTGAGTCACATCCTACCTGTGATGATTCAAAAGGACTGGGTAAGAAGGACAACCATTCGTAGCGTAATGGTTAGCAAGCTAATCTTGCAGATCCATTATGATTGAAAAGTGAGTTTGATTGTCGTTGGATACCCCATACTTGCGAGCTTGTGTCACATCCTAACCATGGCAAACGGGTAGGGTAAAGGGTGTCCCATTCTGGTGTAATGGTTAGCAAGCTAATCTCACAGATCCATTACCACTGTAAAGTGAGTTTGATCCTCACTGGATGCCCCATACTTGTGACCTTCTGTCACATCCAGCCTGTGGCATATGGACCTGGAAGTAATGGCAATAAAGGAGTACTCCACACTTCCTAGATCTCCAAAACTGTACCCAGTGGGGGAGGGGGTTCTTGCCCCTCTGCAGTGGATACAGTCAGTGTATTTTAAGCCTCACCAACAGGGCAGTTTATTATTGAGTAAATTATTCCTTTATTATTGGCTAATACTCACTAACTGTATTAATAAAAAAAAAGAGGGGGAGATACCAGGGGTCAAAGGTCATGAAACATCAGCTTAAATCAGTGATTATTATCATCATGTTCACTGACAGCACAAATTCCCATGACTCTTTCTCTCTCACCACCCATCCCTATAGGTAAAAAAAATAACATGTAGAAATTTATATATGAGAGTAAAAATACTTCTTTTAATTTACTAATGACCATAATAGACAGAAAGAGTATATATTTCTTTACTTACCCAAAAGGCTGTCTATGACAGAAAATATTGTTTTATGATCTACCATACAAGACATTAGTAAACTAAAATCTCACATTAACTATACGTTTCTGTATATGTGCAAATACACACAATGTGGAACTATCAAATAAATAAAGAGACTAGACTTAAGAGTCAAACCATTGGGAACATACACAAACCATGTGACATACATTGACTGAAAAAAAAACTATAAACAATTTATCAATTAATATAAAATGCCTTAGTGAAATTTATAGTAAATTGAACAAAATGGCTACCAAATCATTTTTTATGCTAATAAAAGTTTATATATATATATATATATATATATAGTACAAAGGTATATATAGATAACCTACTTAAGTTTCACCAAAAAATGATCATCAGGGTTAATTATAGTAAATTAATCAAGAAATTGATTAATTAAAGACAATTGCGGAAGTGAATAATACAATTAGAGCCATTGAAAATAGTTTCGCAGTGAAGATGAACACTAGGTAGTTGATTGCGTTATTCAAAAGTCAAATATTAAACACAATTGCTGTCAAATGCCGAATGGGATTGCTGATGTGAAAACAGTTGTTTGGAATATCAAAAAACACGCTTGTAGAATAGGCTTCTTTTTATAGTAGCAGATAATTTTTGTGTTTGACGTTTGCGTTAAAAGGGGATTTGTTTACATTCAAAATTTCTAGATTTTTAAATTTTTAGTTGATAAGCTGCCATGTGCGCTTATGTAAACATTTACCAAAATTTTCAGACGTTTGCTTTAATAATTCTTTAGTTTTATTATATCATGCGATTGCTATTTTTTCTTCAAAGCATAAAAGACAGAATCTATCACCTGGTCTATACCAGCAAGTATTTTTACAATTTCCCATTTTATGATAGGATCTATACAATATTTATTTTTGATGTCCTAGACATATTTAGAAAGAGTGGTGTTATGCATATATTTTATGTTATTAAAGCTTGATTTGTGGCTATAAAATCTTTTCTTGAAAGTTCTTGTGTTGAGCCTATGTATATCATTTTATTATCACTTTGTTTATTAATTTGTACAGTAACACTTTGGCATTCTCTATCAAGCGGGCATGTTTCTTTATTATTACAATTATGAGGAAGAATATTGTTAAAATGTTTTTTGTTTAATTTTCTAACATTGGATTTGTTTATATATTGATCAACATTTGGCATGCAACTATAGGATTATTTTATAATATTTTTATCAAATATCTTATATAATTTGTTTTCGGGAGGAAAATGTTTATTTAAAATTTTGAAGAAAACACTTCCTAAATTAAGTTTAATAGCTAAGTTATATATACTAGCAAAATAAGAAAACGTCCACTGGGCGACTTAAAATAAATATTGCCTGAGGGGATGGGAGTTGAAAATTTAATATTAGAGAGTTTGTATCATAAGTAAAGTAAAATCATCAAATTTATTAAAGGTTGTAAAAAATAAGATAAATTTATTAAAGGAGTAAAAAATTAAAAAAATTGAAATGGAAACTTAGTTCTGATAACTTTAAATATATATTAAAATAAAAAAACACTATATATAGATAGATAATACCAGGTATGTATTTATTAAAACTTGTTTAAAAAACCAATGAGGACTGTCTAACATTGCATGCTCAAATTTTGAGTGTATTTATTCTATGTTATGACGATTTTAGGTAGTGTGACATAAGCAGTGACATAGTTTTTGTTACAGACAAAAACTGGAAGCGAATCTCCATTATTAATATATATATATATATATATATATATATATATATACTAGGTGTGTCATAGAAGTATCAAGATTGAAGCTGTATTTACCAATATAGAAATGAACAATGAATGGAACGTTAATTTTTTCGAGAATACAAAGTGTGTCAAAAAGTACAGATTTTAAATCTGCATTTACTGAGATAGAAATGAACAGTTAATTTTTTGTCAGAATACAAGATGTGTCACAAAAGTGCCAAGTTTGAAGCTGTATTTACCAAGATAGAAATGAACAATGAATAGAATGTAAATTTTTTCAGAATACAAGGTTTGTCAAAAAGTACAAAAAAATCTCAAAACTTTTTGATACACCTTATATATATATATATATATATATATATACACATAAATACATACATATATATATATATATATATATATATATATATATCTCAATAAATGATGGACAAAAGTGCTAAAACAAATAGGAATATTTCCTTTATGTTATTTGTGCAGAACACAAATTAGCTGCCATATTTAGTAAATGCAAAAGTTGTAATTTTAAAAATAAAATCTATATTTCTCTGAATTTTTGAGATGAGGCTTGATAATTAGTATTATTTGTATTATTCAGACTATTGTTCTCATCTTCATTGTTATGTGTACAAGGTTTTGGCCGATGTGCCCTCCGGCCTTCTTGAGGTATTTCTTGTCAGACTCGGGAACTTCTCGGACTTGGGAACCTTCTTGTCGTAATTGGGAGCCATCACAGAACTTTAAACCCAACCCTTTATTCAATCTATAGAGATATCCTGTTCTCATTCTGCTAACCATAGCTGGGGTACAGGTGTTAAGCTGTGTTAATTATTTTTCTATGTTATTACTGCCCCTGACCAGGATTGAACCTGCAGTCTAGCGATAACTCTCACTTAGAACTGTCTTAACCTAACTCCTTTATCCACTACGCTATGTGACCAATTGGACAAGAAATACCTGAAGAAAGACGGAGGGCATATCGACTAAAACGTTGTACACATAACAATGAAGATGAGGACAATAGTCAGAATAATACAAATAATACTAAAATCTACATGTTTCATTTCATTGAATGGCTTTAATGACAAAAACAACAAATGGTGATTCAAATTTTCAGCATACAAAGTGAAGAAATTAAATAAGCACTCATATAAACAGTGAGAAGAGTTTTTAAAATACTTTTTTTTTTTTAATGAGACATTGAAAAACTTAAGTGGAAAAACTAAAATCTTTGTGAACCAAAGCAAATGACAGAAGTGATATGAAGCAACCTCACGGATGGAACAAAGCTTAGAAAAAAATACTCACCTCACAACGGATCGTTTTCAGTAAATGTAGTCAGATACTACAGGAAGAGCAGATTTATTTTTTCAAGTTAAAACACGGATTGAAGATTCCACCAACAACTTAGATTATAAAAATAATAATAATGATAATAAAATTTATTGTGTACAGGGCTCAGGTGCCCCCACAACTCATGAAAGGCTCATGTATAGTACATAGTAAGTCGTCAGTGCGGCCTAAAGTCAGTATCAGCCAGTCAGCGAGGGAGTCTATCCCCTTTTCAATAGCGCTAGACTAAGGAGATTGTTTTGGCATCTGAGGTGGAGTGCCACACCTACCATCAGGTCCTTACTTTACCGCACATATCCCTGTGCTACTCATACGCTGAGTTGGCAAGGACCGGTATCGAACTAGGAACCTTGTGGTTTCTAGCTGAATGCTCTACCGACTGAGCTAACCCGGCCCCTCAGGAACATGAATAGCACACTGTAATGATATACATGTATGTGTGCAAGCAAATACATGTATGTATGGAGGGGAGGTATCAGGTATAGTCTTGTCGAATTACAGGAAGCATGGAGGTTTTGAAAGATGCAGTGTTTTGGCAAACTACAATGGATGCAGGCAGTTTATTCCATGTCTCAGTAACTCTGTGCATGCAAAAATGTTTCTGAAAGACATGTGAGCTATGCTGTTTTCTGAGTTTGTAGGCATGCCCAGGTGTGTTAGAAACATGGAAATCAAAAAGGTGCTCAAGGTTGCTTTTGGTAAGATGGTTAATGACCTTATGAATATTTACCAAATCAGTTGCCAAATACCACAGTTTCAGCGAATTCATTCCCAGGGTAGCAAGACTTTCAGAATATGGTAGATGCCTGATGAAGGGTATTTGTTTGGTTGCATCTCTGTACAGTTCCCAGGAGCTTAATGTTCTGAGCGAGGTAGGGGTTCTAGACTGGTGATGCAAATTTCAAGTGTGGCCACACAATAGCTTTATAAAGCTTTAAGTAGATAGCCGGGGGTGGCTGACAAAGGTCTTGCTGAGTGACGCCAAGACATCCTTGGCCTTCTTAACAATTTTAGAGATGTGCTTTATCCAACGTAAATTGCTACTGACAGTAATACCCAGGTCACGTTCACAAGAAAACTTCTAATGATGTTTGTAGTACGTAATCTAGGCAAATTATGAATAAAAATAGTGCCAATGTATCTCCTTTTAGTATTTCAGCAACAATGTCAAAGAAATCTGTGTCATTATTTGTATTTTAGAATTAGATACTGATACCGGGTAATATTGTTTGAATTTTGAGTTATTATCATAGATATTACTTACAATATTGATATTTATTTTCTTTTAATAAATACTGAACAATTAATCTAGCTTTTTCTCTAAGCGTTTTAAGTTAGAATTGAAGTGTTACAGCCATACAGTAGCACTTATATAGTTACAACTGGAAAGAATTCTCGCTTTATCTTATCAGAGAAATCAGATTTCCATATGGTCAATAATCTGTCTATAACAGTCCATGCTTTTCCTATGTGTATATTGACATCGCTTTCTGTAGATGAGATATTACTACCTACATATGTGAACTGGTTTATTTTCTTTTAATAAATACTAAGCAATTAATGGTTGGCATTGAATTGTGACAATTCCTTCTGCTATAAGTGGATCTGTATCCATGAACAAAAAGAGATTAGAAAGAAAGAAAGAAAGAAAGAAAGAGAAACCCGCAAAATCTCAACTTACATTAACCACAGGATTTCGTTCAGATGTGACTGTAATGTCCGTGATTTGAGGGCCGTGTATTTTTCGAGCCCTTGCCCACTGAGCTTTCAACTGTATATCCTGCTGGCTGGTCAGTGGATTCTGAAAAGGTTGGCCAGTTGAAACGCATAGCACATCATCTCGATGGATATCTTTAAAGGTTTCAATCTCCAAAAAAGAAAAGAAAAAGGAAAATTTGTAGTTTATTCAGTTGAAAATAAAGTGCAACCAACTGTAAAAAAAAAAAAAAAGAAAACAAGAAAGTTGGTTGGGCTCTTTAACCTTAGCTAGTAACCAGTCAAGGAGAAGGAAAACTCTGAATTCAAGCCTGTTAAACTCCAGTTCAGAAATTGATCTTGTGCCACATCCTGCTTGTGCAGAGTGGTTGGTATATATATATATATATATATATATATATAAAAGGATTTAGAAATGCAAACTAATAATTTACCCCCTCTGAACCCCTATGCTTTTATTCACTCTGCCCAAAATTTTTTCATGGCCAAGGGTCTAATAAGAGTATTTACAGGGTTTTGTTGGAGCCCTTATCTCCATTAGTGGTTATTGTTCGGACGAAAGAAGGAAACAAACATGAAATAAAATGCAGACACATGTATTATCAAAGTACAGAAATTGTTGCAAATTTAATGGCATTTGCTACAAAACTTATCTGTGAGGGGAAATAATGTTCGTTGGAGAAGTGGCTCTAGAAAGGGAATTCTGGTCGCTGTGGTTGTAGAGTTCTGTAGAGACGCGTCCGTTTTGTCCGTTCTCATCCGATAAGTAAAAGTAGGAGATGCTCTTTTAGAAGCTTCTCGCCTGGGTAACTGTTCTTTTAAATGACGGTGGATGAGGCCCTTCTTAAATTGACTATTTAGGTCCTCAGCCTTCTGATAAGTATGCTGTCGAAACGGCCTTCAATAGTATGCTATGAGACAGCCTTAGAAAGTATGCTGGTTAAAAAATGCCTCCGTCCAGGTCAAGGGCCTACAGACAAGTAAAGTGTAGGGAATGCTTATTTTTGCGACTTCCCTCAGTAACTGCTCCCTGATAAGTAAAGGTTTTGATTCTGGCACCAACATCGTATGTTGGCTATCCGCCCTCTAGCGGCAGGGGGAGATAATTCTCTATCGGATTTCCGATACTATATGGCCGTCTTTGAAAAGTTCTCTGCTAGGTGTACAATATCTGGTAACTAGTCTACATGATCCAGTGATTTTTTGTTCTAATCATGTTATAAAGGGATCTATAAATGCAAACTAGTAAATTACCCCTCTTCCTCGTGGATGCTATGCTTTTATTCATCCTGTTAAAATTCTAGATGAACAATACATCCCTAATGGGCATCAAATGCAAACAGGTATTCTGTTAGATGTACAATATCTGCCAACTAGTCTATGTGATTTTTGTTCGCCTTTTATAAAGATCTTTATAAATGCAAAAAAGTAAATTCAATTCCCCCCCACCCCACCCCGTGAACCCGTATCCTTTTATTCACTTTGCCAAAATTCTATTCACCCCCAGGGATCTATATAGACCTCTTTGAGAATCGCTAATCTAATTAGTTATGTATTTAAATCTCATCAGATCTATCTTTAATAAATTATGTATAGCCAAATCTTTTTTCATTCTCCATTTGTCATAGTGTAAAGTTAATGTAAACATTAATTATCTAATTCATCTCCTCGATTCTTATCAGTCTTGGAATTTTTCCATTTCAGCTTTTTTATCTCTTAAAAGACATTTTCCAGCTAATCAATATTTCTATTGCACAATTGGTTCAAGATTCTAATTAAGATAACTGTAATAAAGTAATTGGAAGTTACCTCCTCTACTTTATGATTACTTCCCCTTAGGAGAACTCTCTAGGGAATATTAGACTATAGAAACTTTTAATAGGTGTACCAATTATTCTAAGTAGAATAAAGCTTTCCAAAGTCTATCAGTTTTATCGTTTTTGTCATTACAATAACCTCAATCTTTGCAGATAAAACCTTTAAAACATGAACTTCTTTTCTCTCTTTTCACACACACACACACACACACACACACACACACACCCTTATTCACACATGCATATGCACTCAAATATGTGGTATATATATTTATATTTATCAACCCCTCCATACAAGATGGATGCAAACTCAAGGTCAATTTCTTAAGCAGAGTTTAGCAGGTTTGAATTCAGAGTTTTCCTTCTCCTAGACTGGTTACCTAGCCATGGTTAAAGAGCCCAGTCTGCCCTGCTATTTAACTATAGCTGGAGGGAGAATTGGATTCATACCTTTTCCAAGGGTATTAGCGCCATGTGAAATTCCAACAGCTTTGTCCAGGAATTGAACTCACGTTGACAAGTCCATTTCCTACGACTCTAACCATTAGACGACGCGCCTCCGTCTATATATATGTATATCTACCAACCCCTCTACATGAGTAGGATGTGACTCATGGTCAATTTCTTAAGCAAAGTTTCACAGGTTTGAATTCAGAGTTTTCCTTCTCCTAGATCAGTTGCCTAACCAAAGTTAAAGAGCCGAATCTACTATTTACCTATAATTGGAGGGAGAATAGTTAGATGCATACCTTTCCCAAGGGTATTAGCACTATATGAAATGCAAACAGCCTTGTCCAAGATTTGAACCTGGGTGGTGGAATCCATTTCCTATGACTAACCATTACATGCCACGCTGGATCCCAAGCCATATAGGAGTGTGCGGGAATGAAAAAACTGACTCTGCAGTTAAAATCGGCTCTAGATTTGATCCCTGACAAGTTCAAGATTCCATATACTGACTTGAAACCCAAAATTAATAGATTCCTTCATACAAAATGGCAACAACACTGGAATAACAATATCAACAATAAACTCTTTCTAATCAAACCCACTTTGGGATGCTGGAGACCAACTTTAAGGAAGTCTAGAAAGGAACAAGTCATTGTGTCCTGATTACGCATTGGTCACACAAGACTAATGCACTCCTATATACTCAAACAAGAACAACAACCACAGTGTGAAACATGTTGAACACCTTTGATTGTTAAACACTTATTAATGGAATGCAGGTTTTTTGCTCACATCAGAAACCGTTATTTTAAAGCAAACAATATGAAAGATCTGTTTGAAAATGTCAACATGGAGGACATTCTGTCCTTTTTGAGGGAAACAAAATTATACTATAGAATATAGACATGAACTTAATCAATACCATACAACATGATCCCCAATGGTGCTAACACATTGTTAAAACCAATTACTAAAAAAATATAAATATAAATACACAACATATATTACTTCCTAACCATTAGGCCTGACATAACCCCAGATGGGTTGATATGCCATAAAAACAACCAACCAACCAACCAACCAACCACATCTCCAATAAATAATAGATCCTTTCATGGCAGAATGAAAATTGTGAGATAATGTAGACCAATTACCGGGTATTGTACACCTAGCACAGAGCTTCTCAAAGGGGTCTATATAGACCCCTGGGGGTCAATAAAATTTTGGCTGGTTGAATAACGAGTCCACAGTTTGATTTTTATAAAAAATTTTATAAAAGGAGAACAAAAATCACTGGATCATGTAGACTAGTTACCAGATATCTTAAATCTCTCAGAATGAGATGGGCACTAAGTATGACCTGTTCAAAACACATGAGTTATTTAAATGAATGAATAATCTAGCCTAGATGTCGTTAAGCCTTTTCAATATCAAGTGTATTAGTGCTATGTGAAATGCAAACAGCCTCATCCAAAGTTTGAACTCGGGTGGTCATATCCATTTCCTATGATGATAACCATTACACCACATGCTGTCATGAAAAGGCAAAATATAAAGTTGTTCTTTCTTCTTTTAAAAATGTTGAATTAACAAATGCACTCAATTATGTGGTATAAGAATTATAGAAATATAAGATATGTAAAAGTTTCTTCTAAAATCTGTGAAAAGCCATTTCTAATACATTTTTCTAATTCACTTTCCTTGAGATGAATTAATTCCATTTATGAAAGCCAAATAGCATTCATCAAAATTTTGGTAAAAAAGTCGCACTCTCAGCTTCCACAAAGCTGAATGCTCGTAAATTACAATTATGCCTCTAGCTTACCAATTTGCCTTCTGTTGTACAGCTTTGCTCTTCCAGAAACCCAACTTTTCCTTGGCTTGTTCCAGAATTTCTTCCATGGAGGAACAAATGTAGAAATTCACGATTCTCACCATTTGGGTAAACCTTTATTCGCTTCTATATATATAAACAAAACAAAAAAATAATAATTATGAAATTCATTTTATTACAAAACGAAGAATATTTTGTTCATTCACATAATCCACAGCATTCACAATTTTTTTATATGTAAATAAGAAAATTTAAATAAACAAAATATACAGATATACACACACACACACACACATACATATATACCTTCCTTACAATGTAGTGTTTTTTTTTAAAATGTTGCAGTTTGCAGAGCTCAATGTGTGCTCTTATTGTCAGAGTCACAGAGCAAAATTATATTAGTAAAGAAATAACAGAAGATTATATTTTTAGCTTTATAGCCTATTTCAGGAAGCCTAGAGAAATTTTCGAGTGCCAATTTATGACCCCCAGGGGTCTATATAGACCCCAACCAATACCCGGTAATTGGTCTACATTTATCTCACAATTTTCATTCTGCCATGAAAGGATCTATTATTTATTGGAGATGTGGTTGGTTGGTTGGTTGGTGGTGTTTTATGGCATATCAACCCATCTGGGTTATGTTCAGGCCTAATGGTTAGGAAGTAATATATGTTGTGTATTTATATTTATATTTTTTTAGTAATTGGTTTTAACAATGTGTTAGCACCATTGGGGATCATGTTGTATGGTATTGATTAAGTTCATGTCTATATTCTATAGTATAATTTTGTTTCCCTCAAAAAGGACAGAATGTCCTCCATGTTGACATTTTCAAACAGATCTTTCATATTGTTTGCTTTAAAATAACGGTTTCTGATGTGAGCAAAAAAAACCTGCATTCCATTAATAAGTGTTTAACAATCAAAGGTGTTCAACATGTTTCACACTGTGGTTGTTGTTCTTGTTTGAGTATATAGGAGTGCATTAGTCTTGTGTGAACCAATGCGTAATCAGGACACACAATGACTTGTTCCTTTCTAGACTTCCTTAAAGTTGGTCTCCAGCATCCCAAAGTGGTTTGATTAGAAAGAGTTTATTGTTGATATTGTTATTCCAGTGTTGTTGCCATTTTGTATGAAGGAATCTATTAATTTTGGGTTTCAAGTCAGTATATGGAATCTTGAACTTGTCAGGGATCAAATCTAGAGCCGATTTAACTGCAGAGTCAGTTTTTTCATTCCCGCACACTCCTATATGGCTTGGGATCCAGCGTGGCATGTAATGGTTAGTCATAGGAAATGGATTCCACCACCCAGGTTCAAATCTTGGACAAGGCTGTTTGCATTTCATATAGTGCTAATACCCTTGGAAAGGTATGCATCTAACTATTCTCCCTCCAATTATAGGTAAATAGTAGATTCGGCTCTTTAACTTTGGTTAGGCAACTGATCTAGGAGAAGGAAAACTCTTGAATTCAAACCTGTGAAACTTGCTTAAGAAATTGACCATGAGTCACATCCTACTCATGTAGAGGGGTTGGTAGATATACATAATATAGACGGAGGAGCGCGTCGTCTAATGGTTAGAGTCTAGGAAATGGACTTGTCAACGTGAGTTCAATTCCTGGACAAAGCTGTTGAATTTCACATGGCGCTAATACCCTTGGAAAAGGTATATGATCCAATTCTCCCTCCAGCTATAGTTAAATAGCAGGCAGACTGGGCTCTTAACCATGGCTAGGTAACCAGTCTAGGAGAAGGAAAACTCTGAATTCAAACCTGCTAAACTCTGCTTAAGAAATTGACCTTGAGTTTGCATCCATCTTGTATGGAGGGGTTGATTAAATATAAATATATATACCACATATTGAGTGCATATGCATGTGTGAATAAGGGTGTGTGGTGTGTGTGTGTGTGTGTGTGTGCTGTGTGTGAAAGAGAGAAAAGAAGTTCATGTTTTAAAGGTTTTATCTGCAAAGATTGAGGTTATTGTAATGACAAAAACGATAAAACTGATAGACTTTGGAAAGCTTTATTTCTACTTAGAATAATTGGTACAACCTATTAAAAGTTTCTATAGTCTAATATTCCCTAGAGAGTTCTCCTAAGGGGAAGTAATCATAAAGTAGAGGAGGTAACTTCCAATTACTTTATTTACAGTTATCTTAATTAGAATCTTGAACCAATTGTGCAATAGAAATATTGATTAGCTGGAAAATGTCTTTTAAGAGATAAAAAAGCTGAAATGGAAAAATTCCAAGACTGATAAGAATCGAGGAGATGAATTAGATAATTAATGTTTACATTAACTTTACACTATGACAAATGGAGAATGAAAAAAGATTTGGCTATACATAATTTATTAAAGATAGATCTGATGAGATTTAAATACATAACTAATTAGATTAGCGATTCTCAAAGAGGTCTATATAGATCCCTGGGGGTGAATAGAATTTTGGCAAAGTGATAAAAGGATACGGGTTCACGGGGGTGGGTGGGGGGGAATTGAATTTACTTTTTTGCATTATTAAAGATCTTTATAAAAGGCGAAACAAAAATCACATAGACTAGTTGGCAGATATTGTACATCTAACAGAATACCTGTTTGCATTTTGATGCCCATTAGGGATGTATTGTTCATCTAGAATTTTTAACAGGATGAATAAAAGCATAGCATCCACGAGGAAGAGGGTAATTTACTAGTTTGCATTTATAGATCCCTTTATAACATGATTAGAACAAAAAATCACTGGATCATGTAGACTAGTTACCAGATATTGTACACCTAGCAGAGAACTTTTTCAAAGACGGCCATATAAGTATCGGAAATCCGATAGAGAATTATACTCCCCCTGCCGCTTAGAGGGCGGATAGCCAACATACGATGTTGGTGCCAGAATCAAAACCTTTACTTATCAGGAGCAGTTACTGAGGGAAGTCGCAAAAATAAGCATTCCCTACACTTTACTTGTCTGTAGGCCCTTGACCTGGACGGGAGGCATTTTTTTAAACCAGCATACTTTCTAAGGCTGTCTCAATAGCATACTATTGAAGGCCGTTTCGACAGCATACTTATCAGAAGGCTGAGGACCTAATAGTCAATTTAAGAAGGGCCTCATCCACCGTCATTTAAAAGAACAGTTACCCAGGCGAGAAGCTTCTAAAAGAGCATCTCCTACTTTTACTTATCGGATGAGAACGGACAAAACGGACGCGTCTCTACAGAACTCTACAACCACAGCGACCAGAATTCCCTTTCTAGAGCCACTTCTCCAACGAACATTATTTCCCCTCACAGATAAGTTTTGTAGCAAATGCCATTAAAATTTGCAACAATTTCTGTACTTTGATAATACATGTGTCTGCATTTTATATTCATGTTTGTTTCCTTCTTTCGTCCGAACAATAACCACTAATGGAGAATAAGGGCTCCAACAAAACCCTGTAAATACTCTTATTAGACCCTTGGCCATGAAAAAATTTTGGGCAGAGTGAATAAAAGCATAGGGGTTCAGAGGGGGTAAATTATTAGTTTGCATTTCTAAATCCTTTTATATATATATATATATATATATATATACCAACCACTCTGCACAAGCAGGATGTGGCACAAGATCAATTTCTGAACTGGAGTTTAACAGGCTTGAATTCAGAGTTTTCCTTCTCCTTGACTGGTTACCTAGCTAAGGTTAAAGAGCCCAACCAACTTTCTTGTTTTCTTTTTTTTTTTCTTTTTACAGTTGGTTGCACTTTATTTTCAACTGAATAAACTACAAATTTTCCTTTTTCTTTTCTTTTTGGAGATTTGAAACCTTTAAAGATATCCATCGAGATGATGTGCTATGCGTTTCAACTGGCCAACCTTTTCAGAATCCACTGACCAGCCAGCAGGATATACAGTTGAAAGCTCAGTGGGCAAGGGCTCGAAAAATACACGGCCCTCAAATCACGGACATTACAGTCACATCTGAACGAAATCCTGTGGTTAATGTAAGTTGAGATTTTGCGGGTTCTCTTTCTTTCTTTCTTTCTTTCTTTCTAATCTCTTTTTGTTCATGGATACAGATCCACTTATAGCAGAAGGAATTGTCACAATCAATGCCAACCATTAATGCTTAGTATTTATTAAAAGAAAATAAACCAGTTCACATATGTAGGTAGTAATATCTCATCTACAGAAAGCGATGTTCAATTACACATAGGAAAAGCATGGACTGTTATAGACAGATTATTGACCATATGGAAATCTGATTTCTCTGATAAGATAAAGCGAGAATTCTTTCCAGTTGTAACTATATAAGTGCTACTGTATGGCTGTAACACTTCAATTCTAACTTAAAACGCTTAGAGAAAAAGCTAGATTAATTGTTCAGTATTTATTAAAGAAAATAAATATCAATATTTGTAAGTAATATCTATGATAATAACTTCAAAATTTCAAACAATATTTAACCAGGTATCATATCTAATTCTAAAATACAAATAATGACACAGATTTCTTTGACATTGTTGCTGAAATACTAAAAGGAGATACATTGGCACTATTTTTATTCATAATTTGCCTAGATTACGTACTACAAACATCATTAGAAGTTTTCTTTGTGAACGTGACCTGGGTATTACTGTCAGTAGCAATTTACGTTGGATAAAGCACATCTCTAAAATTGTTAAGAAGGCCAAGGATGTCTTGGGTCACTCAGCAAGACTTTTGTCAGCCACCCCCGGCTATCTACTTAAAGCTTTATAAAGCTATTGTGTGGCCACACTTGAAATTTGCATCACCAGTCTAGAACCCCTACCTCGCTCAGAACATTAGCTCCTGGGAACTGTACAGAGATGCAACCAAACAAATACCCTTCATCAGGCATCTACCATATTCTGAAAGTCTTGCTACCCGGGAATGAATTCGCTGAAACTGTGGTATTTGGCAACTGATTTGGTAAATATTCATAAGGTCATTAACCATCTTACCAAAAGCAACCTTGAGCACCTTTTTGATTTCCATGTTTCTAACACACCTGGGCATGCCTACAAACTCAGAAAACAGCATAGCTCACATGTCTTTCAGAAACATTTTTGCATCACAGAGTTACTGAGACATGGAATAAACTGCCTGCATCCATTGTAGTTTGCCAAAACACTGCATCTTTCAAAACCTCCATGCTTTCCTGTAATTCGACAAGACTATACCTGATACCTCCCCTCCATACATACATGTATTTGCTTGCACACATACATGTATATCATTACAGTGTGCTATTCATGTTCCTGAGGGCCGGTTAGCTCAGTCGGTTAGAGCATTCAGCTAGAAACCACAAGGTCCTAGTTCGATACCGGTCCTTGCCAACTCAGCGTATAGTAGCACAGGGATATGTGCGCGTAAAGTAAGGACCTGATGGTAGGTGTGGCACTCCACCTCAGATGCCAAAACAATCTTCCTTAGTCTAGCGCTATTGAAAAGGGGATAGACTCCCTCGCTGACTGGCTGATACTGACTTTAGGCCGCACTGACGATCTTACTATGTACTATACATGAGCCTTTCATGAGTTGTGGGGGCACCTGAGCCCTGTACACAATAAAATTTTATTATCATTATTATTATTTTTATAATCTAAGTTGTTGGTGGAATCTTCAATCCGTGTTTTAACTTGAAAAAATAAATCTGCTCTTCCTGTAGCTATCTGACTACATTTACTGAAAACGATCCGTTGTGAGGTGAGTAATTTTTTCTAAGCTTGTTCCATCGTGAGGTGCTTCATATCACTTCTGTCATTTGCTTTGGTTCACAAAGATTTTAGTTTTCCACTTAAGTTTTTTCAATGTCTCATTAAAAAAAAAAAAGTATTTTAAAAACTCTTCTCACTGTTTATATGAGTGCTATTTAATTTCTTCACTTTGTATGCTGAAAATTTGAATCACCATTTGTTTTTTTTTGTCATTAAAGCCATTCAATGAATGAAACATGTAGATTTTAGTATTATTTGTATTATTCTGACTATTGTCCTCATCTTCATGTTATGTGTACAACGTTTTAGTCGATATGCCCTCCGTCTTTCTTCAGGTATTTCTTGTCCAATTGGTCACATAGCGTAGTGGATAAAGGAGTTAGGTTAAGACAGTTCTAAGTGAGAGTTATCGCTAGACTGCAGGTTCAATCCTGGTCAGGGCAGTAATAACATAGAAAAAATAATTAACACAGCTTAACACCTGTACCCCAGCTATGGTTAGCAGAATGAGAACAGGATATCTCTATAGATTGAATAAAGGGTTGGGTTTAAAGTTCTGTGATGGCTCCCAATTACGACAAGAAGGTTCCCAAGTCCGAGAAGTTTCCCGAGTCTGACAAGAAATACCTCAAGAAGCCGGAGGGCACATCGGCCAAAACCTTGTACACATAACAATGAAGATGAGAACAATAGTCTGAATAATACAAATAATACTAATTATCAAGCCTCATCTCAAAAATTCAGAGAAATATAGATTTTATTTTTAAAATTACAACTTTTGCATTTTACTAAATATGGCAGCTAATTTGTGTTCTGCACAAATAACATAAAGGAAATATTCCTATTTGTTAGCACTTTTGTCCATCATTTATTGAGATATATATTATATATATATATATATATATATATATGTATGTATTTATGTGTATATATATATATATATATATATATATATATAAGTGTATCAAAAAGTTTTGAGATTTTTTTGTACTTTTTGACAAACCTTGTATTCTGAAAAAATTTACATTCTATTCATTGTTCATTTCTATCTTGGTAAAATACAGCTTCAAACTTGGCACTTTTGTGACACATCTTGTATTCTGACAAAAAAATTAACTGTTTCATTTCTATCTCAGTAAATGCAGATTTAAAATCTGTACTTTTTGACACACTTTGTATTCTCGAAAAAATTAACGTTCCATTCATTGTTCATTTCTATATTGGTAAAATACAGCTTCAATCTTGATACTTCTATGACACACCTAGTATATATATATTATATATTATTATATATATATATATATTAATAATGGAGATTCGCTTCCAGTTTTTTTGTCTGTAACAAAAAACTATGTCACTGCTTATGTCACACTACCTAAAATCGTCATAACATAGAATAAATACACTCAAAATTTGAGCATGCAATGTTAGACAGTCCTCATTGGTTTTTAAACAAGTTTTAATAAATACATACCTGGTATATTATCTATCTATATATAGGTGTTTTTTATTTTAATATATATTTAAAGTTATCAGAACTAAGTTTCCATTTCAATTTTTTTAATTTTTACTCCCTTAATAAATTTATCTTATTTTTTACAACCTTAATAAATTTGATGATTTTACTTTACTTATGATACAAACTCTCTAATATTAAATTTTCAACTCCCATCCCCTCAGGCAATATTTATTTTAAGCTCGCCCAGTGGACGTTTTCTTATATTTGCAGTATATATAACTTAGCTATTAAACTTAATTTAGGAAGTGTTTTCTTCAAAATTTTAAATAAACATTTTCCTCCCGAAAACAAATTATATAAGATATTTGATAAAAATATTATAAATAATCCTATAGTTGCATGCCAAAAATGTTGATCAATATATAAACAAATCCAATGTTTAGAAAATTAAACAAAAAAACATTTTAACAATATTCTTCCTCATAATTGTAATAATAAAGAAACATGCCCGCTTGATAGAGAATGCCAAAGTGTTACTGTACAAATTAATAAACAAAGTGATAATAAAATGATATACATAGGCTCAACACAAGAACTTTCAAGAAAAGATTTTATAGCCACAAATCAAGCTTTAATAACATAAAATATATGCATAACACCACTCTTTCTAAATATGTCTAGGACATCAAAAATAAATATTGTATAGATCCTATTCATAAATGGGAAATTGTAAAAATACTTGCTGGTATTAGACCAGGTGATAGATTCTGTCTTTATGCTTTGAAGAAAAAATAGCAATCGCATGATATAATAAAACTAAAGAATTATTAAAGCAAACGTCTGAAAATTTTGGTAAATGTTTACATAAGCGCACATGGCAGCTTTATCAACTAAAAATTTAAAAATCTAGAAATTTTGAATGTAAACAAATCCCTTTTAACGCAAACGTCAAACACAAAAATTATCTGCTACTATAAAAAGAAGCCTATCTACAAGCGTGTTTTTGATATTCCAAACAACTGTTTTCACATCAGCAATCCCATTCGGCATTTGACAGCAATTGTGTTTAATATTTGACTTTTGAATAACGCAATCAACTACCTAGTGGTTCATCTTCACTGCGAAACTATTTCAATGCTCTAATTGTATTATTCACTTCCGCAATTGTCTTTAATTAATCAATTTTCTTGATTTAATTTACTATAATTAACCCTGATGATCATTTTTGGTGAAACTTAAGTAGGTTAATCTATATATACCTTTGTACTATATATATATATATAATATATATATAAACTTTATTAGCATAAAAATGATTGGTAGCCATTTTGTTCAATTTACTATAAATTTCACTAAGGCATTTATATATTAATTGATAAATTGTTATAGTTTTTTTTTCAGTCAATGTATGTCACATGTTGTGTATGTTCCCAATGGTTTGACTCTTAAGTCTAGTCTCTTTATTTATTGATAGTTCCACATTGTGTGTATTTGCCACATATACAGAAACGTATAGTTTAATGTGAGATTTTAGTTTACTAATGTCTTGTATGGTAGAAATCATAAAACAATATTTCTGTCATAGACAGCCTTTGGGTAAGTAAAGAAATATATACTCTTTCTGTCTATTATGGTCATTAGTAAATTAAAAGAAGTATTTTTACTCTCATATAATAAATTTCTACATGTTATTTTTTTACCTATAGGGATGGGTGGTGAGAGAGAAAGAGTCATGGAATTTGTGCTGTCAGTGAACATGATGATAATAATCACTGATTTAAGCTGATGTTTCATGACCTTTGACCCCTGGTATCTCCCCCTCTTTTTTTTTTATTAATACAGTTAGTGAGTATTAGCCAATAATAAAGGAATAATTTACTCAATAATAAACTGCCCTGTTGGTGAGGCTTAAAATACACTGACTATCCACTGCAGACAGGCAAGAACCCCCTCCCCACTGGGTACAGTTTTGGAGATCTAGGAAGTGTGGAGTACTCCTTTATTGCCATTACTTCCAGGTCCATATGCCACAGGCTGGATGTGACAGAAGGTCACAAGTATGGGGCATCCAGTGAGGATCAAACTCACTTTACAGTGTAATGATCTGTGAGATTAGCTTGCTAACCATTACACCAGAATGGGACACCCTTTACCCTACCCGTTTGCCATGGTAGGATGTGACACAAGCTCGCAAGTATGGGGTATCCAACGACAATCAAACTCACTTTTCAATCATAATGGATCTGCCAAGATTAGCTTGCTAACCATTACGCTACGAATGCGTTGTCCTTCTTACCCAGTCCTAATCATCACAGGTAGGATGTGACTCAAGATCACAAGTATGGGGGCATGCAGCAAGGATTGAACTTGCTTTTCAATAGTAATGGATCGGTTGAGACTAGCTTGCTATTAATCCATGATGGGACATCCTTTTTACCCAACCCATCACCACAGGTAGGGTGTGACTCAAGATTGCAAGAACTGGCTATTACAGTAGTAATAGATCTGCAAGAGTAGCTTGTAACCATTACACTATATGGGAAGCCTCTACTGGCAATACAGTATGTACTATATTATGCATATATAAAGTGTCTATATTTAGTAGCCATCATTAATAAAATAAAGTAGAATATGACTTTTAAATGCGGACAAAAAATGTAATATGCAGAAATGTCAACTCGGTGCCTGTCATATTTACTGTTCCCTATTTCTTTGTCAGTCTTTTTTCAACAGTTTCTTGAATAAGTCTTTGTAGCTATTTATTTGGCTAAGCCGCATTCAATACAAAACCTTAAACAGACAAGTTGACTTAAGGGTTCATGATTATTTTTTTTCAATAAAGTTATGACAATAAAGAATCTTGTTTTTTTTTGTTTTTTTTTGGGGGGTAATATCATATTAAAACATAGAACCCATCAAAAATTCATGAGATTATTTATTAGCAGATGATAGGTGTGACACTAAAAAACAATCTACCTTTTCTAGCGCTATTGAAAAGGGGATAGACTCCCTGACTGTCTGACTGATACTGACTTTAGGCCACCCCAACGCATTTTTAATTTATTAGAATTATTTATATACTAGCAGGGACCTGGGATATACTACAGTATGTTAAATTTGATTATTACATTAGATATGTTTACTTAAGAGCTATTACATTTGCTCAAATGTAAAAAGTTTAATAATCTGATCTAACTCTCTCTCTACTCTTTTTTTTCTTTCTTTCCTTCTTTTCATCTTTTCATTATGTTCGATTGAAACATATTAGTGTTAATCACCTCCTCTCTCTATCTTTGCCCCTACTTCTTTCTTTTCTTTCTTTCTTTCTTCTTTATATTTTTCTGTGCAGCATGACCTTTTTCTTCCCTTTCTTTATTAAAAAAATGGAATGGTCCATTATTTAGCTTTAGGTGATGACACTCATAAGAAATAAGAATTTAGCTAAGCAAACACCGTGTAATAATCAGGATGATATTTTTGCATTTACATCTTGGATGATTTGGTGCGATCCTCATTTTTAACTAGAGGGTGTTGCAAGATGATAACAGTTATGCTATTAAAGGAACACGAGTATTAGTATATAGATAGATCAACATTTCTATCTAGAATCAAAATGTCATTCACTCCTTAGGTTAGTGATTAGATCTGCACGCTCTTGCCGACATAGTCTTTCCATGCTTTTTGTGTTGAAAGACACTAGCATATTGGGTGTGTCAATTACCTGCTTACCTCCAGGTTGTATGTTCAAACCTGGGCAGGACTTGTATATTCTTGCTTTAGTGTGTGATTGAAATTATGAACAGACAAACAAAGAAACATACAGAAAAAAATCAAACAGACAGGGTTATGGAAATATGAAAAGTGGGTAGAAAAAACTATTGCAAGCTTTAATTTTCAGGTAGAAAATATCACTTAACATGCCCAATCAGAAAACACTTCAATAGTTAAAGGTCGAAAAAAATTAAAGGGTTGCACCCGTTTATTGCCATTACTTCCAGGTTCACTCTGACCTGGAGTGATAGTACCAGTTAGGTTAAATAGATTGTTTTAAAAATGATTCCTATTTAATAAGAATACTTTGAACTTGGGGTTTAGGCCCTCAACCTCCTGAAACTATGCTGCCTCTCTACTATATGTCAATTTCAAGATTTCCCAGCCTAGGGGCCATGACTCCTTGAAAAAAAAGTGGGGTATCACATTTTTTTTAAATTGCCAAAAATCAGGGAATTAATAAATTCTAATGAAAATTACAGTATATATTCATTAATTAATTACTTTTTATAATGAATAGGTTCTTTTGATAAAAATAAACTTTGAGAAAATGTTTCTTTTTGTAAGTTCTTTGGGTGGCCTAAAGTCGGTATCATCCAGACAGTGACGGAGTCTATCGCCTTTTCACGAGTCTAAACCAGCAAGATTGCTTTGGCATCTGAGGTGGAGTGCCACACCTACCATCAGCTCCCCACTTTACCACGCAGATCCCTGTGCTACTCATACACTTAGTTGGCGAGGGCCGATATCAACCCGGAACCTTGTGGTTCCTAGTGGACACCCTACCGACTGAGCTAAACCGGCCCTATCTTTTTTAACCACCCTTAAAAATTTGTAAATTTAAATTCCAAACTGGTATGATATTTTGGTTGGTTGTTGGTTGTTTTATTTTATGCATATCAGCCCTTTTTGGGTTATTTAATGCCAAATCAAGTCATTTTTTATAACAAAGAACTCGGGTTGTTTTTTTTGTTTTTTTCCTTTTCTATTTTCAACTCAAAACTGATATAAACAAACAAAACTGATGTCAAAAAACCAAAAAAAAAAAACCTGAGATGGTCACTACTAGAATAGGCTATGTCCAAATTAGTGATCATCCTCCACACATTACTACAACAACCAACATTACATTTTTGCTTTGTGTTGACATTGTTTAAATTGTGTAAATGTGTGAAAAATAAACCTTCTTCTTCTTCTTCTTCTTCTTCTTCTCTTCTTCTTCTTTCTTCTTCTTTCTTCTTCTTCTTCTTCTAAAGAAACAACAAATAGTGATGTGAATCAAAACTGAAAACTTTCTGGATTTAAATGTTCATCATTTTTCATTTCTCATTTCAGGGTTGATGCTTTTGCACCTTCCACCAGAAAAAAGACGCCCATGATCAAGATTGGTGGACAAAAACTGAAAAGAAAAAAACAAAAATTTGAAAAAAACCCAAAAAGGATTTAATTTCAAGTGGAAGAAAAGAAAAGATCAACATCAAATACAGAATATATTCAATGAAAATGATAAATTTATCTTATTACCAACATTTTTTTTAATTTTTGATTATTTTCTTTATTCCATTTAATTATTTTAAGATAAGTGAAAAAATTTTTAAAATAATTTTAATCATTCTTTATTTCTGAATTTCAAAAATAATTTTAATTATTTCTTTATTTCATGAATTGTTTGAAAATTTAAAAATAATTCTAATTATTCTTTTATTTTGTGAATTATTTTTAAAAATTTTGGATGATTTTGATTATTCTTAATTTCATGAATTATTTTTAATAATTCTATTTTTTAAATAATTTAATTATTCCTTTACTTTATGAAATATTTTAAAATTTTTAAATAATTTTAATTATTCCTTTACTTTATGAAATATTTAAAATTTTAAATAATTTTAATTATTCCTTTACTTTATGAAATATTTTAAATTTTAAATAATTTAATTATTCTTTTACTTTATGAAATATTTAAAATTTTTAAATAATTTTAATTATTCCTTTACTTTATGAAATATTTAAAATTTTTAAATAATTTTAATTATCCTTTACTTTATGAAATATTTAAAATTTTTAAATAATTTTAATTATTCCTTTACTTTATGAAATAAAAAATTTAAATAATTTTAATATTCCTTTACTTTATGAAATATTTAAAAATTTTAAATAATTTTTAATTATTCCTTTACTTTATGAAATATTTAAGATTTTTAATAATTTTAATTATTCCTTACTTTAGAAATATTTAAAATTTTTAAATAATTTTAAATTATCCTTTACTTTATGAAATATTTAAAATTTTAATAATTTTAATTATTCCTTTACTTATGAAATATTTAAAATTTTAAATAATTTTAATTTTTCCTTTACTTTATGAAAATATTTAAAAATTTTTAAATAATTTTTAATTATTCCTTTACTTTATGAATATTTAAAAATTTTAAATAATTTTAATTATTCCTTTACTTTATGAAATATTTAAAATTTTTAAATAATTTTAATTATTCCTTTACTTTATGAAATATTTAAAATTTTTAAATAATTTTAATTATTCCTTTATTTCATGAATTATTTTGATATGTACACTCATCTTTATGATCTCAGTCACATTTCAGCTGGTTCACTTTCCAGCCTTCTTCAGGTGTATGCCTCATTCAATAATCTTGAAGGAGTTTCAAACAAATTTCTTTAAAAATTAGCCTACTTTACAGACAGTGATTAATATCACACTTGTTTTTGTTGTTTTTTCTAAAGGCTGAAAAAATCCACACTATACAAAGAGCAGTTGAAAAGTTTAGGAAAGCTAAAACATAAAATGGCTTGCTCAGAGAAAGGTTTATTATGATATCACAATGCTACTTCCCTCCCTCCCCTGCTCAGAGAAAGAAAAAAATTTTTTTTAAATTTAAAATACGCAATATGAGTCAAGGTAAAAAATAAGGCATAAGTATAAACGTAAATATTCTTGGCAAACAAGACATTAGGTTTATAATATATTTACCAACCCTCCGCACGAGCAGGATGCGACACAAGGTCAATTTCTTAAGCAGAGTTTAACAGGTTTGAATTCAGAGTTTTCCTTCTCCTAGACTGGTTACCTAGCCATGGTTAAAGAGCCCAGTCTGCCCTAGGTTTATAAGTTCCCAAATATCATTCTCTGAATTGTCCATGGCATAGTGATATAGGTGTTGAGTTAATACAGTTCTAAGTGACAGTTATCTCTAGGCTGCAGGTTCAATCCTGACAAGGCGACAGTAACATAGAATAATTAACACAGCTTAACACTTGTACCCAGTTTATGGTTAATGGAATGAAAACAGTCTACCCCTGTGATTGAATACAGGGTTCGGTTCGAAGTTCTGTGAAGGGCTCCTAATTATGACAAGAAGGTTCCCAGTTACGACAAGAAGGTTACCGAGTTCAAAAGATAGGGTTCCCCGTGTTCGACAAGTAATACCTGAAGAAGGCCAGAAACATTGGGCAATATAAATAATACAGAAATTGTGGTGTTATATTCCAACTGGAAGGATTTTATGGAGACTATGCAGAAAAAAAAAAGAAGGGCTGGTTAACTCAGCCGATATAGTGTCTGCCTAGAAATCACAAAGTTCCAGGTTTTGATACTGGCCCTCACCAACTCAACATATGAGTAGCACAGGGATCTGTGCGGTAAAGTGAGGGGCTGATGGTATTGTAGCACTCCACCTTAGATGCTAAAATAATCTCCTTGGTCTGCGCTAGTGACAAGGCATAGACTCCCTCACTGTCTGGTTGATACCAACATTAGGCTGCTCCGATGACTTTACTTATGCAAAATGTTCTGTGACACATGGGAAACTGAATGACTTTACCGATGAACAGATTTATAAATTTGTTTGAATCAGGGCCGAAGATATAATGGGGCAAAGAAGGCAATTACACCCCCACCCCCGGTCAGAGGGCACCCAGAGTTCCTTTATAAAATCTGTAATAATTATAAATTAGTTTAATTATTAAAAAAACAAACATAATGTAGGCAAATGTAGGATAAAACAGACTCATGAGTGAGATAGAACCCCCCTCCCTTTCTAAACCCATGCAGGAAGGGCGAGGGTAAAAATTTCCTATAAGTCTAACATAGACGAAGGGGAACCACTCTTGACTGATAATTTTATTATTTATTTTTCCATTAAACTAACCCTAAACCCTAACCCTAACCCCATCTTCTTTTTTCCTAGTAGACCAATAAATAAAATAAATAATTTATCAGTTCAAGAGCGGTTCCCCTTTGTTTATTGTTAGACTTATAGGAAATAACCAAAATCTGACTCTTAGAATTCCCTCAAATTTTTTTTTATTTCTCATGTATCTAATTTAACTTGAGAGGCCCCCTAGCCAAAAGGGTCCTAGCCCACAAGGTTGAAATCCCAGCTCTGGTCTGAAACTAGATGAAATTTTAAATAGCACCATTTCTACACTCATTTTGTTTTCAATATTATTTTCATGGTTATATAAATTTCTGAGATTGGTAAGTTATATTCATTTCCATGACTTGTTTGTTATTTCCACAAAGTTTCGGCTGCTTACCATCTGATCTTCTTCAGGAGTCTATTTTTTGTTGTTGTGTAGGTAATTAAAGAAAAGGGAAATGATATAAATTAAAACAAACCCAACTGACACCAATGTGAAAAATCTTAAGAAAAACCCAGATAGAACAAATATAAAATTTACAAAAAGAAGAAAATAGAATACACCAGAACCAAATAAATGTCAATGGAGTTTTGTGCGTAGAAAAGCAATTGAGATCAAAGCTAGAAGCAATCAGCCAAGAAGATAGACTTCTGAGGCAACCTCAGAATCACTAAGAACTACAAATTAATTTACTGCCATGGCTACTAAGCTTTATAATGACTTTCTTCTTAATGTATCTGACTTGAAGTGAGAGAAATCCTTCGGAAAAATCAAAAACGGATTTCAGAGAAATCAATCCCAACAACTTCTCAAATCCTGACTATTTATTGAATCATGGGCTGTATTTTTCAAACATAGTACTTACTACTCAGATAGATCCCCAAATGGGTTAGATGGGGCTCCTTAGCCTTGGACAGCAATCCATCTAGATAAGGAAAAGTCTGTTATAAAACATCCGCTGCCTAGTTGCTATACTGTTGTGAGGTTTTAAGGGGTCAAATAAGAACCAAAACGACGGGTAACAAAAGTAGAAAAATGTATTACAGAAAGTAGACAAATACAATAGAGAGATGTGGAAACTACTGTCGATAATAGAGTATTGGCTTGCTCGCATTGGCTTACTGCTTAAGCCACAATTTGTCCGAGTTATTTATAGTAACCGGTTGGCGCATTCTCCATTGGTCAATAGGGTGTATCACCTATAAACATATACCTCATATCCAAGGAAAAGGCTGGGGGGAGTAAAACCCTGAAATCAAATTTAGAGCTGAAGTCCCTAAGGTAGTGTGATGCTTAAACTTCAGCCCGCTATCCATTAACTTCCGCAACACTATTCATCACCAAACTGCATTGTTTCTTTTTCTTTTCCTTTGGACTACCAATGACAGTGTGAAGAGGCGGACTTGCTGCTTGAGTGACAGGTCATCCTCCATATCAACCCGCCCAGGCTACATAGTTCCACTTGTTTTTGAATACTATGTCAACATCTCTTAGTATCAGATAGATTGCCAATGAATTTTTCAATATAGTCTCACTTGCGGTCCACATATTTCTTCTATCGGTGTCAGGAATTCTGGTCTCATTGCTGTCAAAAAATAAATATGACATCATCATGTGAACTTTTTTAGCCCACCCTCATAGCAATACGCAGGGTCATTCAAGAAGTTCTAAGCCTCACCAAAATATTGTTGCACTGCTCTTATAGATTTGTTGCACATCTCTCACATTTGTTTGGGCCTCACCTGCACAGAATCTGAATTAGTTTTTTGAGTTCATTGTATTGTTTTCTCAATAGTTACTAAATTTTTAGATTAATAAAAGATGCTGCATTTTTCTATGGACTTGTTAAGAATTGATAAAGATATTTAAAAGCCAAAAAATATTTGGAAAACTTGCCTGAGTTGTAAATGTAGTGGTTCTCACCCCCCTCTCTCTCTCTTTCTCTCTCTCTCTCTCTCTCTCTCTCTCTCTCTCTCTCTCTCTCTGCCACTGCATTAAACACTTACTCATAAGAATGTGTGATTTTACTTCATATTCAGAAAACTGATTTTTTAAGTGAATAATATGAAAGATCTATATTGAAAAAAAGGTCAACATTGATGAACATATATAATTCCTTACCTCTTGGCATTTGAAATAACCCAGACAGTGGTTGCATATTTGCCGTTTAAATCCACCAAACCAACCAACCAAACCAACCATCTCTCTCTACTCTCCTCTC
>CM042141.1:101107335-101194860 GCA_023376005.1 Doryteuthis pealeii | reverse complement strand
AACTTGACAGTACCCATGTAGTTGATTTGTTCCCATTTCTGTTTTTGTATTTTGGTGTATTTCTTGTTTTGCAATGCGTTTGCAATTTGCTTTTCCTGCCTGGCCACATTAGTCATTTCACCTTCATTTAATTAGTATATTTCTCGATGCTTGGTTGTCATATTATTACTATCTTTCAATTGTTGCAGACCCCTCACCTCTTTCTGCTCACTTGGCAATATAGTCTGTCATGATCGTCTCCAGGTGAAATGCTTTGTGCATCGGTCATGAGTTTCCTTGTCCTTTGGTTCCATCTGCGAGAGCTTCCTCTCTTGGTCCATTTAGGAATTGCTCCAGAGTATTCTTATGAGAGGGACCACCCATGTGTTTATTCCCTTGATAAGGTTTTCTGCTACAACCTTGGTTTTCTTAGGATTTCTTGTTCTTCTGAAGAATTCCTTTCTTACTTTTTTCTTTCATTTTCTGTTTGTTTGATGGCCATCTGGCTCAAAATATTTCCAGAAATTTTAGTTCTCATTTTCTCTAAGTGTCTAACTTTCTCTCTCTTGATTGTTGGAGTTCTATTTCATTCTGCATTTTCATTTTTCATCTTATTTATTACTAACATGCACAATTCGTCGACATCCGCGCAACTCCTGGTGTTCCTAAATCTTCCGTCCTGTTACCATCCTGCAAACACCCTTCCTTTGTTACAACAAATGAGACCGTCCAAACTTGCTTCCAGATTACAATGCAAAAACGTTAGAACCAGATTATTCTGGTGTCATTAATACGCGAAGTTTTAACTTGTCCCATGTTTATTTCACCTAATTCTAAAAATGAAACATTCCAAATGAGTTCTTGCATCACTAAATGTCCAATGTCAAATTAAAAGGATTTAAAAAAAAAAAGGAGTTACATGTTTGTCTTTATTTGTAACTATTGAAATTTTTGACTTACAGAATATACTTTTGGCTAATTTTTATCTCTATGTCATTCCTTGCCTCCGTCCTAATTTCACCAATGTTTTCAAGCAAGCCAGCATCAGCGAGAATTTTCCGACCCAACTAGAATATTCCGCAGTCATGATTCTTGTTCACTTTTTTGTCAGCAAATTCAATGTACATATTCTTAACGCCTTCCCCAGAATTTGTATCGGCAACATCGTAAATATTTTACAACCCCTCTTTTAAGACAAGAGTGAGAGAGGGTTAAATCAAGATTATTATTACTTTTACATATTGAACTTATTTTGCAAAACTCTTAATTAAACATATCAAACATTATCAACCCATATCAACAAAGATGATTATACTTTTACATACCGAACTATTTTGCAACATATTCAAACGTAATAATTAATAATCATACTGTGGTATATCCACAGGTCCTGCTAGTTATTATTATTATGTATAATAAACCAAAAACAATTAAAAAAAACAAAATATTTTTCTAAAACAATTTCCTATCAGTAAAAAACACATTCATCAAATTCTAAAAATAGACTCAAATCAGACCTAACCAATTGCAAATCCCCGCGATTTAAAAAAAGCCCACTGTTAACAGACTACCACTGACTTGTTAGGAGGACTAACATTCGTTTCTTTATATGAATTTTTGATCTTTTTATTCCCCAGGACCCAACCATTCTATGCATAAAGCAGAAGATACTCACTAGGGGTACTATATTTTAGCACTCGGTTCTTGAGCCAATGACTCTCCAACTTTACTTTTACAAAACTTTTCCCACATATTTCCAGTCATGTGAATCCTCAACCAACAGACGAATGTGATGCTACAGGTCAATAAGGAATCAGACAGTTGTCCTGTCAAATCTATGGTTATTTTCCATTTGGGACTCATACTAAACATCAATTACCAGTTAACTTTTAATTCAAATATTACACTTTATTACAAAATGAATAGGCTACCTATCTTATTATGTTAACATCCTGATATTACATTAGTGACGAATGAAAAAAAAGAGAGAACAGAAGAGGGAATATAGGTGAGTGTATTCCAATACGTGTTTTTTAAAAAATCTAACCCTGTGAAATTGTATTCTGTCTTAAAGTCTGACAACATTCTTGGTGAAGGGACTCTTGGATTCTTTTAAAATCAGAAAATGTTCAGTAAATTGACGCATCATTCATTAATCAATTCATCATCATCATCATCATCCTTGTTATTTATTCATGTACTAATCAAGTTCAAAATCAGAACAATATTCCCGGGTCTTTATTCGGGGATTTGGCATGTGTTCTCAAATGTTCTAACAAAGTGGATTCCTTAATTTAGGTTTCCAATTCTTCTGACCTTTTCTGCCAATATTTTTTTATCAGGAGTGGTAGCGGGTGTTTCAATAATTATGGGCATGACTGTCACTAGTAATTTTTCCAAATTCTTTGGGTTCTCAGGCAAGGTCCAAATATCTTAAAATTATTATTATTATCATTTGACTCTGCGAGTTTTTCTCACCAGCATAAAGAGTATCTTCTGAGTATTCTGCTGTCTTAACCAATGCTGCTGTCTGGATGGTCTCAATTCTTTCTCTAATGTTCCAATTCCTCTAATCTGTTTTTAAACTTTTGGGGACCATTCCAAGTACAACACTTACAATTGGTTATTCACTTTCACTCTCAGTTGTTTGTTTTTTCAATTCTCTGGTAAGGTCCATGTTTTTATCTATCTTTTAACGTTCTTTCATCTTCCACCCTGTGATCGTGGCGACTGCAAAATCTTACCAGTTAGCAAGTCTCTTTCTTGTTAATCAGTCTACTGTCTAGTCTTCTGGCTGGGTATTTATTAGTATTATGATATTAAATATTATTATAACTAAAAAAACAGATTTTTAAAATAAATTTTTTTTTTCTAAAATCATTCCTCTCAGTAAAAAAAACATTTCACTAAATTATAAAGGAAATAGACCTAAATCAGACTAACCAAATTACCAAATCCTAATTTCAAAAAGCCCCCTGTTAACAGACATACCACCATGACTCGTTAGGGGTAGGAATTAATAGCTTAGAATTAAGGGATAGATAGAGAAGAAAAAAAAGAAACTGGACAGCTTGAAGAGGCGTGAGAAGAAGAAGAGAAGAGCACGAGATGAAGACCGGAAGCGAACGAGAAAAAGAGAACAAGGTTAGGTTAGTTAAAAGATCCCAGCAAAAACGGGAGCAGCCACCACCATCTGACCAGCACCACCGAAAATTTTCAGTCAAGAACTTACAACGGTAAACTCAGCCTATCCCCTGAGAATTTCGAAGCATGATAAACAAGTAAGCTTATTAAAATAATATTAAAATCATTTTGTAAGATTTCAAGAAAGGGAACATTTGACCTAATTTAAAATTATTAAGAGCCAAGATGTTGTCCATGTTGCGCTCTGAAACTTAAACTACAAATCTGTTTCAACTCTGCAAATTTTCTCCTCTCTATCTCCTCATGAGAGAACTAACATATATAACAAAGAGGTATTGAAGATATACATAGAGAGGTGGAAAGTGATAGCAGAATGTAAAGTAAGAAACGACAGTTTTGACTTAATTTGCAAATTAGCAAACTAATTAGAACTAATTAAAATGGTTTTTTTCAATTATAACTCATCTAGGACTAAGGAATAATTTAGTATTATTTTTGGTTGTCATTAAACTAAAACACGTAAAAAGCCTTTAGGAGGACAACATTTGGATTCTGCTCAGCTTTAGTTATAATAATATATAATAATAATATTAATATATATATATATATATATAATATAGTAGTTAATTATATATGGACAATTTCTTGTTTCAACTGAAATTTCTTTGTTACTTTTTACTGTATTAATTCTTCCTTTCACCCTTAATTGTTTTATCACAGCACTCGGGAAAACTCTTTGCTTACATCCATTACAAAACTCAAATAACGCATAATTCACTGCCAAATTCACCTGATCACCATGGCAAATTCAGTTGGCTTGAGAAATAAGAAACATTTGTTTCAAATAGATGTAAACAGCACTTTATCTAGAATTTATAAAAAAATATATTTCAGATTGGGTGTGAATTTATTTATTCTTTTTTTTTTTTTTTGTGGGGAGTGTATTAGAGTGACTGTAATTGAACACTTGATATGAAAACAATGTTGAATAAAATTTATTGATTGCATCTGACATTTTTCAGTGTTTATCATTGATGGAAATCTGTTATCATGATATTGGAGATTTTCTTCCGGACCTGAAAGTTGCATATATATTTTCGCTCAACCGATTTGCATATATTTCTTCCCCACCTGATTTGCATATATATTTTGATAGACACAAAAGTGGTATTTTAATACTGGTATCTGTATGTATTCATTTTATTTACTTTTACCTTTGGCAGGACTTATTTGTTATTTGTCTTTTCTGTTATCAGGTAAACTTCTTTGAAATCAATTTGCTCGAAAAGCAAATTGCTTGAAAATTATTTTCCAAACTATCAATTTGATTGAAAGGGACAGTAAATTGTTTAAAAATGAATATCAGCTTCAAGCAAACTGTCTTTCAATCAATTGATTAGTTTGCGCAAAATAATTTTTCAAGCAATTTGCTTTTTCGAGCAATTGAAATTCAAGAAGTTTACCTGATAACAGAAAAGACAAATAACAAATAAGTCCTTGCCAAAGGTAAAGTAAATAAAATTTGATACATCAGATACCAGTATAAAAATAACACTTTGTGTCTATCAAATATATTATGCAAATCAGTGTGGGGAGAAATATATGCAATCGCGTTGAGGAAAAACTATATTGCAAATTCAGTTCGGAAGAAATCTCCAATATCATGATAACAGATTTACCTTCAATGAATAAAGACACTGAAAAATGTCAGATGCAATTCATAAATTTTATTCCAAATTGTTTCATCATCAATGTTCAATTACAGTCACATCTAAATACCCCCTTTCCCGCAAAAAAAAAAAAAAAAATAATAAATATTACACCCAATCTGAAATATTTTTTTTATAAATTTCTAGATAAAGTGCTGTTTACATCTATGTGACAAAATCTGTTCTTATTTCTTCAAAGCCAACTGAATTTTGCCCATGGTGATCAGGTGAATGTTGCAGTGAATTATGCTTATTGAGTTTGTAATGGAAGTAGCAAAGGGAGGTTTTCCCGAGGCTGTTGATAAAAACATTAAGGTGAAAGGGAAGAATTAAACAATAAAAGTAACAAAGAGTTTCAGTTGAAACAGAAATTGCTTCCATATATATATATATATATTATTATATATATATTATATATATACTATATTATTATTATTAATGTATTTACTTAAAGCTGAGCGAATCAATGTTTGTCTCCTAAAGGCTTTTTTTACTGTTTAGTTTTAATGACACAAAAATTATACTAAATTATCCTATTCCTAGGATTGAGTATATTTGAAAAAAAAATCCATTTAATTAGTTCTAATCTAGTTGTAATTTGAATTAGGTCAAAAACTGATCCGTTTCTTACTTTACATTCTGCTCTATCACTTTTCCCACCTCTCTATGTATATCTTCAATACCTCTTTTGTTATATATGTTATTTCTTCAATGAGGGTAATAGAGAGAGAAATTGAGAGTTTGAAACAGAGTTTTGTATGTTAAGTTTCATGAAGCTGCCCAACGCGGACAACATCTTGGCTCTGAATAATTTATAAATTAGGTCAAATGTCCCTTCTTAGAAAATCTTAACAAATGATTTAATATTATTTAATAAGCTTACTTGATTTATTCAGCTTCGAAATTCCTTCAGAGGATTAAGGCTTGAGTTACCGTTGTAAAGTTTCTTGGACTGATATCGCATACTTTCATACCGTCTGTTCGCCTTGGTCCCAGACCGTTAGAATGTGGCTGCTCCGTTATTGCCTAGGGTGATCTCGCTCCTACGATTTAGCTACCTAACCTTGTTTCCTCTTTTCCTCTCTCTCTCTACTTCTCCTCGCTCCACTCGCTCTGCTACTCAATCCTTCTTCTCCACGGCTCTTCAAGCTGTCAGTTTCTCTCTCCTGTTTCTTTCTATTCTATCCCTTTAGATTCTAACCTTCACTTAATTCCTACCCCATAACGAGTCAGTGGTGGTATGTCTGTTTAGACACGTGGGGCTTTTGAATAGGACTTTGGTATTGCGCTTAGTCTGATTTAGTCGTATTCTTATAATTTATGAAATGTGTTTTTTTACTGAGAGGAATGATTTAAAAAAAACAAAATAGCTCTATTTTTTTAAAATCCTGTCTTTACTAATCATAATATTAATAACTAACAAATACTCAGTACCAACTACAACCCCACGCTCCAGCGCGAAAGACTAGAATCATAGAAGATTAACAAGAAAAAGAGAACTTGCTAACTGGTAGATTTTGCAGTCCCAGGCAATCAGCAGGGTGAAAGATGAAAGAAAGTTAAAAGATAGATAAATACATGGACCTTACCAAGAGAATTGAAAAAACAAACAAACTGAGAGTGAAAGTGATACCAATTGTAACTGGTGTACTTGGAAATGGTCCCCAAAAGTTTAGAAAACAGATTAGAGGGAATTGGAAATTAGAGAAAGAATTGAGACCATCCAGACCAGCAGCCATTGTTAAGATCAGCAAGAATATCAGAAGATACTCTTTATGCTGGTTGAGAAAAAACTCGGCAGAGTCAAATGATAATATAATAATTTTAAAGATATTTTGGACCTTGCCTGAAACCAAAGAATTTGGAAAATATACTTAGTGACAGTCGATGCCCATTAATTATTTGAAACACCCGTACACTCCTGATAAAAAAAATATTGCCAAGAAAGGTCAGCAGAAACTTCCGATCAGAATAACCCTTAACATTAAGGACTAACGCCTCCTCACTTGTCAGATAGACCACATTGAGCACACACACTTCCGCCCGAATCCCCAATAAAAGCCACCGGAATATTATCTTGATTTAAACTTGATTCAAGTACTCATGAATAGAAATTACCACAGGATGATGATGATGATGATGATAGATGCAATGATGATGCGATCAAATTTACTTGCAACACATCTTCCTTGATTTATTACAAAGTAATCAAGAAGTCTCACCAAGAAATTGCTCGATCCAGACTTTCAAAACAAATACAATTTTCACAGGTTAGATTTTAAAACAACTACCGGATACACCACTATATTTCCCTCTTTCTTTCCTCTCTTTTTTTCATTCTCACAATGCTATATCAGGATGTTACATAATTAAACTAGGCTAGCCTATTCAATCTTTGTAATAAAGTGTAATATTTGAATTTAAAGTTAAACTGTAATTTGTTAGATGAGTCATTGGATAAAATAACCATCACGATTTTGACAGAACAACTATCCTCGATTCCTTATTGACCAGTGTAGCTTTCACATCTCATGTGAGATGTCACATGATGAAATATGTGGAAAAGTTTCTTAAATAGCTAGAGTTGGGAGCAATCAAATGGCCTCACAGAACCAGATGCTTTAAAAATATGGTACCCTATGGAGTTCTTCTTTTATGCATAGAATGTTGGGTCTGGGCAATAAAAGATGGCAAAAATTCATTAAAGAACGAATGTTAGTCCCTACCCTAAACAAGTCAAGGTGGTATGTCTTAACAGTGGGCTTTTTTTTAATCGGGATTAGGCATTGGTTAGTCTGACTTAGTCTATTTTTAAATTTATGGAAATGTGTTTGTTACTGATAGGAAGATTTTTTTAGAAAAATATTTTTTGTTTTTTTTAATTGTTCTTTGGATTCTAGTGACATTAACATCATACTATCACGTATAATAAAATAATTAATCTAGCAGGGACCTGTCTGGCATATACCCACAGTATGTGTTATTTAATTATTACGTTTGATACTTCTGCAAAATAGTTCAACGCTGTGCCCTCATATGTAAAAACGCTATAATAAATCCTTTTGATATGTTGATAATGTTTGATACTGTTTAATTAAGAGTATTGCAAATAAGTTCATATGTAAAAGTAAATAATCTTGATTTAACCCTCTCTCACTCTTTTCTTAAAAGAGGGGTTGTAAAATATTTACATTGATTTGCGATAAAAATCTGGGGGGAGGCGTTTAGAATATGTACATTAATTGCTTGACAAAAAAGTACAAGAACATGACTCGGAAAATATCTAAGTTGGGCCGGAAAATTCTTCCTCGCATGCTGGCTTGCTAAACATGGTGTAAATTAGGACAGGAGGCAAGAATGAATAGATAAAAATTACCAAAAATATATTCTGTAATTCAAAATATTCATATTAAAATGAAAACAAACATGAAACTCCTTTTTTTTTTTAATTCCTTTTAATTTGACATTGGGACATTTTTAAGTGATGCAAGACCATTTGGAATGTTTCAATTTTTAGCAATTAACGGTGTGAAATACAAATGGGGCAAAAATAAGAACTCTTGCTGAATTAGTGACATCCAGGATATATCTGGTTCTACAGTTTTTGACATTCGCTATACTGAACAATCTGGAACGGATCTCATTTTATAACAAGTAAAAGGTTGTGTGCACGAGGATGCGTATATAAGGAACGGAAAGATTTTAGGAACCACAACCGGGTGTCGACATGACATCTTGTTCGCCATGTTAAGTAATAAAAAAATGAACAAAAAATCGAAAATGCAAAATGGAAATAAGAATACACAAATCAAGAAAAATTAGGACAACGCTCTAGAGAAAAATCTGAGACCTCTAGGAAATTTCGTGGAATCAAACTATTTTGAAGCAGATGCCATCAACACTAATACAGAAATGAGAAGAAAAAGTTAACGAACACGCTGAATTCCGTTCAGCAAGAAACACCAAGCAAAACTCCTAGGAGAACCAAGCGTTATGTAGACCAGAAAACCCTTATCCAAGGATCATAAACCATCCAGATGGGGTGAAAGTCACACTCTCATGAGTACTACTTGTGGACAATTCCTCACAAACATGGAACAAGAAAGAGGAGCGTCATGAGTTCAAGTCACGCATGGATCCTAAGGAACAAGGAAACTCTATGTCCACTCTGACATGACACAAACGACTGATTTTTCCCTGAGGAGTACTGATCTAGACAGATTCTAACCTCACAGTCGATTGCTCATAGGAAAGAAGATCGTGCCAGCTGTACCGTGGTGTGTCAGCTCAGCCGCCAACATTGACTATGACTCTCAGGGTCATAATATTGACAATCCAAGCAGCTTGAACAAATGACACTAAATGTAAAAGTAAGGAGAAGAACTAATTGCAGGTCCAGCCTTAGGTTAAAAGCTAATTTGCAACACATTGATCAAAACGATAAAGTACACCAAAATATCACCAAACAACCGCGAAAATGGCGTAACCAGAATACAAGACGTACCAATAATGGGTCTAGCTCTTCATACCGCAATCAACCTTCAAGAGATATTCGGACCATAGTCAGTAAGACAGGATCTATTGCACTAACGTACACGGAGTGGAAACCCCAACAGACAGAGGAAAACCGTTATCTGGTCCAGCCTCTATAATCGCACACCTAAAGACAATGGCTAACTTTATCTGAAAAAACGCTACTCCGCTCTATGAATATGGACCTAAAACAATAACGATAAGAAGTAGCTAATCAGTATCAACATAAGCAAGGTACAGACATCGTGAGTAGGACCACTCAGACAGTCACGAACTACAGTCAATTTCGCATCATCTACTAAGCCGAGAGTCTCAGCACTAGACAAGCATCCTAAGCGGTAGCTAGTAGCAAGACACCATTACGGGCACGGACACTCCTGGCCCGTGAACAAGGATCAACTTCCGCCTGGATAACTTGTGCAACACAGAAATATATTCTCCAATTCTGTTACACCATTCCATATACTATAAATAAGCTATCATAGGCACCAAGCTTTTCAGTGAGACCTGTACTTTCGTCAGAATAGACTCAGCCAGCAGTAAAACCTTTCATCTGTGATCCCTTCTGCGAAGGTAAGAAACGGCCGTCATACCTAATAGGTCTGGTCCAGGAGACCGACCCTAGATGATTGACATTAGACAACAGAAAGTACAGCCAACCGTTCATTTCTTGTAGTGATGTCATTGCTGTTCTGCCGACATATACCCACTTTGATTTAAAAATCAAAAGAGAAGAGAAAAAGACTACGACAGAATACTTGGACTTTGCTAAGAAGAACTGAGTGAAACTTTGAAACTCATTGAAAAGCGTGCAAGCGTGTAGGAACATTGATATCCAATCGAGGCTTAATTGGTACCCTCTGCAACGAATCCCCTAAGCTTGTATAAAAAGATTTGTGTAAATTGGAAAACCCAGAGAAGAATTGAGACCATCCAAATTACTAGCACTGTTGGGATCATTGATACTCAGAAGAGTCCTGGAGAACTGAGGAGACTTGCAGCCTTTCAATAACCACTGTTGCTACAGCTGGGTGTGAAAATCTTATAATAATAATAAACAATAAATATATATACTATATAAATATATAGTATATAATATAGATATAATTTTGGGAATAAAAAAGCCTTAAATACCATGGGATCGTAATCACGATACCCATGGTATTTAAGGCCTTTTATTCCCAAATAAACTTTGCTTCTGTTTACAATTAATAAACATTGAGCTCTCATACGGAACCTGAACTCTACAAAAAAACTACGGGTTAGAGAATTAGGACCCACCTAAGAATCACCTTGTACCAAGAAACTTGGTACCACACAAAGTATATATATATATATATATATAAAAAGATTGTTGTAGGTCCAATGAGAGAAAATATTTTATATAAAATATAATAAATGTCTGCAAAATGGTTTGAATTTTAGAACAAGAAATGGGTGTGGACAACCCAAGACAACACAAGACCAAGATGAAGAGAGAATCTGGTTAGCATAGAAGGTTAAAAAGAAGATAGAAGATAATGAGAAAATAAAGAGGTTGTCCAACAATGAGAGAGAGAGAGAGAGAGAGAGGAGAAGAGAGAGAAGATGGTGGTTGGTTGGTTGGTGGATTTTTAACGGCATATCGACCTGTCTGGGTTATTTCATGCCAAGAGGTAAGGAAATTATATATGTCATCTATGTTGACTTTTTCATATAGATCTTTCATATTATTTACATTAAAAAATCAGTTTCTGATATGAGCAAAATCACAACATTCTATGAGTAAGTGTTTATCAGTGCAAGGAAGAGAGAGAGAGAGAGAGAGAGAGAGAGAGAGAGAGAGAGAGAGAGGGGGGTGAAACCACTACAAATTTACAACTCAGGCAAAGTTTTCCAAATATTTTTGCTTTTAAAATATCTTTAGCAATTCTTAACAAGTCATAGAAAATGCATCTTTTATTATCTAAAAATTTAGTACTATTGAGAAAACAATACAATGAACTCGAAAAACTAATTCAGATTTCTGTGCAGGTGAGGCCCAAACAAATGTGAGAGATGTGCAACAAATCTATAAAGAGCAGTCAAAATATTTTGGTGAGGCTTAGAACTTCTTGAATGACCCTTGTATTCTATGAGGGTGGGCTAAAAAGTTCACATGATGATGTCATATTTATTTTTTGACCAATGACACCAAGAATTCTGACACCGATAGAAGAAATATGTGGACCGCAAGTGAAGACTATGTTGAAAAATTCATTGGCATCTATCTGTCTACTAGAGATGTTGACATAGTATTCAAAAACAAGTGGAACTATGTAGCCTGGGCGGGTTGATATGGAGGATGACCTGTCACTCAAGCAGCAAGTCCCCCTCTTCACACTGTCATTGTAGTCCAAAGGAAAAGCAAAAAGAAAACAATGCAGTTTGGTGATGATAGTGTTGCGGAAGTTAATGGATAAGGCTGAAGTTTAGCATCACACCACCTTAGGGACTTCAGCTCTGAATTTGATTTCAGGGTTTACTACCCTAGCCTTTCCTTGGAATGAGGTATATGTTATAGGTGATACACCCTATTGACAATTGGAATGCGCTGACAGGTTACTATAAATAACACAGACAATTGTGGCTTAGCAGTAAGCCAATGCGAGCAAGCCAATACTCTATTATCGGACGTAGTTTTCCACATCTCTCTATTGTATTTGTCTACTTTCTGTTAATACATTTTTCTACTTTTGTTACCCGTCATTTTGTTCTTATTTGACCCCTTAAAACCTCACAACAGTATAGCAACTAGGCAGCGGATGTTTTATAACAGACTTTTCCTTATCTAGATGGATTGCTGTCCAAGGCTAAGGAGCCCCATCTACCCCATTTGGGAATCTATCTGAGTAGTAAGTACTATGTTGAAAAATAAGCCCCATGATTCAATAAATAGTCAGGATTTGAGAAGTTGTGGATTGATTTCTCTGAAATCCGTTTTTGATTTTTCCGAAGGATTTTCTCTACTTCAAGTCAGATACAATTAAGAAGAAAGTTATTATAAAGCTTAGTAGCCATGGCAGTAAATTATTTGTCTGTAGTTCTTAGTGATTCTGAGGTTGCCTTCAGAAGTCTATCTTCTTGGCTGACTGCTTCTAGCTTTAATATCAAGTTGCTTTTCCAACCACAAACTCCATTGACATTTATTTGGTCTTGGGTGTATTCTATTTCTTCTTTTTTGTAAGTTTTAGTTTGTTCTATCTGGGCTTTCTTAAGATTTTTCACATTGGTATCAGTTGGGTTTGTTTTATTTATATCATTTCCCTTTTCTTTAATTACCTACAACAACAACAAAAAAAAAAAGACTCCTGAAGAAGATCAGATGGTACAGCAGCCGAAACTTTGTGGAAATAACAACCAAGTCATGTAAATGAATATCAACTTACCAATCTCAGAAATTAATATAACCATGAAAATAATATTGAAAACAAAATGAGTGTAGAAAATGGTGCTATTTAAAATTTCATCTAGTTCAGACCAGAGCTGGATTTAGACCTTGTGGGCCTGGGACCCTTTTAGCTAAGGGGCCTCTCAAGTTAAATTAGATACATGAGAAATTTAAAAAAATTGAGGGACATCTAAGAGTCAGATTTTGGTTATTTCCTATAAGTCTAACATAAACAAAGGGGAACCACTCTTGACTGATAAATTATTTATTTATTTATTGATCTACTAGGAAAAAAGAAGACAGGGTTAGGGTTAGGGTTTAGGGTTAGTTTAATGGGAAAATAAATAAATAATTTATTAGTCAAGAGTGGTTCCCCTTCGTCTATGTTAGACTTATAGGAAATAACCCAGATTTTGACCCTTGCCCTTCCTGCATGGGTTTAGAAAGGGAGGGGTGTTCTATTTCACTCCATGAGTCTGTTTTATCCCCATCTTTGCCTATATTGTTTTTGTATGTTATGTTTGTTTTTTAATAATTAAACTAATTTTATAATTATTACAGGTTTTATAAAGGAACTCTGGGTGCCCCTCTGACTGGGGGGGGGGGTGTAATTGCCTTCTTTGCCCCATTATATCTCCGGCCCTGATTCAAACAAATTTATAAATCTGTTCATCGGTAAAGTCATTCAGTTTCCCATGTGTCACAGAACATTTTGCATAAGTAAAGTCATCGGAGCAGCCTAATGTTGGTATCAACCAGACAGTGAGGGAGTCTATGCCCTTGTCACTAGCGCTAGACCAAGGAGATTATTTTAGCATCTAAGGTGGAGTGCTACACATACCATCGGCCCCTCACTTTACCGCACAGATCCCTGTGCTACTCATATGTTGAGTTGGTGAGGGCCAGTATCAAACCTGGAACTTTGTGATTTCTAGGCAGACACTCTATCAACTGAGTTAAACCAGCCCTTTTTTTTTTCTGCATAGTCTCCATAAAATCCTTCCAGTTGGAAATAAACAACCACAATTTCTGTATTATTTATATATGCCCAATGTTTCTGGCCTTCTTCAGGTATTACTTGTCGAACACGGGAACCCTATCTTTGAACTCGGTAATCTTCTTGTCGTAACTGGGAACCTTCTTGTCATAATTAGGAGCCTTCACAGAACTTCAAACCGAACCCTGTATTCA
This sequence comes from Doryteuthis pealeii, assembly GCA_023376005.1. Classification (NCBI taxonomy): domain Eukaryota; kingdom Metazoa; phylum Mollusca; class Cephalopoda; order Myopsida; family Loliginidae; genus Doryteuthis; species Doryteuthis pealeii. Next base: position 101,180,895 of record CM042141.1, on the reverse strand, counting down.
ATCCACAGGGGTAGACTGTTTTCATTCCATTAACCATAACTGGGTACAAGTGTTAAGCTGTGTTAATTATTCTATGTTACTGTCGCCCTTGGTCAGGATTGAACCTGCAGCCTAGAGATAACTGTCACTTAGAACTGTATTAACTCAACACCTATATCCACTATGCCATGGACAATTCAGAATGATATTTGGGAACTTATAAACCTAGGGCAGACTGGGCTCTTTAACCATGGCTAGGTAACCGGTGTATGAGAAGGAAAACTCTGAATTCAAACCTGTTAAACTCTGCTTAAGAAATTGACCTTGTGTCGCATCCTGCTCATGCGGAGGGGTTGGTAAATATATATAAACCTAATGTCTTGTTTTGCCAAGAATATTTACATTTATACTTATGCCTTATTTTTTACCTTGACTCATATTGCGTTTTTTAAATTAAAAAAAAATTTTTTTCTTTCTCTGAGCAGGGGAGGGAGGGAAGTAGCATTGTGATATCATAATAAACCTTTCTCTGAGCAAGCCATTTTGTGTTTTAGCTTTCCTAAACTTTTCAACTGCTCTTTGTATAGTGTGGATTTTTTCAGCCTTTAGAAAAACAACAAAAACAAGTGTGATATTAATCACTGTCTGTAAAGTACGCTAATTTTTAAAGAAATTTGTTTGAAACTTCTTCAAGATTATTGAATGAGGCATACACCTGAAGAAGGCTGGAGAGTGAACCAGCTGAAATGTGACTGAGATCATAAAGATGAGTGTACATATCAAAATAATTCATGAAATAAAAGGAATAATTAAAATTATTTAAAATTTTTAAATCATAAAGTAAAGGAATAATTAAAATTATTTAAAATTTTAAATATTCATAAAGTAAAGGAATAATTAAAATTATTTAAAAATTTTAAATATTTCATAAAGTAAAAAAGGAATAATTAAAATTATTTAAAATTTTAAATATTATATCATAAAGTAAAGAATAATTAAAAATTTTAAAGAATAATTAAAATTCATGAAATTAAGAAATAATCAAAATCATCAAAAATTTTTTAAATAATTCACAAAATAAAGAATAATTAGAATTATTTTAAATTTCAAACAATTCATGAAAAAAAGAAATAATTAAATTATTTTGAAATTTGAAATAAAAGAATGATTAAAATTTTTAAATTTTTTTCATTTATCTTAAAATAATTAATGGAATAAAGAAATAATCAAAAATTAAAAAAAAATGTTGGTAATAAGAATAAATTTATCATTTGTCATTGAATATATTCTGTATTTGATGTTGATCTTTTCTTTTCTTCCACTTGAAACTAAATCCTTTTTGGTTTTTTTTCAATTTGTTTTTTTCTTTTCAGTTTTGTCCACCAATCTTGATCATGGGCGTCTTTTTTCTGGTGGAAGGTGCAAAAGCATCAACCTGGAATGAGAAATGAAAAATTGATGAACATTTAAATCCAGAAAGTTTTCAGTTTTGATTCACATCACTATTTGTTGTTTCTTTAGAAGAAGAAGAAGAAGAAGAAGAAGAAGAAGAAGACTTCTTAAGAAGAAAAAGAAGAAGAAGAAGAAGACTTCTTAAGAAGAAGAAGAAGAAGAAGGTTTATTTTCACACATTACACAATTTAAACAATGTCACACAAAGCAAAAAATGTAATGTTGGTTGTTGTAGTAATGTGTGGAGGATGATCACTAATTTGGACTGAGCCTATTCTAGTAGTGACCATCTCAGGGTTTTTTTTGTTTTTTTTTTACATCGGTTTTGTTTGTTTAATCAGTTTTGAGTTGAAAATAGAAAAGGAAAAAAACAAAAAAAACAACCCGAGTTCTTTGTTTATAAAAAATGATTTGATTTGGCATTAAATAACCCAAAAAGGGCTGATATGCCATAAAATAAAACAACCAACAAACAACCAAAATATCATACCAGTTTGGAATTTAAATTTACAAATTTTAAGGGTGGTTAAAAAAAGATAGGGCCAGTTTAGCTCAGTCGGTAGAGCGTCAGACTAGGAACCACAAGGTTCCGGGTTTGATACCGGCCCTCGCCAACTCGGTGTATGAGTAACACAGGGATCTGTGTGGTAAAGTGGGGGGCTGATGGTAGGTGTGGCGATTCACCTCAGACACCAAAAACAATCTCCTTGGTCTAGCACTAATGAAAAGGGGATAGACTCCTTCACTGTCTGGATGATACCGACTTTAGGCCACCCAAAGAACTTACAAAAAGAAACATTTTCTCAAAGATTATTTTTATCAAAAGTTATAAAAGTAATTAATTAATAAATATATACTGTAATTTTCATTAGAATTTATTAATTCCCTGATTTTTGGCAATTTAAAAAAAATGTGATACCCCTACTTTTTCTTCAAGGAGTCATGGCCCCTAGGCTGGGAAATCTTGAAATCGACATATAGTAGAGAGGCAGCATAGTTTCAGGAGGTTGAGGGCCTAAACCCCAAGTCCAAAGTATTCTTATTGAATAGGAATAATTTTTAAACAAATCTATTTAACCTAACTGGTACTACCACTCCAGGTCAGAGTGGACCTGGAAGTAATGGCAATAAACGGGTGCAACCCTTTAATTTTTCGACCCTTTAACTATTGAAGTGTTTCTGATTGGGTAATGTTAAGTGATATTTTCTACCTGAAAATTAAAGCGTGCAATAGTTTTTCTACCCACTTTTCATATTTCCATAACCCTGTCTGTTTGATTTTTTTCTGTATGTTTCTTTGTTTGTCTGTTCATAATTTCAATCACACTAAAGCAAAGAAATATACAAAATCAACCTGTGAGTCCTGCCGAGGTTTGAACATACAACCTGGAGGTAAGCAGGTAACACACCCAATATGCTAGTGTCTTTCAACACAAAAAGCATGGAAAGACTAAGTCAGGCAGAGCGCGCAGATACTACACTAATCCTAAGGAGTGAATGACATTTTGATTCTAGATAGAAATGTTGATCTATCTATATATTAATACTCGTGTTCCTTAATAGCATAACCGTTATCATCTTGCAACACCCTCTGGTTAAAAATGAGATCGCCCAAATCATCCAAGATGTAATGCAAAAATATCAATCCTGATTATTACCTGGTGTTGCTTAGCTAAATTCTTATTTCTTATGAGTGTCATCACCTCAGCTAAATAATGGACCATTCCATTTTTATTATAAAGAAAGGGAAGAAAAAGGACATGCTGCACAGAAAAAATATAAGAAAGAAAGAAAGAAAGAAAGAAAGAAAGAAAGAGAGTAGGGGCAAAGATAGAGAGAGGAGGGTGATAATGCTAATCTATTTCAATCAAAAATAATGAAAAGATGAAAAGAAGGAAAGAAAGAAAAAAAAAGAGTAAGAGAGAGAGAGTTAAATCAAGGTTATTATACTTTTTACATACTGAACTATTTGTAATAGCTCTTAAGTAAACATATCAAATGTTGTAATAATCAAATTAACATACTGTGGAATATCCACAGGTCCTGCTAGTATATAAATAATCTAATAATTAAAAAATCGTTGGGGTGGCCTAAAGTCAGTATCAGTCAGAGAGTCAAGGAGTCTATCCCCTTTTCAATAGCGCTAGAACAGATAGATTGCTTTTTAGCATCTGAATTTGAGCGTCACACCTATCATCTGCTAATAAATAATCTCATAAATTTTTGATGGGTACTATGTTAATATGATATAAAAAAACCCCCAAAAAACAAGATTTTTTATTGTCATAACTTTATTGAAAAAAATAAATCATGAACCCTTATGTCAACTTGTCTGTTTAAGGTTTTATATTGAATGTGGCTTAGCCAAATAAATGGCTACAAAGACTTATTCAAGAAACTGTTGAAAAAAAGAATGAACAAAGAAAATAGGGAACAGTAAATATGACAGGCACCGAGTTGACATTTCTCATATTACATTTTTTGTCCGCATTTAAAAGTCATATTCTACTTTATTATTAATGAATATGGCTACTAAATATAGACACTTTATATATGCATAAATATAGTACATACTGTATTGCCAGTATAGGCTTCCCATCATGGTGTAATGGTTAACAAGCTAGTCTTGCAGATCTATTACTACTGTAATAGCCAGTTCTTGCAACGTTGAGTCACACCCTACCTGTGGTGAATGGGTTGGGTAAGAAGGATGTCCCATAATGGAGTAATAGCAAGCTAGTCTCACCGATCCATTACTACTGAAAAGCAAGTTCAATCCTTGCTGCATGCCCCCATACTTGTGATCTTGAGTCACATCCTACCTGTGATGATACAAAAGGACTGGGTAAGAAGGACATCAATTCATGTCGTAATGGTTAGCAAGCTAATCTTGCAGATCCATTATGATTGAAAAGTGAGTTTGATTGTCGTTGGATACCCCATACTTGCGAGCTTGTGTCACATCCTAACCATGGCAAATGGGTAGGGTAAAGGGTGTCCCATTCTGGTGTGATGGTTAGCAAGCTAATCTCACAGATCCATTACCACTGTAAAGTGAGTTTGATCCTCTCTGGATGCCCCATACTTGTGACCTTCTGTCACATCCAACCTGTGGCATATGGACCTGGAAGTAATGGCAATAAAGGAGTACTCCACACTCCCTAGATCTCCAAAACTGTACCCAGTGGGGGGGGTCTTGCCCCTCTGCAGTGGATACAGTCCATGTATTTTAAGCCTCACCAACAGGGCAGTTATTATTGAGTAAATTATTCCTTTATTATTGGCTAATACTCACTAACTGTATTAATAAAAAGAGGGGGAGATGCCAGGGGTTAAAGGTCATGAAACATCAGCTTAAATCAGTGATTATTATCATCATATTCACTGACAGCACACATTCCCATGACTCTTTCTCTCTCACCACCCATCCCTATAGGTAAAAAAAAATAACATGTAGAAATTTATATATGAGAGTAAAAATACTTCTTTTAATTTACTAATGACCATAATAGACAGAAAGAGTATATATTTATTTACTTACCCAAAAGGCTGTCTATGACAGAAAATATTGTTTTATGATCTACCATACAAGACATTAGTAAACTAAAATCTCACATTAACTATATGTTTCTGTATATGTGCAAATACACACAATGTGGAACTATCAAATAAATAAAGAGACTCAGCTTAAGAGTCAAACCATTGGGAACATACACAAACCATGTGACATACATTGACTGAAAAGAAAACTATAAACAATTTATCAATTAATATAAAATGCCTTAGTGAAATTTATAGTAAATTGAACAAAATGGCTACCAAATCATTTTTTATGCTAATAAAAGTTTATATATATATATATATATATATATATATATATACTAGGTGTGTCATAGAAGTATCAAGATTGAAGCTGTATTTACCAATATAGAAATGAACAATGAATGGAACTTTAATTTTTTTCGAGAATACGAAGTGTGTCAAAAAGTACAGATTTTAAAGCTGCATTTACCGAGATAGAAATGAAGAATGAATGGAACGTTAATTTTTTTCGAGAATACAAAGTGTGTCAAAAAGTACAGATTTTAAAGCTGCATTTACCGAAATAGAAATGAACAGTTAATTTTTTTCAGAATACAAGATGTGTCACAAAAGTGCCGAGTTTGAAGCTGTATTTACCAAGATAGAAATGAACAATGAATGGATACAAGAATACAAGGTTTGTCAAAAAGTACAAAAAAATCCCAAAACTTTTTGACACACCTTATATATATATATATATATATATATATATATATATATATACATACATATATATATATATATATCAATGAATGATGGACAAAAGTGCTAAAACAAATAGGAATATTTCCTTTATATTATTTGTGCAGAACACAAATTAGCGGCCATATTTAGTAAATGCAAAAGTTGTAATTTTAAAAATAAAATCTATATTTCTCTGAATTTTTGAGATGAGGCTTGATAAGTAGTATTATTTGTATTATTCAGACTATTGTTCTCATCTTCATTGTTATGTGTACAAGGTTTTGGCCGATGTGCCCTCTGGCCTTCTTGAGGTATTTCTTGTCAGACTCGGGAACTTCTCGGACTTGGGAACCTTCTTGTCGTAATTGGGAGCCATCACAGAACTTTAAACCCAACCCTTTATTCAATCTATAGAGATATCCTGTTTTCATTCTGCTAACCATAGCTGGGGTACAGGTGTTAAGCTGTGTTAATTATTTTTCTATGTTATTGCTGCCCTTGACCAGGATTGAACCTGCAGTCTAGAGATAACTCTCACTTAGAACTGTCTTAACCTAACTCCTTTATCCACTACACTATGTGACCAATTGGACAAGAAATACCTGAAGAAAGACGGAGGGCATATCGACCGAAACGTTGTACACATAACAATGAAGATGAGGACAATAGTCAGAATAATACAAATGATACTAAAATCTACATGTTTCATTTCATTGAATGGCTTTAATGACAAAAACAACAAATTGTGATTCAAATTTTCAGCATACAAAGTGAAGAAATCAAATAAGCACTCATATAAACAGTGAGAAGAATTTTTAAAAAACTTTTTTTTTTAATGAGACATTGAAAAACTTAAGTGGAAAAACTAAAATCTTTGTGAACCAAAGCAAATGACAGAAGTGATATGAAGCAACCTCACGGATGGAACAAAGCTTAGAGAAAAATACTCACCTCACAACGGATCGTTTTCAGTAAATGTAGTCAGATACTACAGGAAGAGCAGATTTATTTTTTCAAGTTAAAACACGGATTGAAGATTCCACCAACAACTTAGATTATAAAAATAATAATAATGATAATGAAATTTATTGTGTACAGGGTTCAGGTGCCCCCACAACTCATGAAAGGCTCATGTATAGTACATAGTAAGTCGTCGGGGCGGCCTAAAGTCAGTATCAGCCAGTCAGCAAGGGAGTCTATCCTCTTTTCAATAGCACTAGACCAAGGAGATTGTTTTGGCGTCTGAGGTGGAGCGCCACACCTACCATCAGGTCCTTACTTTACCGCACATATCCCTGTGCTACTCATACACTGAGTTGGCGAGGACCGGTATCGAACTAGGAACCTTGTGGTTTCTAGCCAAACGCTCTACTGACTGAGCTAACCCGGCCCCTCAGGAACATGAATAGCACACTGTAATGATATACATGTATGTGTGCATGCAAATGTATATATGTATGGAGGGAAGATATCAGGTATAGTCTTATCGAATTACAGGAAGCATGGAGGTTTTGAAAGATGCAGTGTTTTGGCAAACTACAATGGATGCAGGCAGTTTATTCCATGTCTCAGTAACTCTGTGCATGCAAAAATGTTTCTGAAAGACATGTGAGCTATGCTGTTTTCTGACTTTGTAGGCATGCCCAGGTGTGTTAGAAACATGGAAATCAAAAAGGTGTTCAAGGTTGCTTTTGGTAAGATGGTTAATGACCTTATGAATGTTTACCAAATCAGTTGCCAGATGCCACAGTTTCAGCGAATTCATTCCAAGGGTAACAAGACATTCAGAATATGGTAGATGCCTGATGAAGGGTATTTGTTTGGTTGCGTCTCTGTACAGTTTCCAGGAGCTTAATGTTCTGAGTGAGGTAGGGGTTCTAGACTGGCGATGCAAATTTCAAGTGTGGCCACACAATAGCTTTATAAAGCTTTAAATAGATAGCCGGGGGTGGCTGACAAAGGTCTTGCTGAGTGACGCCAAGACACCCTTGGCCTTCTTAACAATTTTAGAGATGTGCTTTATCCAACGTAAATTGCTACTGACAGTAATACCCAGGTCACGTTCACAAGAAAACTTCTAATGATGTTTGTAGTACGTAATCTAGGCAAATTATGAATAAAAATAATGCCAATGTATCTCCTTTTAGTATTTCAGCAACAATGTCAAAGAAATCTGTGTCATTATTTGTATTTTAAAATTAGATACTGATACCGGGTAATATTGTTTGAATTTTGAGTTATTATCATAGATATTACTTACAATATTGATATTTATTTTCTTTTAATAAATACTGAACAATTAATCTAGCTTTTTCTCTAAGTGTTTTAAGTTAGAATTGAAGTGTTACAGCCATACAGTAGCACTGATATGGTTACAACTGGAAAGAATTCTCGCTTTATCTTATCAGAGAAATCAGATTTCCATATGGTCAATAATCTGTCTATAACAGTCCAGGCTTTTCCTATGTGTATATTGACATCGCTTTCTGTAGATGAGATATTACTACCTACATACTGGTTTATTTTCTTTTAATAAATACTAAGCAATTAATGGTTGGCATTGAATTGTGACAATTCCTTCTGCCATAAGTGGATCTGTATCCATGAACAAAAAGAGATTAGAAAGAAAGAAAGAAAGAAAGAAAGAGAAACCCGTAAAAGCTCAACTTACATTAACCACAGGATTTCGTTCAGATGTGACTGTAATGTCCGTGATTTGAGGACCATGTATTTTTCGAGCCCTTGCCCACTGAGCTTTCAACTGGATATCCTGCTGGCTGGTCAGTGGATTCTGAAAAGGTTGGCCAGTTGAAACGCACAGCACATCATCTCGATGGATATCTTTAAAGGTTTCAATCTTCAAAACAGAAAAGAAAAAGGAACATTTGTAGTTTATTCAGTTGAAAATAAAGTGCAACCAACTGTAAAAAGAAAAAGAAAAAAACAAAAGAAGAAAGTTGGTTGGGCTCTTTAACCTTAGCTAGGTAACCAGTCAAGGAGAAGGAAAACTCTGAATTCAAGCCTGTTAAACTCCAGTTCAGAAATTGATCTTGTGTCACATCCTGCTTGTGCAGAGTGGTTGGTATATATTGTTGTAACGCGCTTAGCGAATAATAAGACGGGTAGTCCAGTTGACGTTAACTGCGAGAAGTGATCACTTCCACCTTTTATTTGCAACAAAACAAGATGGCTGAAACAGTACTTCCGTTTCATAACAAAACAATGGTATAAATGGTGCTTCCGTTTCTTAGTATACCACAATATATATATAAAAGGATTTAGAAACGCAAACTAGTAAATTTACCCCCTCTGAACCCCTATGCTTTTATTCACTCTGCCCAAATTTTTTTCATGGCCAAGGGTCTATATGGCCGTCTTTGAAAGGTACTCTGCTAGGTGTACAATATCTGGTAACTAGTCTACATGATCCAGTGATTTTTTGTTCTAATCATGTTATAAAGGGATCTATAAATGCAAACTAGTAAATTACCCCCCCCTCTTCCTCGTGGATGCTATGCTTTTATTCATCCTGTTAAAATTCTAGATGAACAATACATCCCTAGTGGGCATCACATGCAAACAGGTATTCTGTTAGATGTACAATATCTGCCAACTAGTCTATGTGATTTTTGTTCGCCTTTTATAAAGATCTTTATAAATGCAAAAAAGTAAATTCAATTCCCCCCACCCCACCCCGTGAACCCGTATCCTTTTATTCACTTTGCCAAAATTCTATTCACCCCCCGGGATTTATATAGACCTCTTTGAGAAACGATAATCTAATTAGTTATGTATTTAAATCTCATCAGATCTATCTTTAATAAATTATGTATAGCCAAATCTTTTTTCATTCTCCATTTGTCATAGTGTAAAGTTAATGTAAACATTGATTATCTAATTCATCTCCTCGATTCTTATCAGTCTTGGAATTTTTCCATTTCAGCTTTTTTATCTCTTAAAAGACATTTTCCAGCCAATCAATATTTCTATTGCACAATTGGTTCAAGATTCTAATTAAAATAACTGTAATAAAGTAATTGGGAGTTACCTCCTCTACTTTATGATTACCTCCCCTTAGGAGAACTCTCTAGGGAATATTAGACTATATAAACTCTCAATATGTGTACCAATTATTCTAAGTAGAATAAAGCTTTCCAAAGTCTATCGGTGTTATCGTTTTTGTCATTACAACAACCTCAATCTTTGCAGATAAAACCTTTAAAACATGAACTTCTTTTCTCTCTTTTCACACACACACACACACACACACCCTTATTCACACATGCATATGCACTCAAATATATGGTATATATATTCATATTTATCAACCCCTCCATACAAGATGGATGCAAACTCAAGGTCAATTTCTTAAGCAGAGTTTAGCAGGTTTGAATTCAGAGTTTTCCTTCTCCTAGACTGGTTACCTAGCCATGGTTAAAGAGCCCAGTCTGCCCTGCTATTTACCCATAGCTGGAGGGAGAATTGGATTCATACCTTTTCAAAGGGTATTAGCGCCATGTGAAATTCCAACAGCTTCGTCCAGGAATTGAACTCACGTTGACGAGTCCATTTCCTACGACTCTAACCATTAGACCACACGCCTCCATCTATATATATGTATATCTACCAACCCCTCTACATGAGTAGGATGTGACTCATGGTCAATTTCTTAAGCAAAGTTTCACAGGTTTGAATTCAGAGTTTTCCTTCTCCTAGATCAGTTGCCTGATAAACAATAAACTCTTTCTAATCAAACCCACTTTGGGAGACTGGAGACCAACTTTAAGGAAGTCTAGAAAGGAACAAGTCGTTGTGTCCTGATTACGCATTGGTCACACAAGACTAATGCACTCCTATATACTCAAACAAGAACAACAACCACAGTGTGAAACATGTTGAACACCTTTGATTGTTAAACACTTATTCATGGAATGCAGGTTTTTTGCTCACATCAGAAACCGTTATTTTAAAGCAAACAATATGAAAGATCTGTTTGAAAATGTCAACATGGAGGACATTCTGTCCTTTTTGAGGGAAACAAAATTATACTATAGAATGTAGACATGAACTTAATCAATACCATATAACATGATCCCCAATGGTGCTAACACATTGTTAAAACCAATTACTAAAAAAATATAAATATAAATACACAACATATATTACTTCCTAACCATTAGGCCTGACATAACCCCAGATGGATTGATATGCCATTAAAATCAACCAACCAACCAACCAACCAACCAGCCAACCACATCTCCAATAAATAATAGATCCTTTCATGACAGAATGAAAATTGTGAGATAATGTAGACCAATTACCGGGTATTGTACACCTAGCACAGAGCTTCTCAAAGGGGTCTATATAGACCCCTGGGGGTCAATAAAATTTTGGCTGGTTGAATAACGAGTCCACAGCTTGATTTTTATAAAAATCTTTATAAAAGGAGAACAAAAATCACTGGATCATGTAGACTAGTTACCAGATATCTTAAATCTCTCAGAATACCTGATTGGGTGTGATGGGCACTAAGTATGACCTGTTCAAAACACATGAGTTATTTAAATGAATGAATAATCTAGCCTAGATGTCGTTAAGCCTTTTCAATATCAAGTGTATTAGTGCTATGTGAAATGCAAACAGCCTCATCCAAAGTTTGAACTCGGGTGGTCATATCCATTTCCTATGATGATAACCATTACACCACATGCTGTCATGAAAAGGCAAAATATAAAGTTGTTCTTTCTTCTTTTAAAAATGTTGAATTAACAAATGCACTCAATTATGTGGTATAAGAATTATAGAAATATAAGATATGTAAAAGTTTCTTCTAAAATCTGTGAAAAGCCATTTCTAATACATTTTTCTAAATCACTTTCCTTGAGATGAATTAATTCCATTTATGAAAGCCAAATAGCATTCATCAAAATTTTGGTAAAAAAGTCGCACTCTCAGCTTCCACAAAGCTGAATGCTCGTAAATTACAATTATGCCTCTAGCTCACCAATTTGCCTTCTGTTGTATACAACAGCTTTGCTTTCTTCCAGAAACCCAACTTTTCCTTGGCTTGTTCCAGAATTTCTTCCATAGAGGAACCACAAATGTAGACGCTGCGTTCATCACGATTCTCACCATTTGGGTAAACCTTTATTCGCTTCTATAAATATAGAAATGTGATAAAAAAACAAAACAAAATTAAAAAAAAAAAAAATTATCAAATTAAAATCATTTTATTACAAAACGAAGAATATTTTGTTCATTCACATAATCCACAGATTCATTCACAATTTTTTTATATGTAAATAAGAAAATTTAAAGAAAAATAAACAAAAATAGTTCTTGGCTACAGATATACACACACCCACACACACATACACACACACACATATCTTCCTTACAACGTAGTGTTTTTTTTAAATGTTGTAGTTTGCAGAGCTCAATGTGTGCTCTTATTGTCAGAGTCACAGAGCAAAATTATATCAGGAAAGAAATATAACAGAAGATTTATATTTTTAGCTTTATAGCCTATTTCAGGAAGCCTAGAGAAATTTTCTACTGCCAATTTATGACCCACAGTTAAATTACCTTTGGAAGTGGCTCACACAGAGGAACACAGGACAAAAAAATCTGTTTTCAACTGACTTAAAAATAATAAAGAAATCCTCATTTTGCATCTGAGGATCGGAGGCACTAGACAATTTCTCTAGGCTCCCTGAAATAGGCTATAAAACTAAAAATCTAAATCTTCTGTTATTTAAAAAAATAATATATATATATATATATAAATATATATACATATATATATATATATATTATTTGCTCTACTTAGGTATTGAGCACTTTTTACTTATTAGCTTTAGTCTCCTGGTGGGTTTGTATGTATATATATATCTTATATATATATATGCATATAAATTGTTTTGTTTTTTTTGGCCAAAATATTGTACTAATAGATTATTTTTTGTTGGTACGATTATCTTGGTCTTTTCTTTTTTACAAAAATCTTTTTCTTCCCAGTTGATGTTTGGTAGTATATTTTTACAATATAACTATTTGCTGTTTTTTTTTCTCACCACGGGGATTTACCAACAAGTTTGGTATATTAAATATATATATATATATATATATCTTTGAAAGGAATCAGTATGTATAAATACAGTGAATCTTTAAATCACTAAAAAGAGCTCAATGTATAATAACTTTTTAGATTATATACAGAGCAATATTTATCTTTGAAAGGAAGGAAAAACTCAACACCATTATTCCATAATAAATTTATTTCAACCAAAATTGTGGCCTTTATAAATCTAAGTTGATTTAATAAAATTGCTCTGTATATAATCTAAAAAGTTTATTATACATTGAGCTCTTTTTAGTGATTTAAAGATTCACTGTATTTATACATACTGGATCATACAATAATAATACAGTGTGTCTTTGAAATCACATATAGAATCACACCTTACTACCAAGTTTTGGATATCTCTCATCAGATATATATATATATATATATATATATATATATATATATATATGTTAAAATCATTTAGAAAATTCTTTACTAAGGAGAACTGGTGTGTGATTTGGTAATATTTCAATTAAAAAAATTGGATAATTGTTAAATTGTGACAAGTCATAAGTCGATTGAATTTTTATATTTTTATCTATGTTGAGTAGTAAATAATTTTCTAAATAATTTGCAACATGCAAACCATCTCCCAATAAAAATCCCATTAAAATCAAAAAAATTTACATCAGTGATTTTACTGCCTCAATCAGGTAATAAAAATCAAGAGTATATACAAGGTGTGTCAAAAAAGTATCGAGATTTTTTGTATTTTTGACACACCTTGTATTCTGAAAAAAAATAAACGTTCCATTCTTTCTTCATTTCTATCTTGGTAAATACAGCTTCAATCTCAATACTTTTATGACACACCTTGTATATCTATACACTGCAGTATCACCTACACAATTAATTTGGACATAAATGATAAGTCTATGGCCTTTCTTAAATATTAGTCTATTTTAACACAAACATATACCATCCATTCATGCTTAAAAAAACAGTATTTTTATCTTATTTTTTATTTTTTATAACACAAATATGCAAAGCAAACGTGAAACCCTTACAACAACAAAAAATCTTTACATATATATATATATATATATATATATATATATATATATATATAATATACCAAACTTGTTGGTAAATCCTTGCGGTGAGAAAAAAACCAGCAAATAGTTTGATTGTAAAAATATACTACCAAACATCACCCGGGGAGAAAAAAATTTTTGGATAAAAAGAAAAAACCAAGATAATCGTACCAACCAAAAATAATCTATTGGTACAATATTTGGCCAAAAGAAAAAACAATTTATATGTATATATATATATAAGATATATATATTCATACAATATATATATATATATATATATATATATATTAAAAAGATAATTCAAAGAAAAATATACATACTTTTGTATAGATGAAATTTATTATTGTTATTTGTCAACATGTGGTTTGATCAAAATTCACTTACACACACACAGTATTCTATTTGAAATTATTTTAAATATAAAAATAAAATAAAATAATAGAAAACAAAATATTAATCATGCAAACAGAAGGTCATCTTCAGGGCAGATTTTTTTAAAATGAGTAATACAAGACAAATATTCAAAATTGATTACATCATAAACAAAATATTTTTTATAACTCAAAAGCTCCTTTGAAAAAATATGGAAATATGTTTAACATATAAAACATATCTTAATATTTGTATAAAGAAAATTTATCAATATATCATAAAGTTTTCAAGGACATTTTATTCATAAGTTTTAATCATTCAAAACTCCACATACATACATACATATATATATATATATATATATATATATATATATATGAGTTAAGAGAAAGGAAATGAATCCGACGGTATGAGTATAGATAAAAGGATATGAAAAAAACACAATATGCTGTTAAAGTGAAAAGATTTTATATCATATTCATAGCTAATATTGAACAATATTTTGATTTATAAAAATCATCTTCAGAGCTTGTTTATACTCCGGACTTGTCAATAGCAGAGACGAAAATAATAATGAATTCAAAACGAAAACATTGATGTTGCAAAAAAGTTATGCGGTAGTTTCAAATATAAGCACATACGCCAACGCTTTTCTTGGTCAGCGACAGTCATGTATCTCTTATTGTAACAGTTTTTGAAAAAAGAAGATATATTCCAAACAGGATGTTTTCGTTTTGAATTCATATCATGAAAATTTTCAGCGGTTGATATCAGCGTTCGTTTTGTAAACAGTCTTTTTAACGGATATTTTCTTCTCGTCTATGTCGCTCTTTGATGAAGACCAACTTATCGTTTCGGTCGAAACAGGCCTGTCAGCAATCACATAACAAACATCATATGTTTTTTCAAAATGTTATATTTCATACTGTCGGATTAATTTCCATATATTTTTCATATATATATATATATATATATATATATATATATATATAATATATTTATAGATAGAGATTTGCATATTGATTTTTCTATCTCCATAAACAAAGATATTGAAATATATATACATATGTGTCCGGGCGGGGGGGGGGATTAATGTGCCGCCCAACATGTAGGTATTAGCTGAATTTTTATCTGAAATGTTCATGTCATAATCAATCTATGTAATTAATATTCCTCATGGAATGTTGGTGCATTCACAAGGAAAAAGGTTATGTTGAAAAATATATATTTATTGTGTGGGACTCAAAATTAGTCATGCACCTATATTAAATATTAATATATGCATTCTGATAGATAGATAGGTAATGAACAGATTATATATATATGTATATATATATATATATATATATATACCGGTCGGCTAGAAACCACATGGTGCCTAGTTCGATACTGGCCCTCACCAACTCAGCGTATGAGTAGCACAGGGATCTGCGCGGTAAAGTAAGGAGCTGATGGTAGGTGTGGCGCTCCACCCCAGATGCAAAAACAATCTCCTTGGTCTAGCACTAGTAAAAAGGGGATAGACTCCCTTGCTGATATTGACTTTAGGCCACCCCGAAGCTGTATTCTATATGTTCAGAAATGAAGAATGAATGGAACGTTATTTTTTTCAGAATACAAGGTGTGTCAAAAAAGTAGCAAGTTTAAAACTATATCTACCAAGATAGAAATGAAGAATGAATTGAACATTAATTTTTTCAGAATACAAGGTGTGTCAAAAAAGTAGCAAGTTTAAAACTGTATTTACCAAGATAGAAATGAAGAATGAATGGAACATAAATTTTTTCAGAATACAAGGTGTGTCAAAAAAGTACAAAAAATCTCTACTTTTTGACACACCTTATATGTATGATATAGATATAAACAGGCTGAAATAGATAAATAAATAGACAGATAGATTGATATGAACATGCCAAGATAGCTATATAGATAGATAGATAGATAGATAGATATTTAACTTTTTTTTTTTTTTTTTTTTTTCTTGCTTTCTAAAACATCCAAATGTACACCATCAAGCAATATACAAACATCAGAAATAGAAATAATACAAAAAATGAACAATAAATGTGACAATAAAAGAAAAATGAATAAAGAATCATATTTGGCATTTGGCCGACATAAACAAGGGAAATAACTCATGTAATATAATTGCAGCTTTCAAAATATTCAACAAAACAAACAAATAAAAAAAAAATAAAAAAGAAGGATAAAACACATTATTTTTCTGACAGAGAACAAATAGGCCACATGCAGAACAAATAAAGAATGTTTTCTATTTTATTTTTTTGCATTTTTTTCTATTCTTTAATTATCATTTTTCCTTCAAATGAGGAAGAGATGAGATAAAAAAAAAAATGCAATTTGCTGAGAACAATATTTGACGTCATTATACAAATAAACAACAACAAAAAAAAGTATTACCCAAATCAAAAGAACAAAATTAGATAAATTGTTGACAATTATGTCATCTTGGTTCCTGTGACTCTGATTTATTTATTGTTCTTTAAGAATCTAAGAAATGGTTTCCTGTAACAAATGAAGGCAACATTTATTTGGCGCCAGATGCCATTCCCAAGACTTATGCTAGTTTCGCAATTGGTAATACAAGGTGCTACTCAAGAATTTGAAAAAACCTAAAATGTCCTCAAAAGAGGAAAACAATTAAGTTTTTTATTTCCTTGTGGAGTGATTTTGAGAGTTGTATGAAATATCTGGCGAGACTGGGGAAACACTTTACAGATGAAAAAGATTGGTTAATCTGTTCAAATTCTCTAAACTTTTTGGTAAAACATTTTAAGACAAAAAACTCAAAAGAGTTTATATAAGTATGTATGAGAAGTAAATACACACGCGGTGTGTTTATGATATGGCTTTTTTTAGCCAACAATTTTTGGGAGAATATGTGCTTAATTGAAGTCGTACCTAATTTTGAAAGATAATTAATTAATAATTAATTAATTAGGCGGGCATACCTATTTAAAAATGTAAGGCTAAAAAAATCAAGAAAAATCAATCTCTGTATGTACATTTTGACCTATTAGGCCTCATCAGCAGGGCTATAGATAGAAAGACCGCCTTGTGCGTAATTTGAAACCCGAAACATTCAAAATTAGGTATGACTTCAATTAAGCACATATTCTCCCAAAATAAATATTTATATACATGAGGAAATGGAGATATGTGGTGTAATGGTTAGAGTCGTAGGAAATGAACTCATTGACTCGAGTTCAAATCCTGGATCAGGCTGCTTGCATTTTCACATAGCACTACTACACTTGTGAAAGGTACACATCCAACTACTCTCCCTCCAGCTATGGGTAAATAGTATGACAGACTGGGCTGTTAAACCTTGGTTAGGCAACCAGTCTAGGAGAAGAAAAACTCTGAATTCAAACTTTTTAAACTTGCTTAAAGAAATTGACCATGAGTCACATCCTACTGGTGCGGAAGGGTTGGTAAATATATATATATATGCATGAAGAAAATTTATATTTAAGTAATTTTTAATTTTCTTTTCTTTTAGCTCTGGCACACAAAATATACAGAATAACAATATATATATATATATATATATATTAATAATGGAGATTCGCTTACAGTTTGTGTCTGTAACAAAAACTACGTCACTGCTTACGTCACACTACCTAAAATCGTCATAACATAGAATAAAAAACACTCAAAATTTGAACATGCAATGTTAGACAGTCCTCGCTGGTTTTTTAAACAAGTTTTAATAAATACATACCTGGTATTATCTATCTATATATAGTTTGTTTTATTTTAATATATATTTAAAGTTATCAGAACTAAATTTCCATTTCAAATTTTTTATTTTTTACTCCTTTAATAAATTTGATGATTTTACTTTACTTATGACACAAACTTCTGATATTAAATTTTCAACTCCCATCCCCTCAGGCAATATTTATTTTACGCTGCCCAGAGGGTGTTTTTTTATTTTGCTAGTATATATTTATTTTGCTAGTATATATTATATAGAATGAATGAGGCTTATAAAGGTGCTGAATGCTAATATATATTGATAATATAGTTTGCTATATATTATGAATAAAGATGACAATGACAAAGCATGTATAACTCTCAAAGTTAGGGTAGCATAATTATAGATTCATTAGTGCTTGGTAACTATCAGTTTCTCAACTATGTAATCTTAAGAGGAATTACGGGTTTAAAGGGGGGAGCCTCTCAAATCTCTCAGTTGTAGGCAAATTTTCGGACGAAAGAAGACAAACACACAATGGAAATTTAATACATGTATTGACAAATAATACAAGAACTTGTTGCAAATTTTATTGGCATTTGCTACAAGACTTATCTGTGAGGTTAAATACTGTTCGTTAGAGAAGTGGTGATAACAGGGGTATTCTGGTCGCTGGTTGGAATGTTGTGAAGATGCATTCATCAGGTCGTTTCTCGTTTTTCAGCCTTCTGTAGTATGCTATTGTGACAGCCTTTGTAGTATGCTGATGCAATGCCTTAGAAAGTTTGGTGGTGGGACCGCTTATTTTGTGACTTCCCTTAGTGACTGCTCTGTGATAAGTAAAGTTTGGTTTGATTCTCGCGCCAACCTCCCGTTGGCGATTTGTCCCCTAGCGGCAGGGGAAGATAATTCTCTGTTGAATTTCCGATAATCTTCAGACCAGAGAAAACGCATGTGTTGTACATCTTTTTTTTATATATAAAAAGACATATATATATATGTGTGTGTGTGTGTATTGATATTGATAATATAGTTTGCTATAGTCATAAATAAAGAGAGCTCAATATCAATGATAAACTATATATATATATATATATATACAGAGATGCTGATAGGTACGCATCTTGCATCTCTGATGCACAAACATCTAATATATATATATATATATATGTTTTTCTATTTATCTTTCTCAACATTTGTCGGATTTATTTCCATTTTTGTTACTTACAAACATAAAATGTGTAAAAAAAGAAGGATATACTCACAGTATCTGGCTGTTTATAAAGCCTTTTTGTGATTTTGGGATTGAAAGGTTTCGTCTCTACTGTTTCATTCTGGTTTGCTTTCACTTGATTTAAATGGTTCTGAAAAAAAGAAAAAAGAAAAAGAATTCTCAGATTTGCTGGTTTCCATGACAGTTCTTTGAGAAAAATATTTTGCACAAAAAAATCATTACAAACATAATATGCCACCCTGTCGGTTGGTGCTGTAGAATATGCCGACTTCACCTCTGTAGAGGGGTAAGATCCCCCCCTCCCAATGGAACCACCTGTTGGTGGCGGCCCATGATGCTTAAGGACGGAATCCTCATGGCTAAGTAGTCCATGACTTGCACCATTCCTCTTTGGCCTTTACTTAGGCTAGACGGGCAGTTGGAGAGGCCCCTTTCAATCAATAAGCTGGTTATGTCAAGCCCTAGCACCTATATGATTGTCCCAACTCTATTGACTTTATGGCATACCCACAGCCCTTTTTATCATATATGTGCTAGAAGATGGTGGCTGAGCGTCTTAGTGTACTGTTGTGGTTGTGTCATATCAAGGACACTAAGACCCTCAGCCACCACCTTCTAGCACATATATGATAAAAAGGTTTGGAGGGGTTGCTATAACGGCAATAGGGTTGAGACAAACGTTTAAGTGCTAGGGCTTGACGTGACCAGCCAAATGATCAGAGGGGCCTCTCTGACTGCCCGTCTAGTTTAAGTAAGAGCCAAAGTGGAGTGTTGCATGTCATGGACTGCTCAGCCACCAGGATTCCATCCTTTAGCATCACAGGTTGCCACCCACAGCTAACAGGTGGCTTCATTGGGGGGGGATTCTATCCCTGTGCAGAGGTGCAGTTGGTGTATTCTACAGCCCCTGTTGACAAGGTGGTTGCTAATAGGAAAGGAGAAAAGAAGTCCAAACAGCCTCATCCAGGATTTGAACTCTGGATGATGAATTCTATTTCCACGATGATAACCATTATGCTAGGTGTGTCTCCGTTTTCTGTAAAGTGAAAATCCTCACCTGAAGTTTATGAACTTTGTCCTGTCTTACGTATTCCTCATCCGTGAGTTGCGCCCAGTGACCAGTGATGACAACAGGTTGTTTACTGCTCTGTGTTGATTTATAATCACCAGGATTTAATTCTTCCAACCGTCGACCTGAAAAAAGATCAAAAACAATTGTTCATATAACAAGGAATGAGACATTTAGATATTTGGATTAGTCTCGGGAAGATTTAATGGATGTATAGAGGATGGTGTTTTAGGGGTAACTAATTTATAGTGGTTAGGGTTTTCAAAACCTTGTAGGTTATTTAGTCAAAGTACACATCACACTATAAGAATATATTTATATAAGCACATGGCATAAAAAACAAGAACTCACAATTAAAACAAACAACATTGTTATTAACATGAAGTTTACAAAAGGTAATACAGAATACTTGGCAAAGTTCTGTAAAAAGGTGCTTTTTGAAAAGTTCAACGTAAAATATAAGCAGAGATGTTATAAATCTCTAAGTGAGAAAGAAAAGATGGAAGTTTAAAGTCAACACAAAAGCAGTCAGGCATAAGTTGAATGAATCTAATGTTTATTTCCGAAAGTGTAGGTTATTTAGAGAGAGAGATAGTTCATACCTTCAGCATGTATGCGAAATGTTCTTAAAAAGGGTGACATGAATTCCCTTAGGCAAGTTAGATCTTTCTGGTTGGAATATGAAAAAGTTGGCTTTAAATAGCATTCGAGTAGGCTCCGAAAAGGTCTATTTGATAAATTTCCTTTTAGGCGCGAACATCTCTTATTGGTTGAAATTGTACAAATTTTTATTTTTATTTTCTTTTTACTAAGGTGCGCAATCCCATGCGCAAACTATTTATTTTTGTCATTAGATTTTTGTTTGTTGAAGTAAGAACTTCCGGTCTGCCACAGATGAACATAAAATCAAGTTAAGATACTTTGATCTACTCACCATTAACTCTCGCTGCTGCAAATCAAATTCATCTTCTTTGTTTTTCCAGTGTTACTGTTAATTTTAAAATCTAAACTACACTTCCTTACAAAAATGATAGGCTATGCCTATTTATTATGTAACATTTTGATCTACTCACCATTAACTCTCTTATTATTAACCACGTTAATATTTACTAAGCTTAGCTTAGTTGTGGCACAAGGCTAGAATTATGATTCACCCAGTGAGAATTGAACTCACTAACAATAGTCTACTAATCCAACTTGCTAACTATTATACCACACTTTATATTATACACTCTTCTGAAACTCATCTGATCATTTGACTCTCTAAGCCAATGAGAGTCCCACTCCAGATGAACTCCAGATTGAAGGCTGCTGCCAATCAAACCCTATGAAATTACATCCACTGTGTTTTTCCAGTGTTACCATTAATTTTAAAATCTACACTACACTTCCTTACAAAAATGATAGGCTATGCCTATCCATTATGTAACATTTTGATCCTCTCATCATAAACTCTCTTATTATTAATCATATTAATATTTACTAAGATTAGCTTAGTTGTTGCACAAGGCCAATAATATGGGTCCCCCAGGGATAATCAAACTCAGTAAAAATGGTCTGTTAATCAAACTATCTAACTATTGCACCATGTGAGGTGTGCATTATTTACTACTTACTGATATCAGCCAGAAAGTGAGGGAGTCTATCCCTTTTTCACTAGCACAAGACCAGGGAGATTGTGCATCTGAGGTGGAGCAACACACCTACCATTAGCTCCCCACTTTATCACACAGATCAGATTATCCAAGGTGTGCTACTTATGTACTGAGTTGGGGAGGGCCTGTATGGAACCTGGAACCTTGTGGTTCCAAGGTGAATGGTCTACCAACTGAGCTAATGGCAACAAATGGATGACTCCACACCTTCCAAATCTCCAGAACTATATCCTCACCACCAGATACAGTTTAGTACCAAACTCAGGACAGTGGATTAATAAATTATTCTAGTATTAAGGAAAAACAAAAATGTCTTGAAAGAAAAAAAATATTAAATGCAATTTGATTTTCTTGGACTAAAGCTCCTTACCTTTCACTTGTCTGAGGATGTGTTTTTGCAGATCCAATTCCAATGCAATGTCAGCACACAAAGTCCGTTTCTTCTTCCGGTTTTCCTCTTTAGATTCCACAACTTGAACAACAAAAAAAGTATGATGTTCATTAGACAAGAATTCCAGAAATCAATTCCATTGAATATAAAAAGGAAACAAACTTTAAAAGAATTATGTCTAAACATATCTGTTCTGCCTACATCGAAGGAAACCCTTCTCACCCACAACCATTCTGACACTGATTGCATGATTGTAAATTAACCATAATATTATGTAATTCCACCATTACCTTAAAATAAGTCATCTTCAGACGATTATCCTGAATTCAAATTATTGAAAATTCCATTGCTAATTATCTCCCCCTGCCGCCAGAGGGCGAATGCCAACATCGTATTTGGCGCCAAATACCAAAACTTCACTTATTGAAGAACCGTTACCAACGAGAGACATCAAAAACAATCGCTCTCATCACTTAGCCCAAACAGGGCCTTCTTATCACGGAGCACCCACTGAGGGTAGTCGCGTAAACAGTGGTCCCTACACTTCATACATCACTTAGCCCAAAAACAGGGCTCACTTATCACAAAGCAGTACTGGAGAAGAGACATAAGACACCAAGCTCTCATTACCAAGCGCCAAAACAGGGCCACTTAACACAGAACTTTACAACCAGATTCCTTCTAAGGCATTGTATCTGCATACTGCATAAAGGCTGGTACAACTGCACACTGACTAAAGGACGAGCAACTATGGAGACGAAGCATCTTATCTAGATTTCCCACCGACGAGAAGAAAACCGTGTTATCACCAGTACTACAAGAAATTCCTCCACAGATAAGCCTTGTAGCAAATACCATTAAATTTGCAACAATTTTATGTAATTTTTTGTCAATACAAGTGTCTGCATTTACTTTCGTCTTTGTTCCTTCTTTGTGCGACAATTTGCCTACAACTACGGAGAAATAAGAACTCCTTCGAAGCCGTAAATATTCTTAAAATTTCAGCTCCAAAACCACATTTGAATTCAGGGTAATCATCTAAAGATGACTTATTTTAAGGTTATTAAAAAAAACACCTAAAACAGAGCCCGAGGTTACATTGGCCTGAACATTGTGTTTATACACAATAAAGATGAGGACAACAGTTTGAAATATCAAAATTATTCATATTTATTTTAATTGAAATATTATAATTGACTGACCTTCTGGAGAGACAAACTGACGTCCACTTGACACCCAAACTTCAATTGGGAAATTCAAAATGACATTCAATGGTGGTAAAGATACTTGACTCATAAGTAATTCTTTTTCATGGGACAATTTCTCACTCTCCTTTTGATCACCTTCTGTAAATATAAATAATCAACAATTTAGAAAACAATGTTTGTCTTTTTGGTAATGGAACGAGCAAGATAATGCACCCTCCAGGCATAAGTATTTAAGTTTAATGTAATGAAATATATCAAATTAGAAAAACTAAGAAAATTAAATAAGAATGCATATAAAAAGATTACACTTATTTTAATTTTATCTTAATTGGTTTCTATATAAAATCATTCATACAATTGATTTTAATACATTGGAGAATAAAACAATAATATTTGAGATTATTAGCACCAAGTAATTATCTATTAAACCCGGTTTTGTTAAAACCAGTATGCAAATTAACTACTCCATATATTATGAAAACCTTTATTTCTTAGTGATATATACAACACCTTGAAGGGTTTTAAATGCACTAATAATATGGACTGTTTTGAGGCAAATCTAACTCAGATTTTCATAGAGACATTATTAATGAATAAGATTTATTCTATGTATCAATGATTTTCAAAATAAATTAAATACTCATTGATAAACTTATGCAATTTCTGAGTGTATTGTGAAGTAAGCAGTGACATAGTTTCAGTTACAGACACCAAATCTTCATTATAATAAGATTAGACCAAATTTCATGTGTTCTGAAGCTGTCATTTTGCAGCTGTTAGCAAATAATTTGGATTAGAAATAAAATATATAAAAAAAAGCCGCAAGAATAAAATAAATAAATGAAAAATAAATGGGTATGAAATTTATTTTGTTATCTTTTTCTTTTTCTTTTAGTTTTACTGCATATCAACCCTTGTTGGGTTATTTTATGCTGAAGACATTTTTTTTCTACTCATCTTGATGGGTATTGCAAATTCTTTTTTTGAACTCAATTTTTTTTTAAACACATCTTTTTAAAACTCTTTTTCTTCTATTCAACCAATAGATGAAACCCTAACAGATACCACCACTCCAAGTCAGGGTGGACCTGGGAGTAATAGTGATAAAGGGGTACTCGACACTCTCCCAATCTCCAAAATTGGAACTTCACTACTTGATGCAGTTTAACATTATACCTAGGCCACTAAAACCCTCAGCCACCGCCTTCTAGCACATGTATGATAAAAAGAATTTGGAGTTTGCCATAAAGGGGAATAGAGACAAGACAATCATATAGGTGCTAGGGCTTGGCGTAACTAGCTGATTGATTGGAGGGAGCCTCTCCAACTACCTGTCTACCCTAAGTAAGGGCCAAAATGGAGTGATGCATGCCATGGACTGCTCAGCCACCAGGATCCCACCCTTAAGCATCACAGCCAAACATGGCCAACAGGTAGCTCCACCGGGTGGGGGTGGGGATTTTACCCCGCTGCAGAGGTGCAGTCAGCGTAATCTACGGCCCCGGACGACAGGATAGTTGAAATCACTTATCATGAAAATACTTATTTACCCCCCCCCTCCAAAAAAAAAAAAATCCAGACATTATGACAACTTATGACTAAGAGAAAAGTTATTCCTTTTTTACTATTTTTTTATCTTTTTTTTTTTAATCTTATTTTTGTTGCTTTTTTATAGTCACCCATTTTTGGGGGAGATTCGATTCACTCCAGTCACTTTTGAAATCCTTTCAGCCATGACAGGAGGCAACGTTAATGTTTCAGCAATGTCAACAGATATTTTGTGTTATAAAAAAAAGTAAAGTCGTCGGGGCGGCCTAAAGTCGGTATCAGCCAATCAGTAAGGGAGTCTATCCCCTTTTCACTAGCGTTAGACCAAGGAGATTGTTTTAGCGTCTGAGGTGGAGCGCCACACCTACCATCAGCTCCTCACTTTACCGCACAGATCCCTGTGCTACTCATGCGCTGAGTTGGCGAGGACCGGTATCGAACTAGGAACCATGTGGTTTCTAGCCGAACACTCTACCAACTGAGCTAACCCGGCCCATAGTCAGCCAATTTTGGGGAGATTCGATTCACTTCAGTCTCTTTGAAATCCTTTCAGCCATGACAGAAGGCAACATTAATGTTTTCAGCAGATATTTTTTGTTATAATCATTTTTAAAATGTCTCATTTTCTTACCTGACAAAATTTCCTTTTCTACTGGCATCTCACAACTTTCCTTGGAATTATTTAGTTTATTTTCTTCATCTGAACAACAACAACAACAAATGCAACAATTAAGAACAATTAATTAACAGAATTAAGAGACAAGGAAATACACAACACAACAAGATGAGACAAAATAATACCCAGTGGCCAAAACTGCTAGTGACACCAGGAGTGGCAGTACCACCTTAGCCACCATAACTGTAGTATCACCCCTGGTAGGTGGTTGATGAGGACAGGGTATAGCACACCGCAAAAGAAAAAAAAAATGTTATTCAATCACAACTTATATTTTCCTTTTTATTGATTGATTAATTTTAACGGTATGTCAACCTGCCTAGGGTTATTTTATACCTAGAGATTGGTTGGTTGGTTGGATTTTATGGTATGACAACCCTTGTTGGGTTATTTTATGCTGAAGATATTTTTGATGGGTACTCAACTTTTTTTTAAAAAACTCAATTTTTTTTTAAACACACTTTTAAAAACTTTTTTCTATTCAACTCATAGATGGTATCCTAACAGGTACTACCACTACGTGTCAGAGTGGACCTGGGTGTAAAGGTGAAGAAGGGGTACTCCACATTCCCCAGAGCTCCAGAAATGGAACTTTACCATCAGATAGAGTTTAACATAATACCCAGGATAATAAGACCCTTAGCTACCTCCTTCTAGCACATATATGATAAAAAAGGTTAGGGCTTTCTATAAGGGCAATAGAGTTGGGACAATCATATAGGTGCTAGGGCTTGATGTGACCAGCTGATTGATCAGTGGGGGCCACTTTGACAGCCCATCTAGCATAAGGGTCAAAGTGGAGTGTTGCATGTCATGGACTGCTCAACCACCAGGATTCCATCCTTAAGCATCACTGGTCGCCACTCATGGCCAACAGGTGGTCCCATTAGGGGAAGGATTTACCCCTCTGCAGAGGTGCACTCAGTGTATTCTAAAGACCCAGCCAACAGGGCTCTAGAGATTATGGAATTTCATTTATTGTAAATTTATAATTATATTTATATTTTTTGTGCAGTTGTTTCTTAAGACTTTTTTGTGTTGGCATCCTTCTGTCTGTGAGAGACGATGGAGTAGTGT
This sequence comes from Doryteuthis pealeii, assembly GCA_023376005.1. Taxonomy (NCBI): domain Eukaryota; kingdom Metazoa; phylum Mollusca; class Cephalopoda; order Myopsida; family Loliginidae; genus Doryteuthis; species Doryteuthis pealeii. The sequence continues at coordinate 101,154,084 of CM042141.1, read as the reverse complement.
CCAATTTTTTTAATTGGAACTACGTAGCCTGGCTGGGTTCATATGGAGGATGAGCTGTTGCCCAAGCAGCTTATCCCCCCTCTCCACACTGCTGCTGTGATCCAAAGGAAAGGCAAGAAGCCAATGCAGTTTGGATGCAGTAGTGTCACAGGAGTTACTGGGTAGCACTGGATTTCAGCATCACACCACTAGGGACTCCGGCTCCTGATTTGTATTCAGGGTTTACTCCCCTAGCCTTTCCTTGGGATGAGATAAAGCCACTAGCCACCGGAGGTTTTGTATCAGACATTTTCTTGTCTTAAATGGGTTGACGACCAAGGCTAAAGAGCCCTTTCTGACCAGTTTAGGGATTTAAGTGAATAGTAAGTACCCCAATCATACTACTGTCGGCGTTCCTGACAAATGAGATTAGAAATACGGTATATTTTGTATTTATGGATCAAATAAGCAACAATAGCTTCATATTTTTTTTTGGGGGGGGGGATAAGTCCACTAGAAGCGTCTAAGGGATTCTGACGTTCACTGAATTTATACACTTAAATACACATGTATACGTAAAACACGCACATACATGTACACATATGTAAAATATAAATCCACATATAAAATAATGAATTATGTCCCTTGGTAAGAAAGATTTTTCCATTATTGAATCACTTGATAATATTTCTGATTCAATCAATATTTTCATAAAACAATTTGGGAAAATCTTTTCTTGTTTTATAATCAAAATGATACTTACTTTGTTTATCTTTAATGTATTTGTCTACTTGATGTTCAAACTCTGATTTGCAATTCTCAACTGCATGTTCCACGAGGTCATCCATTTTGAGAATGAGGTTGCCATCTTCTGTGTACATCTTGCGGGCAGCATTGGCCAATCCAAGACGCTGAGTGCATTGCTGAAGAAGCTACAAGTATGAACAAACAAAACGTAAAAAAACAAAAACAATTACATATATATATATATATATATATATATATATATATATATATATACAAGGTGGGTCATGAATGTGCTGAGATTGAAACTGTATTTACCAAGATAGAAATGAACAATGAATAGAACGTTATTTTTTTTTTCAGAATACAAGACGTGTCAAAAAAGTAACAAGTTTAAAGCTGTATTTACTAAGATAGAAATGAAGAATGAATGGAACGTTAATTTTTTGCATCCAGCCAAAGAGATAGAATATATATATATATATATATATATATATTTATAATATTTATAATAGAAAAGTTGTAGAAACACACACAACCTATAAAATATTGGACATATTCTCCCAAAATAATAACTCAATGCCTGAAGAACATAATACATTTTGCGGACCTTCTTCTTTTTTATAAAATATTAAATTTCTCCAGAACAACATATATATATATATATTGTAAACATGGTTTGTTTGGAATAGCTTTTTGCCGACAATTTTTGGGAGAACAAGTGCTTAATTGGAGTCGTACCTAATTTAGAAAATTAATTAATTAATAATGAATTAGGCGGGAATACCTATTTAAATGTATGACTAAACAAATCGAGAAAAATCAATCTCTGTATGTACATTTCGGCCTATTAGGCCTCATCAGCAGAGCTATAGATCGGAAGACCGCCCTTTGCGTGATTTGAAACCGGACTGCCAAGCTGACAGGCCGATCCCATAACCCCTACACTAAACGGACTTCTTAGATTTTACGATTTGTTTAGAGTAGGTTAATATTCCTCTTCTAGTGACTTTTATTACACGACGATATGATAAGTTGTAAACATGGTTTGTTTGGAATGGCTTTTTGCCGACAATTTTTGGGAGAACAAGTGCTTAATTGGAGTCGTACCATCCAAGAAGATAGACTTGTGAAGTGGAAAGAACACTTTAAGAATCTTCTGGAAAACCCTCCTTGACACCGCCCCGCCCCAAATCGTCAATAGCCACCTAGACATCAAGCTAGTGTTACATAATGAATAGGCATAGCCTATCATTTTTGTAATAGTGTAGGATTTGAATATAATGGTTAACTGTAGATTCATGGGAAATCCCCCCAGATTTTGATTGCAGTTGGTTCCAATACTTCATTTCTTTTTTTCTTCATCTTCCACTTTCTTTCTTTTTGATTCCTTTATTTATAGATAACTTTTTATACTGCAGTGTTCTCCCTTCTCTGTATCACTCGGTCTTTTTTCAATTTCTCTTTCCTTCCAATTTATCCTCTTTTCATTTATTTCTTCCCATGTATTTCTTTCTTTCTTTCTTTTATTTCATTTCATTGCTATATATATATTTACCAACCCCTCTGCACAAGCAGGATGTGACACAAGGTCAATTTCTTAAGAGTTCAACAGGTTTGAATTCAGAGTTTCCCTTCTCCTAGACCGGTTGCCTAATGTTTAAATATAATATTAAACATATTTAGAAGTCTTTATTTTAAGGGAAATAACAGGTAACTTGAAATGAGAAGGCCATTTTTAACGTCTTTGATAGATCTTTATAGGAATGGGACTCTGGACTTTAAAAATTCTCGACAGGATGTTAAGAGTTAATGACTGACCTCAGGTTTTTCAAATTCAGAGTTTTCCTTCTAGACTGGTTACCTATCCAAGGTTAAAGAGCCCAGTCTGCCCTACTATTTATCCATAGCTGGAGGGAGAGTAAGATTCATACCTTTCCCAAGGGTATTAGCACTAAGTGAAATGCAATTATCATATTCAGGATTTGAACTCGGGGCGACGAGTCCATTTCCCATGACTTTAACCATCGCACCACGCACTTCCTACTTCATTTCCTACATTTCATTGCTATATAAGATGGTACAAATCCTGGACGAGTCTGTTTGCATTTCACATAGCACTATAGCTCTTTCTCTTTCCTTCCAACTTATCCTCTCTTCACTTACTCTCTCTCTCTCTCATGTATTCTTTCTTTCTTTTTCTTTCTTTCCTTCTTTCTTTCTTTCTTTCTTTTACTCAAATAATTTAAAAGGATTTCATTAAATAGATTCTCTTGCATTCTCACCTTTCTTTCCAACTTACACTCTCTTCACTTACTCCTTCTCACATATTCTTTCTTTCTTTCTTCTTTTTTTGATTTCTTTCTTTCTTCTCTTCTTTCTTTTCGATTTCTTTCTTTTTTTCTTTCTTTTTTTCTTTCTTTTTCGATTTCTTCTTTTTTTTCTTTCCTTCTTTTTCGATTTCTTTTTTTTCTTTCTTTCTTTTTTTTCTTTTCTTTCTTTTCTTTCTTTCTTTCTTTTTTTTCTTTTTTCTTTTTTTTTTTTTTCTTTCTTTTTTTTCGATTTCTTTTTTCTTTTTTTCTTCTTTCTTTCTTTTCTTTTTTTTCTTTCTTTCTTTCTTTCTTTTTTTTTTTTTCTTTCCTTTCTTTTCAATCTCTTTCTTTTTTTCTTTTTTTCTTTCTTTTTTTCGATTTCTTTTTTTTTTTTTTCTTTCCTTCTTTTTGATTTCTTTTCTTTCCTTCTTTTTCGATTTCTTTCTTTTTTTTCTTTCCTTCTTTTACTCAAATAATTTGAAAAGAATTCATTCAATTGGTTCTCTTGTATTCTCACCTGTCCTTCTAACTTACACTCTCTTCACTTACTCCCTCTTACATATTCTTTCTTTCTTTCTTTCTTTCTTTCACTCAAATAATTTGAAAGGATTTCATTCAAATGATTTCTCTGGCATTCTCACCTTGTTAACGAGTCCGATGTCACCACCTCGAATCCATTGACAAATAGAAACATGGAAACAGATGTAAATAATTTCATCATTTTTGACAGGTATTATGCTAGTTTCAGCATAATTGATAAGGTTTCCATTCTCTATGAACAGAAGCCAACGAATGTCACGTATTAAAGAAGGATGAAATGACCATTCAATGGGTTACACAAGAAAAGACGCTGATATCATTTTCAAGCTTTTTACCTTAACACTCGCATTCATATTTTCCCCTCCTTTCACACCTTTCAGTCATTCTGCATATTCTTTTCTCCTCATACAAATATTGATCCGCTATGAATTCATGTAACTTATTGTAAGTGGGTTAAATATATATTTGTAAGATTCTTTTGAAGTCAGACCGAACAGATCAACAGCTACAAGGGATATCCAAAAAGACAGGCATAATTTGACTGGAATTAAAAACATTGTAAAAGCTCTAAACACAAAGGAATAGCAGGTATGCAATACTTATTGTAACAGCCAGAACAGCCTTAATATTGGACACAGGCATAAGTTGCATCACACAAAATGACTGCACCAAAAACTCGCTCATATTAAAGTCAGTCAGTCAGTCTACTGTTGGATTCAAAATCCAATGGGTTATTCCCTCACAGGTTCGAATCATGTTCGCAGCGCCATATTAAAGTCAGTCAGTCAGTCAGTCTACTGTTGGTTTGAACAACAGCAAGTGGCTAAGCACAACTGAAGCAGTGTCCAAGACAGTTGGTATTTATGGAAATCAAGAATGGTCCATTCATGTATTTGGGTGATTCCATTCCTTGAGTTCTGATTGGCTGCTTGGTTTCAATGATGTTGAGGAGTTTCATATATACCCTGTCATTCTGCAGTAGGGTTGCAGCAAGACAGGTTCATATTAAGTTACAACTGCTTGTTGCCGTGTCTTACCAATTCAACGGTAATTGGAACTTAGCTTGATTATTCTACAGCCCGGCTCAATTTCCTCAATGACAATCAATGCACCATACACCTCTGCATTGGATTAAATCTATATATTAATATTTGTGTTCCTTATTTGTATGACCATTATCATCTTGCAACACCCTCTGGTTAAAAATGAGACTGTCCAAATTATCCAAGATGAAATGCAAAAATATAAATCCTGATTATCTGGTGTTGCTTATTCGCCAAATTCTTATTTCTTATGAGTGTTGTCACCTCAGCTAAATAATGAACCATTCTGTTTTTATTATAAAGAAAGAAAGGGAAGAAAAAGAACATGCTACACAGAAAAAATATAATACGAAAGAAAGAAAGAAAGTAAAAAGAGAGTAGGGGAAATATTTAGAGAGGGGGGAGTGCATGGAAGCGATAACACTAATCTATTTCAATCGAATATAATAAAAAGATGAAAGGAAGAAAAGAAAGAAAAAAAAGTATGAGAGAGAGTAAAATCAAGATTATCATACTTTTTACATATTGAACTATTTAGCAATAGCTCTTAAGTAAACATATCAAACGTTGTAATAATTAAATTATCATACTGTGGTATATCCACAGGTCCTGCTAGTTTCTGAAATATTTCTGTAAATTCAAAAGAATTTGAAATAATTTGAAAATAAAGGGAAGAAAAGAGACATGCTACATAGAAAAATATGATAAAGAAAGAAAGAATGAAAGAGAGTATGGGAGGGATAGAGAGAGGGGGTGAGTGCATGGAAGTGACAACCCTAATCTGTTTCAATCAAACATAATGAAATGATGAAATGATGAAAAGAAAGAAAGGAAAAAGTATGAGAGAGAGTTAAATGAAGATTATTATACTTTTTACATATTGAACTTCAGGGTTGGTTTAGCTCAGTCGGTAGAGTACTCACCTCGGAATCGCAAGTTTCTGAGTTTGATACCGGTCCCCACCAACTAAGCGTATGAGTAGCACAGATTGTATAATCAGATCTGTGCAGCAAAGTAGAGCTGACAGTAGGTGTGGCGCTCCACCTCAGCAAAAATACTCCCTCTGGTCTAGCTCTAGCGAAAAGCGATAGACTCCCTCACTATCCAGCTGATACCAACAATAGGCCACTCAGACAACTTTACTTACTTACTTACATATTGAACTATTTAGCAACAGCTCTTAAGTAAACATATCAAACATTGTGATAATTAAATTATCATCCTGTGGTATATCCACAGGTCCTGCTAGTCTAATAATCATCTGTATTCATTAGATAATCTCTATTTTCTTGCCTATCTGAAGCTTAACAGATTTAGCTATTTACTAAGTTTGAGTTAGTTTGGCACAAGGTCAAAATTATGGGGCACCCATCAACTTGCAGCTTGTGGGCTTTGATGTAAGTTCCACAACATTGCAGAGACATGACAAAGCAAATGGAACATAACAGGTTGTCTTTTCCTCTGATTTTTTGATGATAAAGGCGTTGGATAAAGACAGTTCTAAGTGACAGTTATCTCTAGGCTGCAGGTTCAATCCTAGTCAAGAACGACAGTAACATAGAATAATAATTAATACAGCTTAACACCTGTACCTCAGTTATGGTTAGCGGAATGAGAATAGAATACCCCCATGGATTGAATAAAGGGTTGAGTTCAAAGTTCTGTGATGGTTCCTGTTTATAACAAGAAGGTTCCCAAGTTCGAAAAGAAGGTTCCCAAGTTCAAGAAGGCTCCCAAATCCGACAAGAAATACCTTTAAGAAGGCTGGAGGGTACATCGGCCAAAACATTGTACAGATAACAATAAAGATGAGGCTGTCTTTGTTGATATTTCAGATGATATTAATTAAAATGATATGATTGATTTAATTTGTATTTGCTTAGAGGCACAGGGAAATTCCTTCTATACTGACCTGTTGGCAGGGGTGTTAGAATACACGGGCTGCACCTCTCCAGAGGGGTAAGGCTACCCGAATGGGGCCACCTGTTGGCCATGAGTGGTGACCTGTGATGCTTAAGGATGGAACCCACGTGGCTGAACAGTCCATGACATGCAACACTCCACTTTGGCCCTTACTTAGGCAGGACAGGCAGTCGGAGAGGCCCCTCTGATCAATCGGCTGGTCATGTCAAGTCCTAGCACCTATATGATTGCCCCAACCCTATTGCCCTTATGGCAGGCCCCAACCCTTTTTATCATATGGGTGCTAGAAGGTCTTCATGTCCTGGGAATGACGTTAAACTCTATCTGATGGTGAAGTTCCAGTTTTGGAGGTTTGGGGAATGTGGAGCAATCCCTTTATCAACATTGCTCACTGATACACACTCTGACCCGGAGTGGTAGTACCTGTTAGGGTCCCATCTATGGGTTAAATAGAAAAATGTGTTTATAAAAAAATCGAGTATCCATTAAGAATGAATTTATTTCAAAACTTGGCATTAAATGACCCACTAAGGTTGATATGCCGTAAAACAAACCAAACCAAATTCTATACTGACCCCCCTCAATGCTTGATCCAATAATGAACTGGCCATTCCTGGGATCAATCAAATAATAATTTTACCTTTACTTAGCCAACCCAAAAAGCCAGGTAAGTATCTCAGACTAAATTTAGTTTAGTAAATATCTGTAGGGAAACAAAAATAATTGTCTTTCCTTGGATTGTGGGCGTGGCTTTCCTGTCTTCAATATTTAATGTCACCTTAGGGTGACCCTAAATAAATACAATTGATACAAACAATAATAACTTATTTAAAACACCCCTGATAATGTAAGAACCAAAAGTACTTGGAATAATTCTTTCAGACTTTTAATGAATTCTTTTCAAAGTGATGATATTGAGAAAATTATTAAAATGTTTGAAAAGAAAAAGAAAAAAATCACAAAACAATTTGGATTCTGTTGTATTCAACAAAATTTCTTTGAATGAAAAGATGTTGCCTAAATACACCTATGTATATATATATATATATATATATATATATATATCAGGGTTCAGTTTACCTCTGTTGGTAGAACATTCATCTAGGAATCTCAGTGCATGAGTAGCACAGCTTGGATCTGTGCGGTAAAGTGGGAAGCTGATGGTAAGTGTAGCATTCCACCTCAGATGCAAAAACAATCTCTCTGGTCTAGCGCTAGTGAAAAGGGGAGAGACTACCTTGCAACAATAGATCACTCTGCTGACTATATATATATATATATATATATATATATATATATATATATATATATATATATATATATATATATATATATATATATATATATATATATATATATACATATATATTATATATATATATATACATATATATATATATATGAGGTTAAGTAAACAAACGTGTTTATTTTTATATGGGTTTAAGCCGACTATTTTTGGAGGATATGTGCTTAATTGAAGTCATACCTAATTTTGAAAATTAATTAGTTAATAATTAATGAATTTAGGCTGGCATATATGTTCAAATGTAAGCCTTATTTCAATAGCCTTATTAATTTTCAAAATTCCAAAAAAAAAATATATATGTTGTCCCCCCCCCAAAAAAAAAAATATATATAGAGAGAGAGAGAGAGACAGAGAGAAAGAGACAGAGAGAAAGAGAAGAGAGAGAGAGAAACATGTAATGAAAATATTGACAAGAAAGACAAAATACAGCCTGTGGGGTTCAATGCAAGTCCCACTACATTTCAGTGTTGAAGAGACTTGTTACCAAGTGAATTTGGAAAGTTTTCCAAGAGTCTGTCTTTGTTAATATTTCAGATGATATCAATTAAATTGATAGGATTGATTTAATCGGTATTTGCTTCGAGGCACACAGAAATTCCTACTGTACTGACCCCCTCAATGCTCGATCCAATAATGAGTTGGCCATTCCTGAGACGTCCGTCACCATTTTTGTAGGCCAGTAACTTGACAGTGCGAACATTCTGAGTTGCCGCTATCTCCGTGGCAATTGCATGCACACTGGTTATTTGCCGCAGGTGTAGGATTCTCTCCTCCCAGTGTTGCAGTGTCAACAAAGCTTCGTGGGTTGACAAATCAACTTTGCTATTTAAGATCTGGAAACTTCCGTGGTATTTCAACATGTCTGTAAATAAGAAATAGAATCGGATGATAACAACAACAAAATGCATAAAGAAATAGACACATTTATTTTGCTAGTAGTGACAATGGTTATAGCAGTCATTTTTGGTAAGTATGAGACAATCGATAAGTCATTTACTCCACTACGTTCTTATCATTCTGTCTACTATTGTGGCATACCTGTAATGACCATGAGTGATTGATTTTAACAGCATGTAAACCCATTTAGTGTTATTTTAAGCCGAGAGGTTAGGGAATTGCATTCCTTGTCCATTTATATTTACATTTTTGGTGTAGTTTTTTCTATGTACACAGTTATGTGATATCAAGTATTCCTACCTGATACAAATAATTTGCACACTTGAATGTTTCAAGTATTCCTATCTAATACTAATAATCATGGGATTTAAAGTAATTTTTTGATTCAATAATAGTTGTTTGTTAACATACAGTTACATGGTTTCAGGTATACATTCATATACATGCATTAATATTTACATTTTTGTGTAGTTTCTTAATAGGTTTTTGCACATAGATATATGATATCAGGTATACATATCTAATACAAATAATGTACAAACAGATCTATTTGACTGACAAATGGGACCTCAACAGTTATTATCCCTCTGGCTGAGGGTGGACCTGGAGGTAATAGCAATGAAGGGCTACTTCACCCTACCCAGATCTACAGAACTAGAGCCTCACTATCTGATGCTATTTTGTGTCATATCAAGGACACTTCTTTTGAAAGGGTCTTACCCTCTGCAAGGGATACAATCAACATATTATAAGCTTCACAGAGAGGGTGTTATCTAAATTTAATGATATATATTTACTAACCCTTCTGCATGAGCTAATGTGAGAAGGTCTTGTGTCTGTTTACTAAAAACAATGGACCAAGACACAGAAGACTTCTCCAGATCGAGTCAAGAAGACACCCAGAGGTAAATCCAGTTTAGAACCAGAAATTTAATGACATATATTTATCAACCCTTCCACATGAGTAGGATGTGACACAAGGTCAATTTGGAGTTTAATAAATTTGAATTCATAGTTTGCCTGCTCCTACATTGGTTGCCATACCAAGGTTAAAGAGCCGAGTCTGGCCTACTATTTACCCATAGCTGGAGGGGGGATAGTTGGATTCATACCTTTCCCAAGTATATTAGCACTATGTAAAATGTAAACAGCCTGGTTGAAGATTTGGACTCTGGTCACCAAGTCATTTCATAGGATGATAACCATTACACCGAGCACCTCCAAAATGTGTTTAAATTTGATAATAGATAAAAATTCTTACCTGGTTCTCCCATGGCACAAGAGAATTCCGTTCCAGTCTCCAATTTCTGCATTGGGTATTTCCCTCTCATTGTGTGTGCACACGATTCACACAGCATTGCGTTTGATACATTTTGCTGGTTTTCTTTTGCCCCAGACTTTTCTTGGAAATACATGTTATAACCCTAAAAAGTGAAAGAAAATGGCGATGCAATTAATATTTGGTGGATGGGGATGTACTACTTATGTTGCATAATTGATAGGTAGCCTATCAATTATGTACGATAATGTAGTTAATTCAAACTAACAGTTTTGTGGAAAAACATAGGGAATTTGATTAGCACTACTTAACCCTGGATGAGCCAATGTGAGAAATTAGTTTAGAGAAATCAGTTTTTGGCTGGGCACTGAACAGGACAGATCACAGTAGCGGTCTGACTGTTGAAACCAAAATCTCAGCACATTTGAGTTGATCTGGATTTATAAAGTAAAATAAAATATGAGTTCTAGTAAAAAAAAAAAAGTCAATGTGTTACATAATCTATGCATAGATTATTGTCAACCCCCTGTATTTCTGAAGGGATGGCCCCTTTTTATATCACGGGCGGGACTTTCCATGGAATATTACAGAAAGCCTGCGAAATACGTGAAGTCCCGTGGGACCTGGTTGGCTCTCAGTTTCAGCTTGGACGTCAGGCAGATAAGATATATCTGCTTTAGCTGAGACTCACTGCACACGCGCGCTGTGTTTAGTTAGAGAAATATGTTTAGTTAAAAAATAAAAGTTTAAATAAATAATATGGTTTTGTGGTTGGTGAATGTCTTGGCAACAAGACTGACCTAGAAGAAGAAATGAATCAAGGACAACCAACCAGCAAGAAGAGAGACGTTAGAAGAGACGCTAGAAGAAGAACTTAAGATACCAAAGATGAGCAGAAGAAGAATAGAAGTAAGAAAAGAGTATACAACAAATGGACCAAGACACAGTCAGTTTCTTAAGCTGAGTTCAAATTTGAATTGAGAGTTTTCCTTCTTCTAGACTGGTTGTCTAACCAAGGTGAAAGAGCCCATTGTGCCCTACTATTTATCCATAGCTGGAAGGAAAATAGTTGGATACATACCTTTCCTAAGAGTTATGTAAAAACCAAACAGGATTTGAACTCACCTTGCCATGTCCATTTCCTATGTCAATAACCATTACACTTTGTGCCTCCACTTTATATATATATATATATATATATATATATATGTGTGTGTGTGTGTGTGTGTATATATATATATATATATATATATATACAAGTTTTGTAGAACTGTACAGACAATTCCTGTCGGACAAGTTTTTCGTTGATCCGTTCCATTTTTTGGGCCATCTTTCTGGTGTCGGGGTGTAATTGGTATAACAGTCCCCCAAAGGTTTCACTACTGCAATGCTCGCTCGAACTACTACCATTCCTACAACCTCCTACTACCAATGGTTATTACCTCCTGCTTCTAATTCCTTGCTACTACTCGTTCTCGTTAAAAACGAGACACAAAATCATACCATCGTTTCCTACCTGAGGATGGCAAATTGTATTGCAGAAAGTGTTTGTTTTGAAACCTTTGGGGGACTGTTATACCAGTTACACCCTGACACCAGAAAGATGGCCCAAAAATTGGAACGGATCAACGAAAAACTTGTCCGACAGGAATTGTCTGTACAGTTCAACCAAACTTGTATAAAAGAAAAAATGCTGCCAAAATACACTTATTTTCACATATATACATATATATATATATATATATATATATATGTGTGTGTGTGTGTGTGTGTGTATATATATATATACATATATATATACATATATATATATATATACATATATATATATATATATATATATATACATATACATATATATATATGTGTGTATATATATATATATATATATATATATATATATATATACTGTTAATTCCCCAGCATTGATGATAGCTATTAACTTGTCAACAAAAGCTTTTAGCCTTAATGGCAGTGTCACTAATTATGTATTGATTGGTCGACTCATGTCAAGATGGCTTTTCACAAATTATGTATATCTATATCTATATCTAATGATATTAATAATTCAGTTTGTTATAGTTATGAATGACGCGTGCTCAATATCGGTGATAAAGCATATGTTAATTAAGTTAGGATAGCATAGACCCCCACAGAGTTTAATGGTGTTTGGTAAATGTCAGTTTCTTGCCTATATGATCATCAGACCAAATGTTCTAGATCTGATGATCACCAAACACCATCGACTTAGTGTCTATGCTATCCTAACTTAGGTATATCTATCTATCTATCTATCTAATTTAAAATAATTTATGCTATAAACCAATTCCAAATAGTGCATAGTTTACATTTATGAAAAAAAATTCTGCAAAAAATTCATTTTTTAAGAAAATTCCCCTTATCTATTAAATTATCCTTGTGTGTGTGTGTGTGTGTGTGTATATATATATATATATATATATATATATATATGAATGACTTGTATATATATCTACATCTATATATATATATATATACAAGTCATTCAATAAAGAGAATTAAAAAAATAAGCAATTTAGGTCTATCTATCAATCTTTCTATATATCTCTATCTATCTATCTATCTATCTTTATGTTATATATTGTACAAACGGAATTATGAATTTCCGGTTTTATTAAACAAAGAAATATAACAACTGCCCGTTATCAGATCAAGAGATAAAAATGCGTAGGAGTAGCTATGAATATAAAAGAACCAAGGGCTCGAGACAGGTCAGTCGTCAGTCAGCCCAGGAGGCAGTCAGCCGGAGAGTGAGTGAGGTGATCGGGGTCAGTAATCGGGAGAGTCGGTGCGAGTTAGTTGGCTGAGCGGGATCTCGTGTAGTTGGTGTTGGAAAAGCTAGCCTTAATATTTACCAACTGAAAAAGCTTGTCACCCAGAAATTTTAATCGAAGGACCGAAAGTCTAAAGAATGAATATATTAATTAAACTGACCCTCTCTCTCGAAGTTAAGAAGCTTGAATTTATTTCAATAAACTTCTGGAGGATAACTTTGGTGTTATTGTCATCCCTTACAACGAAGATAAAACTATTGCAATTTAGTACCGTGACGCCGCCGCTACGTTACATTTATATATATATATAAACATATATACACACAATCGCAAGTGGCGTTGACTTCATGTCTACACTACCCTAACTTTTATATATATATATATAATTATTTTTTACTTCTAAACTTTTCTACCAGTGTGGAAAAAACCCAGGTAATTCAGTTTTTCAAAATAAAAAAAAATTTTCTAACTGACATCTGGGGAAAAAACTTTAAAAAAAAGAAAAGCTCAGCACATCCGTACTTTCTGAAAATAATCATCAGTATCGAATGTAGTGGCCAAAAGAAAAAACACTGGGGGAGTTTTCTAAGTTGTATACTTAAAAAGTGCTCAATACATTAAGTAGAGCATGATTATAAGGACCTACATGATTCAGACACTATCTACTTAGGTCTCACCCGAATTGTTCTTCAGGATAATTCTGACTCCGAATTCAGAGTCAGAATTATTCTGAAGAACCATTCTGGTGAAATCTAGGTAGATAGTGTCTGACTCATGTAGGTCCTTACATATATATATATATATATATATATATATATATATATATATATATATATCATCCGAGAATACTGTCAGCATGGTCCACATGATTCTCTCTTTATTAGTCTTTTGCAGGTCTTCTACACGACATATAGAATCTGTATAGAGCTGATTGATATAGGTTTTTGTTGGTCAGCCTTCATTATGAGATCTCATGGGACTTGTTAATTCAAGCAAGCAATTGTTGATAGCTCTGATCATCTTGTATCTTTGCTTAGTAAACCTTGGAGGAGAGAAACAACAAGATCTCATGGGACTTGTTAATTCAAGCAAGCAATTGTTGATTACTCTGTTTACCTTGCATCTTTGCTTAGTAAACCTTTTGCCTATCCTTAACACTAGTTGTTTTTCTTCCAATTATTTTTCTGTTAACTCTGATTCTTAAGTTACCACAGCATGTCTGGGGAAACAATGAGATCTCACAGGGCTTGTTAATTCAACATAGCAATTGTTGATTACTCTGTTCACCTTGTATCTTTGCTTAGTGAACCTTTTCCCTATCCTTAATACTTGTGTTTCTACCTATTATTTTTTTGTTAACTCTGATGCTCGAGTTACAACACCAAGTTTGGAGGGTGGGAGGAGTCCACAAACTTTTAAGTAGCACTGTATGTGAGTATGTAAAAGCCGAAGCAGGTGTGAAATTTTCCTAATCTTTTTTTTCTACTTTAGATCTGATAATCACGCATTGATTTAATTCTGCTTTTGGCTGTTGTCCGCCATTTGACCAAGGAACGAAAAAAATTCTTTCCCAAGAAATTGTCATTGTCTGATTCCGATTCAACAAACTACTTTCCCCTTCTTTAAGGAGATTTTCAGCTTAGCCGACAAGAAAATGTCCGAGTAGTATCAGACAGATTCACACCAACACCAGACATTGATCCGTTCGAATCCATGGAAACCAACTGACAAATATTCTTGTTTAGAATTTTCAGTGTTAAATAAATTCAGAAAAGATATAAACACACATTAACACATTTTATATATATATATATATATATAGATATAGATATAGATAGATAGATAGGTACATTTGTAATATTTCAGAGTTGAAATAAAAGAAATTAAAGTTAATAATAATAATAATAATAATAATAATAATTATATATATATATATATATATATATATATATATATATATGGGCCGGGTTAACTCAGTCGGTAGAGCGTTCGGCTAGAAACCACAAGGTTCCTAGTTCGATACCGGTCCTCGCCAACTCAACGTATGAGTAGCACAGGGATCAGTGCAGTAAAGAAGCTGATGGTAGGTGTGGTGCTCCACCTCAGATGCTAAAAACAATCTCCTTGGTCTAGCGCTATTGAAAAGGGGATAGACTCCCTCGCTGACTGGCTGATACCGACTTTAGGCCGCCCCGTCGACTTTACTTTACTTTACTTACAGGTTTAAATTTAGAGTTTTCCTTCTCCTAGACTGGTTACCTAGCCAAAGTTCAAAAGCTTTCTCAAGGGTATTAGCGCTATATGAAACAGACTCATCCAGGATTTGAACTCTTGTCGATGAATCCTTTTCCTATGACTATCCATTACACCACGTGCCTCTATGCGATTTTGTGTATATACAGGCTGAGCCAAAAATAGGCAGTCAGTAAATTATAAGGTTTATTGACCCTACTGTGCACCTACTTTTGGCTCACCCTCTCTATATAAAATATCAATACACAGTTGAATTTCTGTGTAGAGAGATAGATATGAAGCCAGATCCCCAAAATCTCAGTTAAAAATTCATTCAGGAAAAACAATCTTGCTTAGAATTTTCAGAGTAAAATAAATTCAGAAAAGACACAAACACATTATGTGAAAATATATAGACTGAGCCAAAAATAGGCGGTCAGTAAATGATAAAGTTTATTCACCCCACTGTGCACCTACTTTTGGCTCACCCTCTATCTATTACTATACTAAAGTTGAATGAATCAATGACTGTTTGCTAAAGGCTTTTTTCCTATTCAGTTTAATGACACAAAATATATCCCAAAATATTCCTTTGTTTTGGTATTAAGTTATGTTTGAAAGAATTCCAATTTAATCGCTAATTGCAATTAAGTAAAAAATTCACCCGTCTCTTACTCACATTCTGCCTGTCACTTTCCCCCTCTCTATATATATCTTGATTAACTACTGTCTATATATGTCAGTTTTCTCTATGACTGTAAAGAGAGAGATTAGAGAGTGTGAGCAGTAGATTGAACTTCCCATTTTATTTGTATGTTAATTTTCAACAGCTAACCGCTGGCTTACATAATATTACATACTGTCTGATTCACTTCCAATTTTTCCTCACATATATGCATGTGTATGTGTAGATGTGTGCACATTTATTGTTGCGTGTTTCTTTTTTTTACTTAGAATGTGTGTAGATGTATTGATGTGTGTATGTGTAGGGTGTTTTTTATGTGTGGATATGTGTATACACGTGTGTATGTGTAGATGTGTGTATAAGTATAGATGCATGTGCATGTGTAAATGTTTATACATATATAGATATGTACACAAGCGTGTGTTTGTGTATATGTGTAGATGCATGTGCATCTGTAGATGAGTGTTTCTTTTTTTTTCATCTAAAATGTGTGTGTATGTGTAAATGTGTGGGCATGTGTAGATGTTTGTACATGTGTGTGTATGTGTGGATATGTGTATATATGTGTCTATGCGTAGATGTGTGAGCATGTTTATGAAAAGCGATTCAGGTTAACATGGAGAACGAGGGATTGTCGTTAGCAACGAAAAATAAGAGAGAGAAAAAAAAAAGAATCAGACAATGAGGGAAATAAAAAAAAATAAAAAAATGTTTTTTTAAATTCAAAATCTGAATTCAAAGGTAGCAATTTACAATTCTAATATAGTATTTTTTCTTCATTTTTTTTTTTTGGGGGGGGGGGTGAGAGGGGCTTCCAACCATCTGCTGCTTTTATCCTCAGAACACAATCGCCAATTCAACAGATGTCATGACATTAGAATAAAATTAAATTTCAGATCATCATCAACATCATCATCATCAACAACATCATCATCATCATCAACACCATCAGTGGTAGCAGTGGCAGCAGCAGTAGCAGCTATTTGAGTCCACTGCAAGTTTCCTGATGAGATCAAGGGACATGAGACTTCCTCTCACTTGGTGGTGCCCAGAACAATTTTGCTTAAACTAATCAGGAAGGTCTAATTCATCCAGAAATCATCATCATCATCATCATCATCATCATCATCAGTGGTAGCAGTGGCAGCAGCAGTAGCAGCCATTTGAGTCCACTGCAAGCAAGCAGCAGCAGCAGCAGCAGCAGCAGCAGTCTCTATGTGAAGTTCATGTACGAGGGGGAATACAAAAAAATATCAGCACTTTTGCCATAATATTTCTTTATCATTGTCACACTGTGTTCTGCGTCTGCGTGCTTATAGTTGGCACTGCTGTGGTCACATGATCAAAGTTTGAGCCTGATCGCACCATTTTGCTTGCTGTCTTTACAGTGTAAACATGGCCATTTCACTAGCAGTATGCACCAAGGAAGTGACTTGATTTCTCTGGCTGCAAGGAGTGACAGGGGATGAAATTAATTGGAGGCTTTTAGCACAATACGGGGACAGTGTGTATGAGTGGATAGAGAAATTTAAAAGTGTCCAGATAAGCATGATGCAAAGAGGTTGCAGGAAGCCTGTCAACCTGCGCCACTGATGAGAAGACTCAACAAGATCAAGTGATGGTAATGGCAAATCAGGGAGTTATGATCGATGAAGTAACTTGTTCTCTTCAGATTAGTCATGTTTCTGCCTATCAAATCATCCACGATGAGCTTGGCTTCCATAAAACAACAGTGCGGATAATTTTTGAATCTCTCTCTTATTTTAATCAAGCTATATCTCATTAAATGAGAAACTTCTGAAATTAGTAGACCTGTTCATATACCTAGGTAGCAATATCTCATCATCTGAAAAGCAGTGTGCATAGGTAAAGCAGGAATTGGTATTAACAGTTTAACATCCATATGGAAATCTGATCTCTCTCTGATAAAATAAAATGAGAATTCTTCCAATCTGTAGCTGTGTCAGTACTACTGTATAGTTGCACCACTTAGACTATAACAAAAGGATGCTGTTTAGAACAAATCCTTGAATGAGCACCCTACAAAACAGCAGCTGTAAGGCCACTTACCTCCCATCTTGAAAACCATCCAAGTAAGACTACCGAGACATGCTAGGGAAGTAAGGACAAACTCATAAGTGATGTTCTCCTATGGACTACTACACATAGACACACCAGTGTTGGCCAACCAGCAAAAACGTATATTCATCAGCACTGTGTGGACAATAGGTGTTGTCTAGAGAAATGATGAATGGTTGGCAAGAGAGAATCAAAGGAATCTGTGCTGTTGGCACACCATGATGATGATGATGATGATGATGATGATGATGATGATGATGAAGGTAGCTGCACAAATATTGCCCAGTCAGATTCCAAGTGTTAAGTTGTAAGTTGGATAGGAAATTACTTTATTCTCCAAGAACATTTTAATACTACTGAGCTAATAACAATCGCACTACAATGTGCCTTTTTTTTCTGTTATAATATACACACTGTGCTTATAACCCAGAGGTCTGTAGATCGAAACAACACTCTGCTACCAATGTAAATATGAATAAAAGAACTATACAGGGAGAATAAATTTATTCATCAACCTTCCTTCATTGTGTGGTGATAGCTAATATGGCCACCGAACAGTTTCCAGGTAAGATTGTACCTTATTCCTGGAGATTATCCAAGGGAGACAACTCATGTGGATTAACAATTATAATATAAATGGAAAGATTTCTACAAGAAAAATAACTGGATCGTTATGTTTACATTACCAATGCAAATGTAGAGCTATATATGTGAAGAGATGGAAGTGAATCTGATGGTATGTAGTATATTAAGAAAATTGAAAAAAACACAGGTTTAAATAAGTTGAGTGGTAAGTTTATTGGCCGACGCTGCAGTGTTTCAATCTATTAATTAGATCATCTTTAGGGCATTTGTTGGTATATGGAAGGTGATAAAAAATTTTATTACAGAATAACGAGAAAAGCAAGTGATAGTCCTTGTTTATCAGTCTGTTCAAAATTTGAAATCTGAAGAAAGGACGCTGAAAAAAGTGGACGGTTTGAAATATGACGTCAAATATTCTCTTTTACAGTGTGACTATGAGAGTGTGTGTGTGTATCGAAAAAAGGCATTGTGCATTTTTAGGTGTTTTGTGTGTGTGGTTGCACGTGTGTGTGTGTATAAATCTTTTACAATAAATGACATCGAAACAAACCTCATGTTGTGTGTGTGTGTGTGTGTGTGTGCGAGCGTGAATGTATGTTCATTAAGAAAAAATGTTTGTTTCAAGTAAGTGGCGAGAAAATATTCTTTTAACTTTTGAGTTGCTGTGTGCATTTATTATGTAAGGGGGTAGGGAGAGAGATATCTACGCATGTGAAATGAAAATTTTTTTTTTTAGTAAGTGAAGAGAAAAAAGTGTTTGTGTGTGTGTGTGGGGGGGGGTAAACAATTTTATAGTAGAGTTGTGTAGTTAAAGTTTTAATTATTGTTGTTTTATTATTGTAACCAATTATATGATGATTTTTATTAATATTACAATTATGTACTAGTAATTGATTATTATGGTGATTTATTATTATTATTATTATTATTTATTATTATTACAATAGTGTACTAGTGATTATTTATACAAATAATGTCTGTAATTATAATTATGTGAAGAGCTATATATATATAATGTAAGTAAAGTAGGTGGAGTGGCCTATTGTTGGTATCAGCTGGACAGTGAGGGACTCAATCCCCTTTTCGCTAGCACTAGACTAGGGAGATTATTTATGCATTTGAGGTGAAGCACCATACCTGCCATCAGCTCCTCAATTTACCACACAGACCCAAGCCATGCTACTCATGCACTGAGTTGGCAAGGGCTGGTATTGAACCTAGAACATTGTGGTTCCTGGGTAGATGCTCTATCTACTGGGAGATAATAAATAATTGTGTCTCCCTTGGATTTTGAAGGCAGATCCATTGCATCACATGACTATCTGTCATCACATGACCATCCGAGAAATCCTTTTTTTTTCTGTGTTTTAAAAAAAGATGATTTAAAAAAAAAAACAACAAGAATGAATAAAATACAAATGTCAGCTTGAAATAGGGGTCACCAAACTACGGACTGTGGTCCGGATCCGGCCCACGAAGGCATTTTATCAGGCCCGCCGACAGCACTTGAATTTGTAATGTTTTTGATGTTTTGAAAATAAATATGTTGGTTAAGTTTGTTTTTGTGCATCTTACGCCACTCATCCATGAATATAACATTGAGAGATTAATTTTGTTTTACATCATTTTCTCAGAGCTTTCGTTCTGGTTAGCAAGTATTGAACACAATAATAATGTGGCCCACACTTGTTATTTTTTCAATTATCTGGCCCACTGTGAAAAAGTTTTGGTGATCCCTGGCATAAAATAACCCAACATGCCGTAAAAACCAACCAACCAACCAACCAACCAATACTAATATTAAGTTGAGTGCTTTTGTGGATATTTAAGTTTTGTATAAAATTTTAAAAGAATAGAATTAAATTTGATTATCCATTTTCTTAACAGACACTCCTTGAAATCATGTCAGCCTAACCCAGCCAAATATTCCTTTCTTATTTTAAAAAATAATAAAAAGACTTAGATCTATTACTGCAAGTCCGCTCTAAAGTGAAATAACACAAAAGTAATCTAAACTTTTACACAGTCTCTTTTTTTCTTTTTTTTTAACTTTATATACAATTGTTCAAGAGTAAATGTCTATGTGCTGAGCCCCAACCACCCACCCACCTCCAACCTATCTCCTCCGGAAGGCAAAATATAGGACTTGACTGACATATTGGTAAAACCCCCTTAGGGATGAGGGATGTGTACTTGCATGATGATTCATCAATTATGGTGCTAAGTCACAATAAATTAGACCAATCAAAGATCATAATAGGAATCAGAAGTTACAGCTTGTTTATCAGAAATTGATGAGTGGCTATTTTGGATGAGAGCAGAGTGGCTATTTTGGGCTACAAGTAGTGAATCCTTATTATAATTTTGAAAACCTCAGTGCTACTAAATTTTAAATTTAGCTACTTTTGGTGGACGAACTTAACCTTCTAATAAGAAGAAAGTCAATGATTGATCATACATTCATAAACTATATAGCACTTTAACCATGGCCAGGTAACCAGTCTAGGAGAAGGAAAACTCTTAATCTAAACCTGTTAAACTATGCTTAAGAAATTGACTGCTTGTGCATCTTATTTAAAACAGATGAACTTATTTTTTCCTGAGTTCACATAGACGCCAATGCCTTTGCTATGCAGCAGTGATCCGGCTTCTGCAGGTGTATTTTGGAGAAGTGCTAGATCATCTACGTAGCGTGCATGTTCTTGAAACTTTTGATCCACCTTAGTATTTATTTGAAAATGTCTACTGCTTTTTTTTAGGATATTTTATCCTTGGCTGTTTTATCTGAGTTCACATAGAGGCCAATGCCCCTCATCACTTTCTCTAGGATATGCAACAGTGATTTGGCTTGTGAGAAGTGCTAGATCATCTGTGTAGAGTGCATATTCTTGAAACTTCTGACCCAGCTTGGTATTTGTTTGAAAATATTTAGGATATTTTATCGTTGGCTACATCAGATAGACATAACAAATATGTGTGGATTGTGTAAGCAAGATGGACTCCATAATTGTTTACATACAGCTACATCACTTACCGGTTGATCAATCTTTTTTTCTGAGGTGATAGCAAATGTGCACACGTTGGTTTGGTTTGCAGCTGTAATTTCTGTGAGAAAGAAAAGAAAAAAAGAGGAAATAATGATAAACAATTGAAAAAGTATTCTCACCTAGGTAGCAACTGTAAGAAGATATCAGAAACAACGATGAGAACAATTTGAAAAGCCGAAAAAAAAAAAAAAAACTTCCTTATATTTGTTTTTATTCTTTCTACTCAGGTACAGACCAAAAGTCTTGGCCATTCCCCCCAAAATAAAGATTGAGGCCAGTTTAGCTCAGTTGTAGAGCACCCGCCCAGTAGTCACAAGGTTCCTGGTTCAATACCTGTTCCAGTCAACTCAACACAAGTAGCACATATAGGGTGATTTGATCTGTGTGTTAAAGTGGGGTAGGTGTGGCACTCCACCTCTGCAAAATCCTATCTCTCTAGTCTTGCACTAATGAAAAGAGGATAGACTCCCTCACTATCCAGCTGTTGCCAACAATAGGCCACTCCACCAACAACAACATTTTTATATTACTAGCAGGACCTGTGGATATACCACAGTATGATAATTTAATTATTACAATGTTTGATATGTTTACTTAAGAGCTATTGCAATTAGTTCAATATGAAAAAATTCAACTCTCTCACTTTTTTCTTTCTTTCTTTTTGTTATGTTCGATTGAAACAGATTAGGGTTGTCACTTCCATGCACTCACCCCCTCTCTCTATCCCTCCCATACTCTCTTTCATTCTTTCTTTCTTTATTATATTTTTCTATGTAGCATGTCTTTTTCCTCTCTTTATTTTCAAATTATTCAAATTATTTTGAATTTACAGAAATATTTCAGAAACTAGTGGGACCTGTGGATATACCGCAGTGTGATAATTTAATTATTACAATGTTTGATATGTTTACTTAAGAGCTATCGCGAAATAGATCAATATGTAAAAAGTTTAATAATCTTGATTTAACTTTCTCACTCTCTTTTTTTTCTTTCTTTCCTACTTTTAATCTTTTCATTATGTCCGATTGAAACAGATTAGTGTTATCGATTCCGCACACCTTCCCCTCTCTCTATCATTCTCCTACTCTCTTTTTTTTCTTTCTTTCTTTTTTATCATATTTTTTTCTATGTTGTATGTCCTTTTCTTCCCTTTCTTTATTTATAATAAAAACAGAATGAACCATAATTTAGCTGAGATGATGACATTCATAAGAAATAAAAATTTGGTGGATAAGTAACACCAGATAATAAGGATTTATATTTTTGCATTTCATCTTGGATAATTTGGACGGTCTCATTTTTAACCAGAGGGTGTTGCAATACTTTTAAGGAACATGAGTATTAACATATAGATAAGAAATTCAGTTTCTTTCTTGAAGTTTCATTTTCTTAGCCATATTTTCCAATCTCTCCATTTTGTTGCTTGAAGTATCCATAAAGTTGTTTTTCTTCCCATTTCTGTCTTTTAGTTTTTGTTGTTTTTCTGTTTGTCCATGTGATGCAATTGCTATTACTGTTTGTTTTAATTAGTCTTTCTAAATGATTGAACAATTATTCTCACCTGCGAAGATAACAAATCTAAAAAGGTATTAGAAAAAAAATAATGTGAACAATTTGAAAGCCGTGAGAAAAAAATTCCTATAATTGTTTTTGTTCTTTCTGCACAGACCGAAAAGCTTCATCCGTTCCCCAAAAAATAAAGATTAACAAAACAAATCACAGCGTACAATTAGCAACACTAATATTATTTCATGGAATACTTCCGATGATATTTAGCATCACTTACCCACAACCAGAACCTTTTAAATCTAACTAAACCCATCAGAAAAAAAATCATTATTGTTACTGTAAATAAACTTATACTTATTTACTAAGCGTAGCTTAGATGCAACACAAGGTCAGAAGTATGGGGCACCCAGTGAGAATCGAACTCACTAACAATAACTGTAAACAAACTTATATCAATGCCAAGATTTTGTTCATGTTACTTATCAGCTGAAGAAGAAAAAAATTGGCCGATATGTAGAGTTTAGTTTGTTTTGTTTTACGGCATATCAACCTCAGTGGGTCATTTAATGCCGATAAAGTGTTGAAATAAATCAATTCTTGGATAATACAATTTTTTTATAAATACATTTTTCTATTTAACCCATAGATGGGACCCTAACAGGTACTACCACTCCGGGTCAGAATGGACCAGGGAGCAATGGTGATGAAGGGGTGCTCCACATTCCCCAAACCTCCAAAACTGGAACCTCACCCTCAGATAGAGTTTAACGTCATTCCCAGGACATGTAGACCCGCAGCCACCGCCTTCTAGCACCCATATGATAAAAAGGGGTTGGGGCTTGCCATAAGAGCAATAGGGTTGGGAAAAATCATATAGATGCTAGGGCTTGACGTGACCAGCCGATTGATCGGAGGGGGCCTCTCTGACCACCCGTCTAGCCCAAGATAGGGCCAAAGTGGAGTATTGCATGTCATGAACTGCTCATCACCTGGGTTCTATCCTTAAGCATCATGGGTCACCACCTACGGCCAACAGGTGGCCCCATTGGGGGAGTCTTATCCCTCTGCAGAGGTGCAGCCGGTGCATTCTAACGCCCCAGCCGACAGGGTGGCCAATATGTAGAGAATGCTTTCCTAGATAAAGCCAGTATTAAGTATCAAACACAAAAGAGTAGATCTAAGCAGACTAATTCCAGCCAATCAGAGCTCAATGCAGAAAAATATTTTTCTAATTGATTAGTTCAGGTAATTTTTATTTACTAAGCTTTACTTATCCAGGCCTCAAGTTGCTTACACTACCTGTTGTTACTGAGTGGTCACCCATCTGAGAATTAAGCAGAGTCATCATTGCTTAACTTTGGTGATCTGTTGGGAAGCAGTGCTTTGTTTTCAAGCATGATTTTGAATTTACAAGGTTTTTCTTAGCTGACACCGAGACTTTCAGCTGTTACTAAGTGGTCACCCATCTAAGTACTGAACAAGCTCATCATTGTTTAACTTCAGTGATCTGGTGCGAAACAGTGCTTTGTTTCAAGCATGATTTTGAATTTACTAAACTATTCTTAGCTGGCACCCAGACCTCCAGGTGTAATTAAGTGGTTACTCATCTAAGTACTGAACAGGCTAATCATTGCTTAACTTTGGTAATCTGATGGTAACCAGTGGTTTCAAGCCTGATTTTGAATTTTCTAAGCTTTTTTTAGCTAGCACCAAAACTCAGGTTGTTCATAGTCCTTGTTTTTATTAAGTTGTCACCCATCTAAGTACTGAACAGGCTCATCATTGCTTAACTTCAGTGCTTTAGTGTGCTTTGTTTTAAGAATGATTTGGAATTTACTAAGCTTTCTTTAGATTACATCTAGATTTCCAGTTATTCACAGTTGTCACTAAGTGGTCACCCATCTAAGGACTAAGCAATTTCATCATTGCTTAACTTTGGTGATCTAGTGGGAAGCAGTGCTTTGTTTCAAGCATGATTTGAAATATATATATATATATATATAGGACTGAAAAGATAGGCCTTATCTGATCGACAAATGGGGACAAAAGAGAAAGTTTTAAAGGGGCCGAAATTATCACGTGACCAACGAACATGTGATGTTGGAAGCCACACCCACAATCCAAGGGAAGTTAATTATTTTTGTCTTTCTACTCATAAATAATAAAAACAAACTCTCACCGTTATTGAGCACTTCAGCCTGAAATGCATGGATGTATCCCGTATCTGCATCGTAATACCATTTCTGGTGTGCATTGCCATTCTTGTTGTTTTTTGTCTGTTGTAAAATGACAGGACAACGTTCGCATGAAAACTGTCCATCAAATCCAATATTTCTCTTTTCGGGGAATTGAAAAGAAACTGACAACACGTAACCATGGCCGTATTTGGATTGGATCTCACTGAAACGGTAAGGAAGAAAAAAAAAAAGAAGAGACAGTAGTATTAGTCGGTGCAATTCTATGGTTTTGTAAGGTTAGGTTCCCTTAAAATGTCAAATTTGCAATAATGCAATCTAGTGAATAGGCCTCATCAGGGCCACTCCCACTGCTGTTGCTGCTTCTGCTGCTGATGATGATGATGTGATAAAGATAATGAAAGAGAAAAAAAATCAAGTTAAATGTTTTTTTTTTTTCTAGACCTTAAAATTAACATCTATAGATTAAGCTCATTCCCTCAATACAAGTGATTGGAATTATTGGTTGTTTTTTTCTTTAACCGCAAGTGTATAAAAACAAAGAAAAAAAACTGAGGTAGATAGAACAGAAAGAAAGAAAAATATTGAGTTAGATAGACAGCAAGGGAGTCTATCCCCTTTTTACTAGATTTTTTGTTGGTAGATTAAGCTCAATAGCACAAACTTGAACATTAAAGAATCTTATTATAAATCTATTTAAATTTAATCGGGTCTCCTGTATTTCAATTTGACAAATTTGACCACTCTTACCTATTTGTTGTCTGAAATATTCAGTAAATAATCTATTTTCTTGACCATTGACAATCCAAGATTAAATATCCTTTCCGTTTCAGTTTATAAATAAATTAGGTAAGGGATTGTTTACATTCTCCTGCTTACAGTTTTATTTATAACTAACAGGACCTGTGGAATTTCCATGAAACGAAACAAAAATCACGAGAAGCTATTTAAGCCAGAAACGATGATTTGTTATTTCATTACATATGAATAATGTTATCTTTGCAATAAATAATACAAAAATAATAGTGACAAAAACATGACTCAGAAAATGCTCTATGTGTTTAGGTTGACAAGAATTTCATTTATACAATACTAGCAGGACCTGTGGAATTTCCATGAAATGAAACAAAAGTCAAGAGGAGCTATTTAAACCAGAAACTGGAGGCGCATGGTGTAATGGTTGGGAAAGGTATGAATCCAACAATTCTCCCTCCGCTATAGACAAATAGTAGGGCAGATTGGGCTAGGTAACGAGAAAAAGAAAACTCTGAATTCAAACCTGTTAAACTCCGCTTAAGAAATTGACCTGGGGTCACATTCTGCTCATGTGGAGGGGTTGGTAAATAACGATGATTTGCAATTTCATTACATATAAATCCTACTGTTGTCTTTGCAATAAATAATAAAAAATATACAATAAAATCGATATAATACAATACACTTATCATTTGTAAGTATTTAATTCTACAGAAACTTCAAGATCAATAGAGTTATATAGTGTAAATTTTACATTGGGCGACAAGACCTTTGGAATATATCATTTTTAAAAAATTGGGTGAAATAAAATGGGACAAATAAATAATATGCGATTAAGCGACACATCTTGGACAGTTTCATTTTCAACAAGAGGGTATTGCAGGATGATAACAAACAGAAGATTTAGGAACAAGCATATTAATATATAGGTTTAGAAACTTTAAATTTAACATCTTGATATGAGAGAGTCCAAACGTCTTTATTTCATCAACTTCCTATTTTGAAGTAGAGTTGCCTTGGACTGGGAGTGGAAGTAGGCAAGGGTGGGGAGAAGAGAATCACAACACGAAATAGCAACACGAAGGATGGTATCTATCCCAGATTTTAGTCGGGTGTTTAGATTAAGTGGTTTAGAGGATTGACAATATTTAAAAAACTGTTATAGTTTTTGCTCTCAAATTCTTGTATGGATCGAGTCAGGTTGAAAAAAGATATTTAAAAAAACGATCCATTAGTTGTGTGTGTGTGCGTGTGTGTGTCTGCGGAGAAACCAGTTGAAGAGTTGAGTTTTAACAGCTGGAATGGTGCATAGAATTAGAAAATGTGATTGTCATCAAAAATTCCTGTTTAGATTTTGTTGAAAAAAAGGCTTGGCGGGTGGGGGGGGGGGGTATAAAAGAGTGAGGAAATATATATATATATATATATATGAGGTTAAGTAAACAAACAAATGTGTTTATTTTTTATATGGCTTTAAGCCGACAATTTTTGGAGGATATGTGCTTAGTTGAAGTCATACCTAATTTTGAAAATTAATTAGTTAATAATTAATGAATTTAGGCGGGCATATATGTTCAAATATAAGGCTAAACAAATCGAGAAAATGTCAATCCCTGAATGTACATTTCAACCTATTATGTCTATAACCTTGCTGATGAGACCTAATAGGTCGAAATGTACATTCAGGGATTGACATTTTCTCGATTTGTTTAGCCTTACATTTGAACATATATGCCCGCCTAAATTCATTAATTATTAACTAATTAATTTTCAAAATTAGGTATGACTTCAATGATGTCACAGTCCAACATGTCAGGGTTAAATAGTACCACTACTGTTCTTCTAAAAGGATGGCTTTTGCATTGAATAACCCATGAAGGTTGATATGCCATTAAACAAAGAAATCAAAATCAAATCTTGCCTTACAGATTGTATACACAAAGATGGCAATATTATGAATATGTTTAATAGTTCAAACATGAAATAATAATGACTCTTCTTGAATTTATAGACATTATCCAAAAGAAAAGATCTTGAAGGCAATGTTAACTAGAGAAAGAGTTGATTCAAATTTCATTGGATGAATTTGGTATCAGAATTAGAAAATGGAGCAGATAATGGAAAATAGTTTCATTATTTTATTATTTGTAGCAGAAGAAATTTGGGGATTACGAAAGGATCAGTTACATTTTTGCATTTATCTCACTTATCAAATATGACCATTTAGTAGACAGTGAAATTTAGATTGTAATCTATAGAGTATATTCAGATGCATGAGTTTACCAAATTGAATAAATTAAGCTACATATGAAAAAAAAACAAAAACAAAAACAAAAAAAGATTTTAAAAAACATTTTTAGGAAGTTGTTAAAAACGGCGTTTGGACAAATTGTCAAAATCAGATTTCTGAGTGAGTTGTTAAAAACAGATTTCTGAGTGAGTTTCTAAGAAAACATTTCTAAACAAGTTGTTTAAAAGAGATTTGTGAGTAACTTACTAAAGCAGATTTCTAAGCAAATTGCTTAAAACGGATTTCCAAGTAAGTTTCTAAAATGAATGTCTGAGCAAGTTACCAGGAATGGATTTCTGAGTAAATTGCTGAAGTGTTTTTGAGCATGGTGCCAAGAACAGATTTCTGGACAAGTTGCTAAAATCCGGATTTCTGAGTAAATTGATTAAAAAGAGGAAGTTGTTAAAAACAGTGTTCTGAGCAAGTAGCGAAAAGCAGATTTCTGAGCAAGTTATGAGTGAGTTGGTAAAATAATGATTTCTGAGCAAGTTCCAAAAACAGACTTTTGAGCATATTGCTTAAAATGGATTTCTGAGCAAGTTGTTAGAAACGATTTTCTCAGCAAGTCACCAAGAACGTATTTCTGGGCAAGTTGCTAAAAACGGATTTTTGATCAAATTAATTAAAACAGATTTCCGAGCAAGTTGTCAAAAATGGATTTCTGAGGAAGTTTGCCAAGAATAGATTAATGAGCAAGTTGCCAAAAACAATGTTCTTAAACATTATTTCTGAGCAAGTTGCTAAAAACTAGATTTTTGAGCAAATTGATTAAAACATATTTCTGAGCAAGTTGCCAAAGATTGTGTTCTGAGCAAGTTGCTAAAAAATGGATTTTTGTGTAAGTTTGCCAATATTGGATTTCTGAACAATTTGCCAAAAACGGAGGTATTAGAGGATTTATGAGCAAGTTTTAAAAAACGGATTTCTGAGCAAATTTCCAAGAACTGGTTTCTAAGCAAATCAAAACAGATTTCTGGCTAAGTTGGTAAAAACATATTTTTGAGCACGTTGGTAAAAACAATTTTTTGAGCACGTTGGTAAAACCAAATTTTTGAGCACATTGGTAAAAATCTTTGAAACTTCCTTATTCATTTGATTTGAATAAAAGAAAACATACATAAATCTTCGCCCACATTGTCCATTAGAGTCAGTGGAGGTCATAGCTCAGTTTCGTTCATCTGAACTTGTGGCACTACTAGTTATTCTGTGTTGTCTGATCTCTACCCCAGAGAGTGATTTTCCAGAAGCTTTTAAAGATTATAGTATTGAAACTACTGGCGTCCAAAATGTAAATTATATTGGTTCATCTCATTCCAATGTCTGTTCCATTATTTATGTTATCAGAAAGGTTGGGAACTTTCAGACTTACCCATCAGGTTTGATGATCCATTGCTGGTTGATATTATCTGGAGACCGTTTCATGAGAATCACTTCGACTACTCGACTTTCGGATGGCTCGCTACCAAGAACTAAATTCTTGTTATACGCACATGCAAGATAATTGTCTTCATATGTGAATCTTGACAGTCGATCCAAAGATTGTGCAGATGCTGGTTTACGCCTGGAATGAAGAATATTAAATTATATAAAAATGTCCAGACACCGAGAACTTGTTTTAGTTTGTACTAATCTGAAAGAAATCAGTAATTCTCGGTCGAATAGACGATTGTAAGCTGTTTTGTATCATAGATAATGTAATTAATATATTCAGAATGTGTGGAAACAGCACTGAGTCAAGTCAATTACGAGGTTTACATGAAAGTCATCAGGTCATTGTAATAATGATAATAACCTTATTAAATGTATATTACTATGCCAGAGTTTGTGTTTGTGTATCTCTGAGGATTGTGAGCGACTGGAAAGCTTCAGGGACCTGATTTTTTGGCACAGATACTGGATTGGCATTAGGCTGCAGCATGGACTATTGATTTCCAAGTTCATTTGAGGTTAGTGGAACAAAATCTGCCATTGTTGACCAAATGCAGTGAGATAGAGACAAAAAATATGTTTGATCTCATAAATCATAGGATGGACAAGGAAAATATACATTGTTTTGCCATCTCTAGGCTGGAAGTAGTGAAAAAGAATTCTACATGTTTGCAAAAGATAAAACAAAAAATATTGGGTATAACGAAACTCTCAGAAAAGCAAAATTTTCTTGATGTAACATCCAGGTTTCATATTAAAAGAACAATGTAATGTTCATATTTCTATTAAACAAACAATTTCCTATTAAAAAGAACAATGTAAAATTCATATTTCACATGAAAAGAACAATGTAAGTTCCATATTTCCTATTAAAAGAACAATTTAATGTCCATATTTCATATTAAAAGAACAATGTAACGTCCATATTTCATACGAACAATATTAACACTTTCATCCTAACAGCAGAAGTGAAATGCCAGGATTTGAAATGGGGTTGTTGTGTCCATTCCTATGACGATAACCATTACACCATGAGTATATATATGGTAACATTAAATTTACTGTTTTGAGCCCTAAATATTCACATATGAAAAACCTGAATTTTTAATTTTTTTAAATCTTATCAATGGTGCCTTATAAAGATGCTTCCAATGAGACTTCAACCAATATCTCATCATATCTCAAAAGATATGCCCAAATCTTTAAATATTCTGGGCCCGATGGGAGGTAAAAATCAGAAAATAAAATGATTCTGGACTGGCTTAGCTCAATCAGTAGAGCATCCGTCTAGGAATCGCAAGGTTCTTGGTCTGATACTGGTCTCCACCAACTCAGCACAGGAGTAGCACAGATTGGGTGATCTGATCTGTGCGGTAAAGTGGGGAGCTGATGGTAGGTGTGGCTCCACCTCAGAAAAAAAAAAAAAAATCTCTGTGGTCTAGCTTTAGCGAAAAGGGAATAGACTCCCTCGCATGTTTGGCTGATACTGACAATAGGTCAACTTTACTTTTCTTTTTTTTTTACTTTTATTGGCAAAGTATCTCACTTGAATTTCTCATAGGGATTTTTGCTGGAATATTTTTCTTCTTTTTGGTCAATTTCCACATCATCTTCATCATCCTCATCAAGACATTCTTCCATATTGATGAGTTTTTCCCAAGGCCACTTCAGTTTGTTGTAACGTTTATCTGCGCGTGCATGTGAAATGTCATGGCTGGACCTGTTTCAACACAAATACAGAAAATTGTTATGTTTTTACATACAGATAAAATACGGAACACTGAATGAAAATGGAAGACCAGGTTGTTGGAAATTAACAAGGTTTTATTTAACACAGGGTAGTGTATGCTTCTACCCTAAAAGTGACTTAACTAGCTCAACTGTGCTGTGCACGTCCATCCACTTGATAACAAACCCATTCCAAAAGTGTCATGGTGGAAACACCACTTCTGGGTTCCCATCAGCCCCCTACTGATCAAGGGGAGTAACTCTAAATTTACAACAAACCCTAAAACAAAAAATGAAAAAAAAAAATTGATGAATTTCATTCATTCATTCATTGTTTATTTCTTTCTTTAATTGCACAAACTTCTTTCATTTTTCATTCATTATTTATTTATTTATTCTCATAGCTGTACAATTTTCATTCTTTTTTCATTCATTGTTTATTCATTTCTCTCTATAAATGTCCAATCTTTTTTCTTTTTTCATTCATTCATTCATTACGTTTTGATTTCTCTCTTTCATTCATTCATTAATTCATTCATTTATTTCTCTCTTTACAAACAAAAAGTAATGTAGACAAGAGGACAAAAAACTCCAATTTACATTCATATACTGATACATATTCATATTTTTCATTAAAGAGTTGAAGGTTTGACAATAAATGATAACTAATAATATTCATTTTGATTGTATTAATATTCCAGTAGAAATAATAAAATCTTGGTATCTTTGCTTTAGATCAGAATCACCAAACTTTTATCACGGTGGGTCGGATAATTAAAAAAATAACAAGCACGTTCAATATTTGCAAGCCAGAATGAAAGCTCTAAGAAAAAGATGTAAAACAAAATTTATCTTTCCATGTTCATGGATGAGCGGCGTAAGATGCACAAAAACAATTTAACAATATATTTATTTTTGTGTTCCATATGTTTTAACAAACAAATTCAAGTGCCGTCAACGGGCCTGATAAAATGCCTTTGCGGGCCAGATCTAGTCCATGGGCCGTAGTTTGGTGACCCCCATGGTTTGGTAACCAGGGGGGTCACCAAACCAGGGGTTATGATGAAAATAAATTTTTATAAAATTTTTTATTTACTCTTGACCATTACTATATATGAGATTTTCAAACAGTTGATTTTTTTTTCCAGTAAAATATACGCATCAGGAATTATATCAATTAATTGAAGTGGATTTTACAAAAAACAATTGATTTGTGTCAGACTGATTCAATTCTCTCAATTAAATATTTCAATTTTTGTTGTAACTGAATTTATCGAATACAACATTGAAAAACCGGAAAAAGTTTATTACCTTTTGTACAGGAATATAAATAATAGAATAAACACGCAGTTCTCCAACAGTATGATTAGCTACTCGACTAGTAGTGACTTGACTATAAATACTACTATGTAACTTGACTACGAATAACCTCATGTATTCATATCTTTATATGTGTTCCATTGGATGAGTCCAACTATCTTGTAGGGAAATATCTTCTCTTATAACACTTTTGTAATTGAAATGGATCTACTAACAAACGAGGAGGACAAAATTAAGTATAAGAATTGAGGTAAGTTTATACACACATTGTTTCTTTTGCGTCATTTTGGTTGCTGCTCCCAGAAAGATTTTTTTCTTCTTCTTCTTCTTCTTCTTCTTGGAGCTCATCATTTTTCTCCAAAGAAGTCATTGCCAGATCTGATTCTGGTAAAGATTCCTCTTCCATTGATTCCTCACAGAGTTGACCAATCACAATTTTGGATTTTGTAGACAATGACCCACCAACTTTCAGTATGTAATCTACAAAAGAAAAATATCAAAACTATAAATAATTCTCTAAATGATACAGAGATTAAAAAAAACAAAAAAACTTTTAGACTTCTAATTTTAATAGAGTGAATCAAAAGTTTTGCAATATTTTGGTAGCATAAGGTACAATTTGGCAGCTCTGCTTTTGACTCACCCTAGTAGATTCAAAACTCTAAACCATTATTTCTTAGTTGGTTGAATTTGACAGAATGTCTACACTACTATTTATCCATAGCTGGAGGGAGAATAGTTGGATGCATACATTTCCCCAGGGTATTAGTGCTCTGTGAAAGCTAAATGGTATCGATAAGGAATTGAACTCGGATAGCTGAGTCCACTTCCTATGGTGATAACCATTACACGACAAGCACCTCCTGATCTAGGAAGGGGAACTAAAAATAAGAAATTCTTATTCAAATGGAAATATACACAATGTCCTTCAACATTAATTATTTATCCGTTTTTGAAAACTAAAACTGCATAAGTAATGGGGGTTCATAAATTAGGCAGGAGAATGTCTTACGTGCAATAAGACATTCTCCTTTAGCTCAGTTGGTAGAATACAGACTAGGAATGCCAAGGTGCTTGTTTCAATACTGCACCCCCCCCCCCGCATGAGTAGCACAGATTGGATAATCTGATTGTGTGGTAATGTGGGGAGCTGACGGTAGGTGTGGCACTCCACCCCAGCAAAAAAAATCTCCCTAGTCTAGCACTAGTGAAAAGGGGATAGACTCCCCACAGTCTGGCTAATAGTGACAATAGGCCACTCTGCCAACTTTACTTACTTTTACTTCTATATTAATGACAGAGATTGGGTGTATTGCTGTCTGTAACCAAAACTATGTCCCAGCTTACGTCACAACATTCTCAATGATTGCATAAGTCTATTAATGAGTAAGGGTTGAGTTAGCTTTAAGGGCTGAGTTAGCTTTAAGGGTCGGGTTAGCTCAGTCAGTAGAGTGTTCGGCTATAAATCACAAGGTTTCTAGTTAATAGAGATTGGGTGTATTTCTGTCTGTAACCAAAACTATGTCACAGCTTACATCACAACATTCTCAATGATTGTGTAAGTCTATTAATGAGTAAGGGCTAGGCTAGCTTTAAGGGCCGAGTTAGCTCAGTCGGCAGAGTGTTCGGCTAGAAATCACAAGGTTTCTAGTTCGATACCGGCCCTCACCAACTCAGTGTCTGAGTAGCATAGGGATCTGTGTGGTAAAGTAAGGAGCTGATGGTAGGTGTGGCACTCCACCTCAGATGCAAAAGCAATCTCCTTAGTCTAGTGCAAGTGAAAAGGAGATAGACTACCTCACTGATTCGCTGATACCGACGTTAGGTCACCATGACGACTATTAATGAGTTTTTAATTTAGAATCAAAATCAATAATACATAGAATAAAAACAACATATATATTAAATACACTCAAAATTTGAGTAAGCAAAGTTTTTAAATTATTTTTTACTCTCACTCTTTTTTTCAGTAACACGAAGTTGACTAAAAAGTTTACAAATAAATAAATAGAATTTGATTTTGTGTAAAATTTATGTGTAAAATATTCAAAATTATTATTCAATTAATAATTAATAGATGCACACAACAATTTATTTGAGGGGGACAGAATTAAGTTTCTATTTCAAATTGTTTTATTTTTTTTTTTACTCCTTTAATAAATTTGATGATTTTGCTTATGATACAAACCCTCTGACATTGAATTTTTAACTCCCACCACCTCAGGCAATATCTTTCAAAAATTAATTTTTACACTGCCCATTTTTGCTGGTAGTAATAATGCAGAGTCTGTGTTTGCACCCACCCCTATTATTGTAATTTCCCAGGGGGAATAACTATTAAATTATAGATTAATTATCCTTGCTTATTTATTTATTTGTAATTAATTATAATATAAATTAGGATAATGAAGGATAATACTATTAAAAATTATAAATAATAATGATTGAAAAAGCAAGTAGAATTAGGAAGATGAAGGATATTACTTGTCAAAATTAATTAGGATCAAATGAAACAAAATTTTACAAATTATATGATACAAACCCACTCACATTGAATTTTCAACTCTCACTAACACAGGCAATATCATTCAAAAATTTTTTGTGTTTGTTTTTGTTTTTTTTGCTAGTCTGTTTTAAAAAAAAAGAATCACCCTTACTTTTGAGGTTGCGCATTGCACAGTACTGTCGTATTTTGGTCATGTCTGACGAAAGTTGAGCTAATAGAATTCGGCGCTGCTGCTCGGTTTTGGTCATTTTGGGATCTGACCAAGCTTCATGGCAACTCACGTAGACAATTTGATCCCTGCTCAGATCCTGGAGACTACGATGTTCGGTTCCTGTGGCATCAAAGAGTCTTCTTCCTGCAGAAGGCAGTTTGAGTGCGACTGTACACGAATCTAAAAACTGAACATAAACATAAAAGATTATTGACATTGGAATTTTGTTTTGGACTTTGACTTTATGATTCACCAAAGACCAATATTAGCATTAGTATATCCATGATATACTAACACTGAATATATGGAAGGAAAGACAAATAAGACAAGGTTATTTATGCTTATAGAAACATTTACTATCTATTAATAATGGAGATTCGCTTTCGGTTTTTGTCTGTAACAAAAACTACGTCACTGCTTATGTCACATTACCCAAAATCGTCATAACATAGAATAAATACACTCAAAATTTGAACATGCCACATTAGACAGTCCTCATTGTTTTTTAAAACAAGTTTTAATAAATACATGACTGGTATTATATATCTATATATAGTTTGTTTTATTTTAATACATATTTAAAGTTTACATTTCAAATTGTTTTATTTTTTAATCCTTTTTGAATTTGATAATTTTACTTACTTAGGGTACAAACTCGCTGACATTGAATTTTTTACTCCCACCCCTCAGGCAATATGTTTCAAAAATCTATTTTTACATCGCCTGGAGGGTGTTTTTTATTTTGTACTAGTATACATAATATACATAGAAGTAGTATTTATTTATTCATTTATTTGGATGTCATTTCTCCTTGAGCATCTTCCCTTTTTTTTTCTCACATCAAACTTTAACGAAAAAAAAAGAAAAAAAAAAAAAAAGAATTTTTGCACAGAACATATTTCATTGGCATTGCAGTCTCAGAAGACTATATATTTCTCATGCCCTTGAAGTTACAACACCTTCTGTGACTGTGAAAGCCAATGTTCAGAACATATACACTGTTAATATATCTATCTACAGATAGATCTATCTACAGAACATATATCTTATTATAATGGAGATTGTGTGTTTTTCTGTCTGTAACCGAAACTATATTCCTACTCAAGTCACAATTCTCTTAGTTATTGACATCACATTCTCCATGATTTTATTTATATCTAAACCTCAATTATTAATAAAATTGTCTTACATTATTAATACTGTTAACTATGTCAACATATTGACAACATGCAATTATATTTATATATACAACAAAATAGCGGTTTACAGAGTGAACGTGAAGGCTAATTTGCATATTAATATTAAAAAATCAAATTTAATAAATATGTGTTTAGTATTATTGATTTCTAATTGTTTGGTTTTATTTTAATGAATATAAGCAAAAATCTCTTCAATGAATCTTAAATGAAATCCATTAACAAGAAAAAATAACTGTCATTTTATTCTTTACTTCCTCTTATAACTAAATACTTAAATTAGAAAAAATAACAATGAAAGACGAGAGTGATGGAAGAGTAAGTTTCAGTTGTTCTATTTTCCGATTATACCCCCTCCGTTTCAAATCTTTTTATCTGTATTCTTATTTAGTTTCATTAGCCTTTCTAATTTAATATATTTTATTACATTAAAACTTAAATACTTGCACCCGGAGGGTGCATATATTTGCTAATACTGTTAATATATATATATCTACAGATCAAATTTTTTAAGTACATCATCCAATTGTTCCCAAAAATGCTCTCTTAGATTCTTCTTCTTACCATTTTTAAAAATTAATCTTAAAATGCTATTGCAGTTTTTGATCAGATTAGGCAATTTATTCCAAAAATATTTACTCTATTAGCCAAAAAAAAATCCAATTGGTTAGTAGAATTAGTTTCTGAAATCTTCCTTAACAGTAAGTTTCCAGTACAAGGAGAAATATTAAAAAAAGTGTCTACCATAATTAGTAATTTATTCATCAATACTCTTGTTCCTTAATCTTTTTTGTTATTATCTTGCAACATCCTCTGGTTAAAAATGAGACCGTCCAAATTTTCCAAGATGAAATGCAAAAATGTAAATCCTGATTATCTGGTGTCACTGAATCCTTATTTCTTATGAGTGTTTTAAAAACAATAATCAGATTAGGGGTCAGCTAAATAATGGAACATTCTGATTTTATTAGAAAGAAGGAAAGGGAAGTAATGGGACATACTACACAGAAAATATATGATAAGAAAGAAAGAAAGAAAGAAAGAAAGAAAGAGAATAGGGGAAAGATAGAGGGGAAAGGTGAGTGCTCAGATCAATCGAATGTAATGAAAAGAAGAAGAAAAAAAAAAAGAGTGAGTGAGAGTTAAATCAAGATTATTATACTTTTTACATATTGAATTATTTTTCAATAGTACTTAGGAAAACATATCAAACATTGAAATAATTAAATTATCATACTGATCCAGTTAGTTCCATTTATTAATTTGAAAGTTTCAATTAGATCACCTCTCATTTTTGTTTCTAGTAAAGAAGTTAATTCTAATTTCTCTCATCTCTTTCATGGGGATGAAGAGAGGCAAACATTATTCCAGTGACAAGGAACTGAAATTTGTAGTGAAGAAGTGACTCAAAGAACAGTCAACAAAATTTTACAGGGCAGGGATAGATGCTCTCATTTGAAACTGGAACATTGCTATTGAGAGAAACGGTGACTATGTAAAGAAGTAGGGATGTGATCCACAGAGGACCAGCTTAATTTTGATGTATGATACATGTTCCTGTGTTTGTAATTATACCTGTCCTAAACAAAATGGCATTACTTTTTGACTCACCCCCGTAGTTAAATATTATATTGAATTAGAAAGACTAATGAAATTAAATAAGAACACAAAAAAGATTACACTTATTTTTACTCTATTTTAATTGATTTCAACATGAAATTATACATAGCGTTGCTTTTAATATGTTTGAGAATAAAACAATGATATTAGAAATCAATAATGCCAAGAAATTATTTATCAAACACGATTTGTCAAAACCAGTATGCAAATTATTCACACTATATACTATGTAAACATTTATTTCTGAATAACATTAAACTGCATCTGATGGTGAGGCTCCAGTGGGAAATGTGGAATACCTCTTCATTGCCATTACTCCCAGGTCCCCTCTCACCTGGAGTGGTAGTACCTGTTAGGGTCCTACCTGTAGGTCAAGTAGATTTGTTTGAAAACATTAAACACATTGCAGGATTTTAAACACATTAATAATATGGGCTGTTTTGAGGCAAATCTATCTCAGCTATACCTTAGTAGAGACATTGTTAATGAATAAGATGCTGAATTAAGATTAAATAATGATTATTTAATAACCACTGAGAGTATAACATAAATAACTAAGGGAATTGTGACGTTGATGGGGATGTAATTTTGGTTACAGATAGACAGGCACATAATCTCCAGTAGATTTGTGTATAAGATGCATTAATCTTCCAGATTTTTGAAGCCTAAAAGCTAGGGGTACCTATTATACCTTTCTTTTTATTGTCCTATTATTTATCAATGATTTCTTCACTTGGGTCACAATAGCCCAGCTTTAGTGTCACACAAGGTTGGAATGCCAAAAATGTGAAAATGTGGGAGAAATATTTGGGTTACAACCTGTGGCCATTTCGGATGAGGGTTTCTCAACATCACAAAAATAAAAGAACTTGTTCAATGTGTGTGTGTGTGTGTGTGTGTGTGTGTGTGTGTGTGTGTGTGTGTGATATTGGTGTACATTGTTTACATTTTACCAAGCCTAGCTCGGAGGTTGTGGCCATTCATAGCCAAAAGCAAATAATTATAAATAACAAAATTATTTGTGTACTAGCAAGGCTTGTGGATATACCACAGTATGATAATCTAATTATCAAAATATTTGATATGTTTACTTAAGAGCTATTGCTAAATAGTTCAATATGTAAAAAGTATAATAATCTTGATTTAACTTTCTCTCTCTCTCACACTTTTTTTTCTTTCTTTCTTATTTCTCATCTTTTAATTATGTTCGATTGAAACATATTAGCTTTATTGCTATTGCACACTCACCTCCTCTCTCTTTCCCCTACTCACTCTTTCTTTCTTTCTTATTATATTTTTTCTGAATAGCATGTCCTTTTTCTTCCCTTTCTTTATAATAAAAACGTAATGGTCCATTATTTAGCTGAGGTGATGACACTCATAAGGAATAAGAATTTGGCAGATAAGCAACACCAGATAATCAGGATTTACCTTTTTGCATTTCATCTCGGATGATTTGGATGGTCTCATTTTTAACCAGAGGGTGTTGCAAGATGATAACGGTCGTACAAATAAGGAACATGAATATTAATATGTAGATAAACAACTTTTTTTGTCAGATTTTTAAACCCAAAATTTAACTGCGTATTATACATGAGAACGAAATATTACCCTTTTTTTTTCTGGCAATGTGCTTTGCCATATTTTGAATGACTGAAAGTATATAACTGTGCAAACAAATAATTATTATTGAATGAAATTATTGAGGTTAGATAGGAACACTTGACACCATTTAATTGTTTGCAAATTATAATAATAATAATAATAATGATGCTGTCACTCAGACTCCAGTGAAAGACCATCAGCTAACACTGATGTGAAAACTCAAAAGGAGTAAATAATAATGAAATTTATTGCGTACAGTGCTCAGGTGCACCACAACTCATCAAAGTCTCATGTATAATACATAGAATAATGTACTAATGTTAGGAACATGAATAGCGTACAGTAATAATATACAAGTATGTGTGCATGTGCGTACATATGTGTGTGGAGGGGGGTATCAGGTATAGTGTTGGCAAATTACAGGAAGCATGGAGACTTTGAATGATGTAGTGTTTTGGCTGCCTACAACGGATGCAGGCAGTTTATTCCATACCTCAGCAACTCTGATTATTTGTATTTTTATATTTTACCATTATATAAAGAAATAGCCAGTGAAATGTGTGTTTGTTTATAATTTGTTTCTTCTATTGTGAACTTATTTTTTGTCAAATCTTTGTTCTCATTTTGACCTAACACTGTAAATGTTGACTTTCAAAACATCACATAAATTATATCAATTCTTATTTTCACTCTTTACAAACCAGATTAAAAAAATTTTACATTTGGTTTAAATTTAGCTGCTAAAAATTCCAAAATGTCAATGTGTTTTATATACGAGAGATTCTTTTTTTTCTGAATTTTAAACTGAAAGTTAGAGATATGTATCACATAAAATGCATGTTATACACAACTATTTATGGAATAGAATTCTAAAATATCAATAGAAGATTTGATAAAGTGTAAAATAGGTTAGAGCAAATAATTTTGTTAGCATAAAGAAATTTTTATTCTTAAAATAAGATTCAACATTGCTTCTGTACATATGTCTTTTTTAAAAAATATTTATATTTAAAATTTATATTTGAAATGTATGGGTTGGCAAGAGGTTTAACGTTTTTAGGTGATAAAAGGTGGCTGCGGTTATTCCTGCTACATGTTCTTAGGGTTTGCTTTTAACCCTATCTTATTTGGTGGTCGCACTGAAAAGGAATTCATGGAGAGAAAAGGAAGAGATAAAGACAAAAGGTGGTTTTATGATTTAGGCTTTATTCACTGGTCATAGCCACCATGTGGCAAGGAAATATTTTCCTGGCCAGTAGTAGTGTATAGACACAGTCAAGGCCTAAGTTAGAATGGCCGAGAGATTCTTTGGGGGGGAGTGGGTCCTTTTCCCCATACATGCTCGGAGGGTTCTTCGGTGAAGGCTCATGGGAGTTTGCAATTTTTTAAAATTTAAATTTTAATTTCAATCCCCACAAATAGTTATAATGTTCTTAAGAATCTTTCAATATTCTTCTGCCCTGTTTGAATACGCTAACTGTATATATGCAGTGGGGTAAGACCTCTGAATTTAACCTTGGTTAGGCAACTAATGATAATAATCCTTAGTTAACATAAAGTAATTATTTTTAATACAAATAATTTGCAAACAGTTAAATGGTGTCAAGTATTCCTATCTAACATTCATAATTTTATTCAATAATAATTATTTGTTTGCACACATCTATATAGTTTCAAGTATTCTTATCCAATAATAATAATTTTCAAACTAATCTATTTGACCCAAAGACAGGACCCTAACAGGTACTACCACTTCATGTGAGAGTGGACCTGGGAGTAATGGCAATGAAGAGGTATTCCACATTCCCCAGTTAAGCCTCACCATCAGATGCAGTTTAAATGTTATACTCAAGACATTACTTTTTTTGGTATTTGTTTGCTGTAGGTAATGACACATAATGCCTGAAGACAGGATCATGGTGGCTGAGCAGTCTGTGACCAGGGTACTAAGTGGTCTTGTGACATGTAACATATCATTTCAACCCTTACTTGGGCTAGACAGGTGATCGGAGAGGCTTCATCTGATCAATCAACTGGTCATGTCAAGCCCTAGCAAATATATGATTTTCTTTACTGTATTCTTCAAATTGCTTGTAGCAAACACCAACTTCTTTTTATCATCTACATCCTAGAAGGAGGAGGTCGCTGAAGGTCAACCCTCCAGTATTTATCAATACATATGAAGTTAATGAAAATCTAATATTTAAAAAGAACTAACATAAAAAAGATAATTTTCATAGGGAGTGTGTGGTGTAATGGTTACTGTCGTAGGAAATGTTCAAATCCTGGACGAGGTTGTTTGCATTTTACATTGTGCTAATACCCTTGGGAAAGGTATGAATCCCAATATTCTCCCTCCAGCTATGGGTGAATAGTTGGACAGACTGGGCTCATTAACCTTGGTTAGGCAACTAGTCTAGGAGAAGGAAAAATCTGAACTCAAATCTGTTAAACTCCACTTAAGAAATTGACCTTGTGTCACATCCTGCAGAGGGGTTGGGTAAATATCTATATATAAAAAAGCAAGATTTGGCATTAAATAACCAACAAGTATTGACATGCCATGAAACCAACCAACCAACCAACCAACCAATAACAAATAAAAACTTATCTAATAAGAATC
The DNA here is from genome assembly GCA_023376005.1 of Doryteuthis pealeii. Classification (NCBI taxonomy): domain Eukaryota; kingdom Metazoa; phylum Mollusca; class Cephalopoda; order Myopsida; family Loliginidae; genus Doryteuthis; species Doryteuthis pealeii. The sequence goes on along the minus strand of CM042141.1, from coordinate 101,111,633 downwards.
TTTTCAACTCTTCTTGGATATTTTGTCACAGGTTAAAGAATTTTAAACAAAGCGACCATATCTTTTTTTCGAAGAAAATTCGCTTTTACAAGGTATTTTATTTTAGTTTTATTCAACATTTCTCGTAACATTAAAAAAAAAATGTAAAAATAATGAAAATACAAATACAAGGGAAACAACTCTGTTTAAATTATATTTAATGTAGAATTTTTTTTCATTATTTCCCTTGGGTCAAATTATTCGCGTGATCACTGGCTTGTTTTACTATCTGTTTTCTTTCTTTCTTTCTTTTTTCTTTCATTCATTTTACACACACAAAAAAAGAAGTGATATCGCAAAGGAGAATGAAACACAAGGCTAAAAGCTTCTAACATTTTTGGCATTTGTGGATTCTCTGAAATACAAGCAAGATATATTAGTTTTTGTTTTTCTAAAAGGATAATCACACTCAAGTTATGCTATATTAAGGTATTGCTACATGTGTTTTCTAATGTTTTTCTTCTTAATAGTGCCAAGATAAGATGCCTACAATATCATTTACAAAAAACACGCACTGCTATATCAGTATCTTAAATAAAAGTAAACTAAATGCATCTATGATTTCTAAAGCAATAAAAGAAATTGCAAATATATCTTTTATTCTTATTACATTTCTTCTTTCTTTCTTCGAGTAAATCAAAAAAAGGAATGCTGTCTTTTCTAAGATATGTATAGCTTGGTCGGTTGGTTGGGTTTTACGACATCTCCACCCATTTTATGCCGAAGATATTTTTTTAACTCATTTTTTCTATTTAACCCATAGATATAACCCTAACAGGTACTACCACTCTGGGTCAGAGTGAACCTGGGAGTAATGATGATGAAGGGGTATTTCACATTCCCCTAGCTCCAGAATTGGATCTTTACCATCAGATAGAGTTTAACATCAGTTGATAGGTTGGTTGGTTGGTTGGGTTTTATGGCATGGCAACCCATTGGGTCATTTTATGCCAAACATACTTTTTTAATCTCATTTTTACTATTTAACCCATAAATAGAATCCTAACAGATACTACTACTCTGGGACAATAAGATGTACAACCACTGCCTTCTAGCACATATATGACAAAAAGGGTTGGGGCTTGCCATAAGGGCAATAGGGTTGGGACAATCATATAGGTGTTAGGGCTTGACATGACTAGCCAATTGATTGGAGGGGGCTTCTCTGACCGCCCATCTAGCCTAAGTAAGGACCAAAGTGGAGTGTTGCATGTCATGGACTGCTCAACCACCAGGGTTCCATCTTTAAGCATTATGGATTGTCACAGCCAACAGCTGGCCCCATTGGGAAATCTTACCCCTCTGCTGAGGTGCAGTCGTATTCTAAAATTTCTTTAATAAATTTGATGATTTTAGTTACTTATGATACAAACCCTCTAACATTGAATTTTGAACTCCATGCCACCCTCAGGCAATATCTTTAAAAAATTAAATTTTACACCGCCCGGAGGTGTTTTTTTGGGGGAGGTGGCAAGTTGTAATAATTACATTATTATAGTTTGGTATATCCACAGGTGCCCACTAGCAATTTATAATTGTTCTGATTAATGATGTTATTAACCAATTGGGGATTGGGATATTTTTTGTGTGACGTCCTATCAATCATTCCAGGACATTCACTTTTTTTCATTGTCTTCATCCTCATCAATGAATTGTCTTAAATTTCTGTCGAATTTACAGTCAAAGTAAGAAGACCCATGACAAAAGAAATTTCTCTGAGATATTTCATCAGCCACTCCCAAGTGGCTAAAATTAGAATTTCTTTCTTTTTTTTTGTTGTAATCCACAAGACGAACTGCTTTGTTATATCACAAAATAAAAATCCAGCTTTGAATATAATACAATACAACTACAGAAGTTTATTCAAATTTTATTTGTTAGTAAAAAGATTTTTTTGTTGTTTGTCTGGTGTTAGAAAAAATACTATTCATCTTAAAGACTTGATTTATAGTAGAACTCAAATTTGTATTATTTAGATTTTTCAGACTATTTTCCTCATCTTTATTTTTTTGTATACTAAGTTTCGGTTGATTTGATTTGCGACTTTTGTCAGGTGTTGCTACATAATTGAAAGGTAGCCTATTAATTATGTATGATAAGTGCAGCTTAAATTCAACCTAACAGTTGTGGAAAAACACAGGAAAAATGATGAATAGATTTTGACCTGTATTTGATCTCTCTTCTGGTTCGCCATCGTAAACATGAGAAAGAGTTTAGAAATGTCAGATTTTAGTTTTATGATATGCCGAAGAGAGCAAGAGTGAAGAATAGTGAAAAATAGTCTGGTTGTTCCTTGGTGTCCCTTAGTGTTGGGCAGAATCCTTTGGTTGAGCACACACACACACACACACACACACACACACACACACACACACACACACAGAGAATTACAAACTACAACAGAATAGATTGATTCAGTCCACATCTCCCTAGAAGGATCTGAGCTTTCAAAAATCTTCTAATAAATGGTGATCATATATAAAGAAATATTAAGAAAATAAATCAAAGGTAAATGAATAACATCCTAGTTATTTCTCTTTTCTCTTTACACTTTGCATTGTGATAGCCTTCAAAACTGCCAAACATATATTTTAATACTGACAATATAGTTTGCTATGATAATTATAGTTAATAGCAAAAGAAAAACAAAAAAAACAAAAAACAAATTAAATAAAAATAAGATTTTGAAAGATATTGCCTGAGGGTTTGTACCATAAGTAAAATCATGAAATTCATTAAAGGAGTAAAAAAAACAAATATAAAACAATTAGAAATAAAAACTTAGTTCTGTCCCTCTTAAATAAAATGTTGCGTGCATCTATCGATTATTAATTAAACTAGTACAAAATAAAAAACACGCTCCGGGCGATGTAAAAATATATTGTTGAAACATATTGCCTGAGAGGTGGGAGTAAAAAATCAATTGTAAAGCGAGTTTGTACCCTAAGTAAGTAAAATCATCAAATTCATTAAAGGATTAAAAATAAAAGAATTTGAAATGTAAACTTTAAATATGTATTAAAATAAAACAAACTATATATAGATATATAATACCAGTCATGTATTTATTAAAACTTGTTTTAAAAAACAATGAGGACTGTCTAATGTTGCATGTTCAAATTTTGAGTGTATTCATTCTATGTTATGACGATTTTGGTTAATGTGACATAAGCAGCGACATCATTTTTGTTACAGACAAAAACCGGAAGCGAATCTCCATTATTAATAGATAAGTATTTTAAATACTTTACACATAAATTTTTATACAAAATCGTAGGTATTTATTGATTTGTAAACTTTTTAGTTAACCCCTTGTTACTGAAAAAAGGGCGAGTTTAAAAAATACTTTTTAAAACTAATTACAGGGTTGTTCTTTATTCTATGTATTGATGATTTTTGGTATTGTGATGTAAGCAGTGACGTAGTTTTAGTTACAGACAAATGGAGATCAAATCTCCATTATTAGTAGATAACTAGACAAAATGAGACCCGTTGGGTCACCCATTCAGCTCTGGGTAGATAATTGAGATCAAGTGAGTTTGCAAAGCGAATTAAATTTTTTTTTGAATAATTACGGTGGGACAAAACTTTAAAATCCTTTTGTAAGATTTCTAAGAAAGGGAGGTTTCACCTAATTTAAGCTATGGGTTGCTACTTATGAAATTTAACATAGAAATACATTTCAAATTCTCCCATCTCTCTCTCTTTACTCTCTGAGAGAAACTAACATATATAAGGAGGGGGTAATCAAGAGATACATAGAGGGGAAGAAAGGGATAGGCAGAATGTAAAGTAAAAGACGGGTCAGTTTTTTATTAATTGCAAATTACGACTAATTAGAACAAATTAAAATGGATTTTTTTTCCAACATAACTCAATCCTAAAAGTAAGGAATAATCTAGTATAAGTTTCATGTCATTAAACTAAACAGTAAAAAAGCCTTTAGGACACAAAAATTGATTCACTCAGCTTTAGTATAATAATAGATAATATCTCCCAGATCTTATATAAGAAGTTAGGCTATGGATTTTCCCTCTGACACAGGAATCAGGATGTGATTCTTAAGAAACAACGACACAAAAATATGAATATGAGTGTACAGGGAATGCAATTCCCTAACCTCCGAGTATAAAATAATCCTAGATAGGTTGATATGTCATTAAAATGAATCAATCAATCATAAACTCATTCCACAAGGGACCACTCCAAAAGTACCTGAAATAGATCACTCTCATCTTTCTTTTACCTGTATTTCTGTT
>CM042141.1:101044835-101104835 GCA_023376005.1 Doryteuthis pealeii | reverse complement strand
TAGCATAATCTTTACAGATCATTGCCGTCCCTCATAATCCCACAACTCCACCACCAGAACCCTTCCTTGCATGAGCCCTCAAATGACTCATCAAACCTGCTGCAGATCTACAAAGTTTGATGCAAATATGACATTGAAAAGACTTCTTCCCCGTTGAATGAGATGATTCAGATGAATCAGATGAGTCAGATGATAAAATTTGATGCTTATGCACCACCATATGTCTCTTAAGACCAGAAGCCGACTTACAGACCTTGCCACATATAGCACAAGACACATTATTTACTCCTGGAATCTGCATGGATTGACCCAGGTGAGATTTCCTATGATTGACATAGCCAGCCCTCGAAAGCAAAACTCGACCACATGTCAGACACTTCCAACCCTCCATGTTCTCTCCAATATGACAGGTGTAACCCTTTCGAAGTTGACGCTTTAGGTTTTCATGCACGATTGGTGCAGCAGAAATAGCTCCCGCAAACTCAGGCAAGTGGCAATGGCAGCTCCAACAAGCAAATGTTTTAACATTTCTTTTTAGATAAAATAACCCTAGATGGGTTGATGTGCTATTAAAATCAATGAATGAATCTATCAATCAATCAATCATTAGACTTTCTACAAGGGACCACTCTTCTCTAAAAGTACCTGAAGAAGATACCTATCACCTTTCTTTTACCTGTATTTCAGTTATGCATCCTTATTTATTCAGGTTAATTAACACATTCCATTGTTTGTAAACCCCAAAACTTGCATTGTCATAATGAAACAGTTAATGAAGAATGATGCAATAAATAAAGCCGGTCTAAAAGCCAAACTGCAAACATAATTATTAACACAGGATTCAATTAACCCTTTTCCACACAGATAATTCTTTTAATCCTAATGACCTTAAAAAAAGTATGAATCTATTTCCCCTCCCAGCTATGAGTAAAATAGTAAGGAAAACTGGCCTCTTTAACTTTGGTATGGCAACCAGTCTAGGAGAAGGAAAATCTGTTAAACTCCGCTTAAAACTGTTGACTGTGTGTCGCATCCTGCTTATGCAGAGGGGTTAGGTAAATACATATCTGTTATTTTTATTTACTATTAAATGAAATAAAAAAACAAGGTGAATATCCTCTAAGTGAGCTAATTCTATAATTTTTGTTTGTTTTGTTTTGTTTTGTTTTGTTTTACGGCATATCAACCTCAGTGGGTCATTTAATGCTGATAAAGTTTTGAAATAAATCAATTCTTAATGGATAATACAATTTTTTTATAAATACATTTTTCTATTTAACCCATAGATGGGACCCTAACAGGTACTACCACTCCGGATCAGAGTGGACCAGGGAGCAATGGTAATGAAGGGGTGCTCCACATTCCCCAAACCTCCAAAGCTGGAACCTCACCATCAGATAGAGTTTAACGTCATTCCCAGGACATGTAGACCTGCAGCCACCGCCTTCTAGCACCCATATGATAAAAAGGGGTTGGGGCTTGCCATAAGGGCAATAAGGTTGGGAAAATCATATAAGTGCTAGGGCTTGACGTGACCAGCCGATTGATCAGAGGGGGCCTCTCTGACCACCCGTCTAGCCCAAGATAGGGCCAAAGTGGAGTATTGCATGTCATGAACTGCTCATCCACCTGGGCTCTATCCTTAAGCATCACGGGTCGCCACCCACGGCCAACAGATGGCCCCATTGGGGGAGTCTTACCCCTCTGCACAGGTGCAGTTGGTGCATTCTAACGCCCCAGCCGACAGGGCGGTCTATAATTTTTGCCTGAGGTAGTAGAATAAAGTATGTTTTCCCAACATAATAATTTTAAAAAATCAATTTGAACAGGTTTCTAACCGAGTGTTCCCTTGAAAATAAAATGAATGAATAGACTTACTGTTGTATACTGGAATATAGAATGTTTTGTTATACTAGTACATACAAAGTGACAATAAAGTATGTTGCAATAAAATACTAAGAACTGAGGTTGTAAGTAGATGGTTCTCAAAATGATCAGCCAACTATTCTAAAAAGTAGTACACAACTAAGTCTTGGACTAGTTCATTTACTTTCTATAAGAAAAGGTAAGATAGGTTATTCCACAATACTTACTAAGCTTAATTCCAGTTCTCTCACTGTGATATTACTACAGTGAACATTGGTCTTCTCAACAGGACAATCTCCGGCTGCTTTATTTACTGAAGATCTATGAAGTTTTTCTTTCTTCTTCTTTTCTTTCATTGCTTTCAGCATCTAAAAAGTAGAAAATACAAACAATTAAAATATGAGGGTGAATAAAAAAAGTAATGTCATTTTATTTAGTTATAGGGATCATAAGATTTTAATTAGCTTAGTAAGTATCTATTTACATGTCTACATTTTGATATAAGTTCTGATCGTTTGTTGAGTATGCTTCTAAGCTTACAAAGGGGCGCGTCCATTTCTAATTAGTCATTCAAAATATTATTCACTCAAGGACGCCACCTCCCCCAACCAAGGCCAGCTTTCTGTCAGGTCACTAGGTTGGGAGTTCTCAAACTTGCAATCTCCAAATTGTCTTTAAATTAATATATATATATATATATATATATATATATATATTTATTTTATTTTTCTTGAAGGCAATTACAATGCATATATCACATAAAATTCGATAATTATAGAAAATAATCATGACAAGTGAATCTCGACAAAGAATTGTTCGGTGTGTGGAACATCATACAGACTGTTTCAACTTTATTGTCTCATCAGCGATGTATACTAACGATTTCCCTCTGACAGAAATCGAAACCGGGACTTCATCAGGCATAGTCAGAGACTATACTGCTATATATATATATATATATATAAATAAAGGGAATGACTTATCGGTAAAAAATATTGGGTTAATCTCAATATTTGGTTGATACAAATATTAGTCGGATAAGTCAGTGTTATAACAAATATAAAGTGCTCAATACATTAGTAGAGCGGATTTAGTTATACAGTGTGTATAGAAATAACTTAGTTGAGTTTCACCATAAGGATCTTCAGGGTTAGATCCACTGAATTAATCAAGATATTGATTGAATTCCGCAGTTAACTGTAATTAATCAATATCTTGATTAATTCAGTGGATTTAACCCTGAAGATCCTTATGGTGAAGCTCGAGTAGGTTATTTCTATACACACTGTAATACTATATATATATATATATATATATATATGTTAAGAGAAAGGAAATGAATCCGACGGTATGAGTATAGATAAAAGGATATGAAAATAACACAATATGCTGTTAAAAAACTGTTACAATAAGATATACATGACTGTCGCTGACCGAGAAACTCGTGGGCAGATGTGCTTATATTTGAAACTACCGCATAACTTTTTTACAATATCAATGTTTTCGTTTTGAATTCATATTATTTTCGTCTCCGCTATTGATAAGTCCGGAGTATAAACAAGTTCTGAAGATGATTTTTATAAATTGAAATATTGTTCAATATTAGCTATGAATATGATATAAAATCTTTTCACTTTAACAGCATATTGTGTTGTTTTCATATCCTTTTATCTATACTCATATATATATATATAATAAGGGTTTGACAGAAATACTTCTGACATTTGAAACTGTCACTTGTGTGATACAAGTGAGCATAGGCAAGTGACAATGATTGAATGATGGTCATTATTAAAAATAAAATATGTAGGGTCATTTTTAATAAAGTTTAGGATAATCATTCATATTCAATGGATATTTTATTTACGCTATTTCATTTTTGGTTACATGGCTTTAATCCTGTAGTGTTTTGTAATAAATGATACCTATATATATATAGAGGGTGTGGCAGAAATACCTCTCACTAATTTAAACTGTCATCTGTGTGGTGCAAGTGAATTCAGGCAAGTGGCAATGGTAGCTCCAACTAGCTAATGGCTTAAATATTTTTATTCAGATACGATCAGTTACAAACATGGCTTGGAATGGTGCACATTGTGTATTTGCTGTTGAAATGTTATTTAAGACTGGTGAATCTGTAATTATTAAACAAAGAGCATTTTATGCTCATTTCGTCACATCAGAATGATGCTTTTCTGGATAGAAAACTGATGTTGCTATGGGTTTAAAATTCTATCCAGAACCACATCAGTATAGTTAAATCTACACTACATTCCCTTACAAAAATGGTAGGCTATGCCTATCTATTATGTAACAAAATAAGAACAGCAATGTGAGATATTGAAAGCTGGAGAGGATCTGTCTAACGACGTCGGACTGGTATCCTGCCAAGATAGATAGTTATAAATTGTTGATATTGCCAATTTTTACAAATTTATTAATGTACTAATTCACTAATATTACTATTAATGCTGTGAAAGACTTGTTTAAGGTACAAAAGGTTTTTGACAATACTTACATTAGTGACATTTGGACCAACTACTGGAATCGCTTTTGACGGGTCTCTTTCTCCATTTCTTAGAACCAACAATCGAAGAGGAGTGACTGAAATTCAAAAGCATAGATAATAAATAAGTCACTCATATCCACATGTATTCTGCACTCAGTTACCTGTGCATTAGGGTAGGTTGATTTTTCACTTTTTAAAAATATCAAATTACATGAAATACCAAAAGTTGTGTATTGGTCTTATAAGTACTGATACAAAAATTAGATCTTTCCTATGTACCAATTTTTGAGGAAATAGCATCAAAGATCGTAGACAAAAATGCACTGAAAAATCCTCAGTTTTGCAATAATGGGATGGGGAGTATATTTTTAATTTGAACTTTAGTTATAATTTCATCATTTGATTTCATTTTGATAAAATAAAATGACATCATTTCCTAGTTTAAATACTGAAATTGTTAGATTTTCTGATCATTTTTTTGACCAAATGTTTCAAAACTGAAGATTTTTCAGTGCATTTTTGTCTATGAGCTTTGATGCCATTTCCTCAGAAATTGGTACAAGTTTAAGATCTAATTTTTGGTATCAGTTCTTAATAGATCAATACACAACTTTTGGTGTTTCATGTAATTTGATATTTTAAAAAGTGAAAAATCAACCTACCCTATTATGCATGTATTTACCTAAACCCCTCCACCATAAATAGAAAGTGACACAAGGTCAATTATTAAGTGTAGTAAAGCAGTTTGAATTCAGAGTTTCCTTCTCCTAGACTGGTTACCTAACAAAAGCTAAATCACCCAGTCTTCATTAATGTTTATCTATAGTTAGAAGGCACTGTGGTATAATGGTTATTGTTGTAGGAAATGGAGACAGCATTTCAAGTTCAAATCTAGGACAAGGCTGTTTGCATTTCACATAGCATTAATACCCTTAGAAAGGGTATAAATCCAACTATTCTCCCCCAGCTATGTGTAAACAGCAGGGCAGAAATGAATCAATTATAAGAATAGTGGTTATTAGTTTGAAACTAACACTAAGTCCTTGTAAGAATAGCTGTCTACAGTCTATAAGAAACAAAATATAGGTTCACAGAATGTAATGACGAAAGGGAAAGCACATGTACTTTTAACCTGATTTATTAACATGCAAACTCAACAACAGACAATATAATAAGTACTTAGAGGCAGTACTTACAGTTCATATATGTCTCTCGAGAGGGGTGCTCAGGTTGAGTCTTTAGTTGTTACTCCCTCACTGAGGGGAAGGTTCCTTCAGTCACAAGGGACTGAGACAAGGGCTCGCTTCTACGAGGCTTACGCATTGGTACCAAAACGGTAAAGAGAATTCTTCACTCAACCTGACAAGGGACGTTACCTTTTCTACTTCCTGTCCCCGAAGGCACAGGAGAGTTCTAGTCCCTACATCCTTATAATGCATTAGCGCATTCATGGATACATTAACACTGAACATTTGGTAAGAAAGACAAACAACTTGAACATTGTACATATGAATACTTAATATACATAATATGTAACAACAAAATAACACAATACATATGTTCCATGAACAAACAGAGTATAATGAAGAAATACCGTAAGAATGGTTAGAAAAGACTTACTGTGTCTTCCATGGTTTTTATGGCAAGGTGTAATAAATGCTATGCCTAAGTTAGAGACTAATTGTCTCTATTCTGTTCTATGAACAGAGCTGAGAAATATGTCCTTTTCATGATCAAGGACCAAAAACAGATATGTGTTATCAGTTTGAAGACTGGGGACAAAAGAGCTGGTTTTAAAGGACTGAATTGTCATGTGACCAATGGACACATGACATGGGAAGCCATACCTACAACCCAAGGGAAGACAATTATTTTTGTCTTCCAACAAAATAAACAGAAAAGGTCAAATTATTATTTCTACTTACTCCCAGATAAGATGTTTTTGCTACCACTCTTCGTTAAAGGAGGTGCATTTGGTATAAAATAGCCTTCCATTGGCCAATCATATTTCTGGAAAAGAAAAAGGGTTTGAAATTATAGATAATAACAATTGAACTGATAAGACATCATTTTCATCACTGAATTGGGAAGTAGACGAATCTTTATTTACCTAATGTACGACGGTCATTCTCCATCTTTATATAAGGGGTATTTTTTATAAAAAGCAAAATAAATTTTCTTTTGCAGAATTTTTTTCCATAAATGTAAACTCTGCATTGTTTGAAATTGGTTTAAGACAAAAATGATTTAAATGTCACAAAAATATTTGTTTTGGGGCTATTCAAAATGGCAAAAAATCAAACAGTGTACTCCAAGCTTGAACAGAGGTCCATTATCAAGTTTTTGGTGTCTGAGAAATGCAAACTATGTGAAATTTACAGAAGATTGTGAGATGTGTATAGAGAAGCAAGTCTTAGTCAAAAATTATCTTAATCTTGAAAAAATATTTGTTTTCGAGCTTTTCAAAATTACAACAACATGGTGAAGTAAGTTTTAATAAAAAAATGCTAACAAATAAGCTAAACATTGGTTTTCCACTATGAGTCTGAGTCAAAAAGACAACGGAGAGTCCTTGTGGTGTAATGGCTAATGTGCTGGACTACAAAATTGTAGTGAGTGAGTTCAAACTTCAGTTGTGCTATTATGTTCACTTTCAGACTAATACTCTTGGGAAAGGTACGCAGCCCCTTTTACTCCAGTTATTGGTTAAATAGTACCATTACAGTTTTTCTATGGGGGTTGATTTAGCATTAAATAAGCCACAAAAGTTGATATGCCATTAAACGGAAACAATCCAAAAAGACAGTCCATGGAGTGAGAATACATTGGCTCTGGGTACAGTGGACAAAAAATGAGTTTACCAACCAACCAACCAACCAACCAACCAGCCTGTAATGATGAACGAACACACGGATAAGCTTAAGAAAGTCTTATTCTACTTAGAATATTGTTACAGTTTACTAAGAGCTTATATACTCTTAGAAACACAAAAGAGTTCCACAAAGGGGAGGTAATAATAAAATAAGGGAAGTAACTCTCAATTACTTATTACCATATCTATTACCTTATAACCATATCTACTTTCAATAAGTAAAACTAACCGAGTATGCATGTATGTATGTATTTAATGTTGCAGGATTTTTTTGTGTTTGTGTACATGTTAGTACTTAATGAAGAAGTGATAGTCATTATTTTTTGCAAATTGTACAAGTCTGCCTGAACCTGATGTGCACGGTGAATCATGTTTAATAAAAGAATCTTTACAAATGGGCTGAAAATATCACTACGACCCTGAATCAAAAAGACAATCCATGGAGTGGAAACAGACTGACTCTCCAGTAAAGAAAAAGTTCCGGGTGCAGCAGTCAGTAAAGAAGATTATGCTGACAGTCTTCTGGGATGTGAATGATTTCCTTGAAAAAGGTGCAACTACCGCTCTAAGAGGAGGGCTTATATCAAAATCATCTTGAAAAATCATGCTAGGTCTTATTTTGCAGGTAGGTCTAATTTTCAGGGAAATACAGTACTATTTAACCCATAGCTTGGGGAATGAGGGGGTTCATACCTTTCCCAAGAGTATTAGTCTGAAAGAGAACATAATAGTGTGACAGGAGTTCAAACTCACATACTTCCGCCAAAGGTGTGAGAACAGAATTTAAATAAGTTAAGTAGATTTCAACAGTTAGTCCATGGGAGCAGATGTAAGGATCGTTGGTCCCAAGATGCCGGTTTCTCATCGCAGTAGAAAACTCTTTTCAGCTTGGGGGTTTTGTAATAAAGAATAGACGTCTAAAAAACAACAAAGTCTTGCTTATTTATTACAAACAAGAAATGAGCACAAACGACCCTGCTCAAAAAAAAAAGAAGAATCAGTCCAGATGAAGATGGCCGCCAACAAAGTAAGAACAAGCAGAAAAGTAAGATCCCATCTCCTCCCCTCTCCTCTACTCACTCCCCATTATATATCCAGCCGCATGTGGTGTAATGGTTAGTGCCATAGGAAATGGACTTGTCGATCTGAGTTCAAATCCTGGATGTGGCTGTTTAAATTTTGCATAGCGCTAACACCCTTAGGAAAGGTATGAAACCAACTATTCTCCCACCAACTATGGGTAAATAATAGAGCAGACTGGGCTCTTTAACCTTGGTTAGGTAACCAGTCTAGGAGATGGTAAACTCTGAATTGAAACCTGTTAAACTCTGCTTGATAAATTGACCTTGTGTCATATCCTATCCATCTGGAGGGGTTGGTATATATATATATATATATATATATATGAGTTGAAAAAATAAATATATAAAAGAAAGACAATGTTCAATGAATAAAAATGTTTAATGAAATGCTGATACTTGTTTCGACCAAGAGGATGTTCTTGTACATTTTTATCCATTCAACATATAATATATATATATATATATATATATATATATATATATATACCCAGCAGAGATGAACAGGTATATAACAGCAGTCCAGTACATTAGCCATTACGCCATAGGGATCTATGGTATTTGTACACAGGTCAAATAAATGAGTATAAATATAAGAATTCAACTGGTCACTACGGTAACGCACATCTCTAATCACCTCACAAGGAAACAATTTATATTTTTCAATGAATTGATTATATTACAAAGCTTTTTATAATATTTCTGCTTTTGCTGTTGTTGGTTTGTTTACTGATAGTTACTGTAATTTTTTTCTTCTTTTTTCTTTTTTTGAATAAATGCACAACTTTGCTGTTGCATCATGGGAAGAGGAAGGTTGAGGCAGAAAGCAACCAATGACACTTTGGCAAGGCGTCAAATAGTGGCATTTAGCCAATCCAATTCATGGATTTTCTTTTTTACATTCTTGATAACTAAACTGTCTTCTTACCTACATAGATATAGATTTAGTCTACAGTCCCAAGATTAAACTATGAATAACAAAAACGACAAATGATTTTTATTTTGGATTATTTGGATTATTCGGAATAAGGTCCTCATCTTCATTGTTATATACACAACATTTCGACCAATGTGTTAAACACGCCTTGGACCAAGGAGACACTTAACAACACAAATGCCAACAATATATTCAGTATGTCTATTTCAACACACCTGACTCACTCCATTTGCCAACACGAAAAGGGCTCGTGAAGACGGACGGGCACACAAAAAGGGTTTCTCGAAAGAGGAGAGTTCTCTTAAAGAAAGATAACTCAAGTTATCTTTCTTTGTTCCATGACATCAACACAATGTGCCGTGTGGCCTTCTTCGGGTATTTCTTGTCAGACTTGGGAACCTTCTTGAACTCAGGAAATTTCTCTTTGAACTCGGGAACCTTCACAGAACTTCAAACTGAACCCTTTATTCAATCCACTGGGTTAGACTGTTCTCATTCCATTAACCCTAACCAGGTACAAGTGTTAAGCTGTGTTAAGTAGTCTATATTCTGTGAAGCTTAACCTTGTGTCAAATCTTGCCAGAGATAAATGGGTTGGATAAATACATATATACTATGCCTATACACTTACATATTTATATAGATATGTTCACACCTACATGCATATGCATTATTGCAGCTAAATATATTTATTATTCTTATATGAGGCTTGGTTGAAAAGTTCATAGGCTGACCAAGATACCATCATGGAATGTGATCAAATGAGCTTTATTTTTCAACATAGACCCCATCCCTTGTGGTCCATACACCTTTTTCCATAAAACTTTCCCTTACACTAGCAACATGTTTAAAATACAATATTGTTGGTTGGTTGGTTGGTTGGTTGGTTGGATTTTACAGCATGTCAACCCTTGGGTTATTTTATGCCAAAGTCATTTTTGTTTTATTTATTCTTATTGGGCACTCAATTTTTTTAAAACTCAATTTTTTTAAACACATTTTTTTCTAAAAGTTTTTCTATTTAACCCACAGATGAGACCCTAACAGGTACTGCCACTCCGGGTCAGAGTGGACTTCAGGCGATCAAGGGGTACTCCACATTACCCAGAGCTCCATAATTGAAACTTTGCCATCAGAGAGTATAATGTCATACCCAGGACACTAAGACCCTCAGCCACCACCTTCTAGCACTTATATGATAAAAAGGTTTGGGGTTTGCCATAAGGGCAATAGGGTTGGGACAATCATATGGGTGCTAGTGCTTCACATGACCAGTCAATTGATCAGAGAGGCCCTTTTCCAACTGGCCATCTCGCCTAAGTAAGGGCCAAAGTGGAGTGTTGAATGTCATGGACTGCTAAGCCACCAGGATTCCAACCACAGCCAACAAGTGACCCCATTGGAGGGGGGGGGGGCTTACCTCTCTGCAGAGGTGCAGTGTATTCTAAAACCCCATAATATTGATTTAAACACAACTAAAAATTCACAACTTATTCTAATTTGTAAAAGCCAGTCATTGATTACAACTTTACAAAAAAAAAAAAAAAAAAAAAACAACAATAATTTATACATTTTTTTACATATTCAAATTCCCCCTAATCAAAGCCAATTGACCACTATAGACAAAGGGTTACAAAATGATTGATAAAAGGTTAGGATGTAGGTGTATTACAAGGGGGACAAGAAAACAGGAATCTAAACTAAGACAGGGTAGTAAGATGCTTATTAACCCTGGACTTGAAATTTCCAAGGTTTTAACTGGGAGGAAAACATTTATGGTGATGTTTGATCCACAATGCAGGTGTTCTTAGAAAAGAAGTCATAGGAATGGAATGGATTCACTTGGGGGGGGGGGGAGATTCAGAATGAATGGTTGGGATAGATAGATAGATTGAGATTGAGATTGATATAGATAATGTAATGAGATAGATAGATAGATAGATAGATTGAGAGTGATATAGATAATGTAATGAGATAGATAGATAGATAGATAGATAGATAGATTGAGAGTGATATAGATAATGTAATGAGATAGATAGATAGATAGATAGATTGAGAGTGATATAGATAATGTAATGAGATAGATAGATAGATAGATAGATAGATAGATAGATGAGATAGAGAGATAGATAGATAGATAGATGATGATATAGATAATGTAATGAGATAGATAGATAGATAGATAGATAGATTGAGATGATATAGATAATGTAATGAGATAGATAGATAGATAGATAGATAGATAGATGATAGATGATATAGATAATGTAATGAGATAGATAGATAGATAGATAGATAGATTGAGATGATATAGATAATGTAATGAGATAGATAGATAGATAGATAGATTGATATAGATAATGATAGATAGATAGATAGATAGATAGATGAGATAGATAATGTAATGAGATAGATAGATAGATAGATAGATTGAGAGTGATATAGATAATGTAATGAGATAGATAGATAGATAGATAGATAGAGATTGAGATGATATAGATAATGTAATGAGATAGATAGATAGATAGATAGATAGATTGAGAGTGATATAGATAATGTAATGAGATAGATAGATTAAGAGTGATATAGATAATGTAATGAGATAGATAGATAAATAGATAGATAGATAGATTGAGAGTGATATAAATAATAGATATACTGAAATAGATAATAGATAGATAGATATAAACAGATTGAAATAGATAAAAAGTGAATATACTGGGGTAGGTAGAAAGATTGAGATAGATTATAAATATACTGAGATAAATAGATAGATAGATAGATAGATATATAGATATGAA
Organism: Doryteuthis pealeii; assembly: GCA_023376005.1. Classification (NCBI taxonomy): domain Eukaryota; kingdom Metazoa; phylum Mollusca; class Cephalopoda; order Myopsida; family Loliginidae; genus Doryteuthis; species Doryteuthis pealeii. Next base: position 101,092,771 of record CM042141.1, on the reverse strand, counting down.
CAAATTAAGATGGATAAGAATACACAGTCTTAGATAGTTATGATGAGACTCGGATAGATAGGTAGATGTGAACAGACCAAGATATATAGACATATATTGGGATTGATATAGATAATGAATATATGAAGATAGATCAATAGATAGATAGATAGATATATAGCAATAGCATAATCTTTACAGATCACTGCCATCCCTCACAATCCTAAAAAACGCACCATCAGAATCTTTCCTCTCATGAGCCCTCAAATGACTCAACAAACCCGCTGTAGATCCACAAAGTTTGATGAAAATATGACATAGGAAGGACGTCTTTCCCATTGTATCAGATGGATCAGATGATAAAGATTTGATGCTTATGCACCAACATATGTTTCTTAAGACCAGAAGTTGACTTACACACTTTGTTACAGATTGCACAAGACACATTGTTTGTTCCTGGAGTGTGCATGAATTGATAGATAGATAGATAGATAGATATACACAAATACATATGTACATAATAATAATACTGAGATAGACAGTGAATATACTGAGATGGATATTAACAAATTGAGACTGATAAGAACAGTAGATATGATCAGACTGGGATAGATAGATGGATAGATAGACTGATAATAACTATATTAAGATATAATAGTGGATATAATGAGATTGATAAATAGATAGATAAATAGACAGACATGAATGTTATATATACATGTTAGATAGATATGATCAGGTGAGATAGATAGATACATAGATTGATAATAACTATATTAAGATAGTGTATATACTGAGATAGATAGATAGATAGATAGATAGATATGAATGTTATATATGTGTTAGACAGATACGATCAGACTGAGATAGATAGATTGATAATAACTATATTAAGATAGATAGTGAATATACTGAGATAGATAGAAGGATAGATAGACTGATAATAACTATATTAAGATATAATAGTGAATATAATGAGATTGATAAATAGATAGACAGATAGACAGACATGAATGTTATATATATGTGTTAGATAGATATGATCAGGTGAGATAGATAGATACATAGATTGATAATAACTATATTAAGATAGGGAATATACTGAGATAGATAGATAGATAGATAGATAGATAGATAGATATGAATGTTATATATGTGTTAGATAGATACGATCAGACTGAGATAGATAGATTGATAATAACTATATTAAGATAGATAGTGAATATACTGAGATAGATAGATGGATAGATAGACTGATAATAACTATATTAAGATATAATAGTGAATATAATGAGATTGATAAATAGATAGATAGACAGACATGAATGTTATATATACATGTTAGATAGATATGATCAGGTGAGATAGATAGATACATAGATTGATAATAACTATATTAAGATAGGGAATATACTGAGGTAGATAGATAGATAGATAGATAGATAGATTGAGAGTGATATAGATAATAGATATACTGAAATAGATAGATAGATAGATAGATATGAATGTTATATACATGTTAGATAGATATTATCAGACTGAGATAGATAGATTGATAACTATATTAAGATAGATAGTGAATATACTGAGGTAGATAGATAGATAGATACTTATTATATTATATATATGTTAGATAGATATGATCAGAGTGAGATAAATATAAAGTGCATGTTTTCTAGATAGATAGATTTTGACACTCTCGATAAGTATGCTGTCTTTTTACCTACTTAAAATATGGATTTAGTCTCGAGAGTTCTTAGTGGAGAACTGTCAAATAAGATAGAAAGAAAGATGGAAGCAGCTCATCTCATCGGATCTTTCTGTTTGAATCAGATTAGAATTTCAAGAATCAGCAATCAATATCTGTTCAAAGATGAATCAAACGGATTTTAACTCTTGACAGCCCAATTTTTAAAGATCATTGCAAGTATTGCGGATATTCTCCCCCCCCCCCATTGGAGGGAGGGTCTCAAACAAACGACCAGTGGGTCGCATGTGGTCTGAAAACTACTTTTCTATGGCTGACGGTAGATCAATTTTTGTAACTAATATTGATAATTTGTCACTCCTTACTGCCCATATTTCTCCCCAGTCAAGGGGAGGATATATTTTAATACTAGCTTAAAAGCCGCCCTATATGGTGGCAATTAGGGCACATCACATAGTGCAATGGTTAGCAAGCTAGATTTGTTGACCATTGTTAGTGAGTCTGATTCTCACTGGGTGGCCAATATTTCTAGCCTTTTGCTACATCTAAGCAAAGCTTAGTAAATAATTATATGAGGCAATTAAACAGTTATTCCCAAATTTATTTCCAAGTTATAAAATTTTTTATCAAACAAAAAGATTTGTGGCAAAAAATTATATTAAAAACTCGCAAAAAAAAAAATTACAGTAATTAAAACTTCCGAATCTAACATTTCAGGATTGTGGATCCAGATTCTACTTGGAATATTTTTAATTTGTTCATGGAGTCAGCCTGATGCCAAAACATTTGTTTTGGTTTGGTTTGTTTTTGTTTTATGGCATATCAACCTCAGTGGGTCATTTAATACTGACAAAGTTTTGAAATAAATTCATTCTTAATAGATACTCAATTTCTTTTATAAACTCGTATTTTTCTATTTAACCCATAATGGGACTCTAACAGGTACTACCACTCCAGGTCAGAGTGGACCAGGGAGCAATGGTGATGAAGGGGTGCTCCACATTCCCCAAACCTCCAAAACTGGAACCACACCATCAGATAGAGTTTAATGTCATTCCCAGAACATGAAGACCCTCAGCCACTGCCTTCTAGCACCCATATGATAAAAAGAGTTGGGGCTTGCCGTAAGGGCAATAGGGTTGGGGCAATCCTATAAGTGCTAGAGTTTGACGAGACCAGCCAATTGATTGGAGGGGGCCTGATGCCAAAACAGTATGATATGTTGGACTACAACCTCTAGGGGTAAAGTTGAAAAATGTGACACACTGACACACTGACATACTGGCATTTGCATTTATTATTAAAGATTATCAGAGATTTCAGTTTGTATAACTTCAAGATCAAAAATCAAAAAGTAGGAATAATCCTACTTTGTATACATTTAAAAACATTCTTAATAAAAATGTTAGTGAAATCTATATCAGCTTCTTTCAAAGATCTATTATGTTGGTTGGTTGGTTGGTTGGTTGGATTTTTTTGCATATAAGGGGTGCTAGAATCCACCACTTAAACTTATAGACTCGGCGTGGTCACGTCGATTAAACCCAGCCAATCAACAGCTCGAATACGTGGTTAGTTAACTATTTAATCGCCAATATTGAAAGCCGTTCACTTGCACTTTATTTGACATTAATGAAGGGACCTGTAACCATGGACTTTTCTCAATGCAAGGATTTTACCCAACACTAAGGAACGACCAAAGGATCATACCCAACACTAAGGAACACTGAATAACAACCAAATGTTTCTTCACTAAGTATCAGCCTCTGCTTAACACAAGGATCTCCACTGTAAAGTGCTCTCACTTGAAGCTTAAAATTGGCCACATAAATTGTAACAGCATGTCAACCCTTGTTGGGACATTTTGTTTTATTCATTCTTGTTGGATATTCAATTTTATTTCAAACTCAATTCAATAGTAATGGATCTGCAAGACTAGCCTGCTAACCATTATTTCACAATGGGTTGCCCAATTTCTCTCTAGCGGTATATAGCAGAAATGTTTGTTACGCATTTGTTTATTTGGACTATAGATATAACTTACTTTTCTGTGGCGGTAAAAACAGAAGTGTTTGTTACACACTAGTTAGTTTGGACCATCTTATTATAATGGAGATTGTGTGTCTGTCTGTAATAGAAACTACATCACCACCAACATTACAATTACCTTAGTTATTAACATTATATTCTCAATGGTTATTAAATTAATCATTATTCAATTTAATTTTAATTAGCATTTTATTTATTAACAATGTCTCTACTAAGGTCTACCCGAGATAGATTTGCCTTAAAACAGACCATATTATTTATCTGTTTAAAATCCTGCAATGTGTGTTATATATCATCAAGAAATTAATATTTACATAATATATGGTGTAAATAATTTGAATACTGGTTTTAATAAAACCATGTTTAATAAATAATTCTTAATTTCTAATATTATTGTTTTATTCTCAAACACAGGATTGCCAATCCTATGTATAATTTTTATATTGAAATCAATTAGAATAAAGTAAAAATAAGTGTAATCTTTTTTGTGTTTGTATTTTAATATAATATTTAATTATATCAAAACTTAAATACGTGTGCCCAGAGGGCATATATATTTGCTAGTTAATATAACTTACTTTTTGTCATGCCATTCTAAAAAGTTCATAGCCAGAAAAAAAAGGTAATATCAAGTTCACATCTATGATACACATCCCAAACTTTTGTGCTGAAAAATCTGAAAAAATAATACTTGATATACGCAAATAATTACGGTACTTATCATTACTAGCAGGACCTGTGGATAAACCACAGTATGATAATTTAATTATTACACTGTTTGATATGTTTACTTAAGAGCTATTGCTAAATAGTTCAATATGTAAAAAGTATAATAATCTTGATTTAACTTTCTCACTCTTTTTTTTTCTTTCTTTCTTTCCTTCTTTTCATCTTTTCATTATGTTTGATTGAAACAGATTAACATCATTTCCAAGCACTCACCCCCTCTCTCTATCTTTCCCCTACTCTTTTTTTTTCTTTATTATATTTTTTCTGTGTAGCATGTCCTTTTTCTTCCTTTTCTTTCTTAATAATAAAAATAGAATGGTCCATTATTTAGCTGAGGTGACAACACTCATAAGAAATAAGAATTTGGTGGATAAGCAACACTAGATAATCAGGATTTACATTTTTGCATTTCATCTTGGATGATTTGGTCTCATTTTTAACTAAAGGGTGTTGCAAAATGATAACGGTTGTACAATTACGGAACATGAGTATTAATAAATAGATTGTTTTTTTTTGGCTTTAAATGGCCACAACCTCAGAGCTAGGCTTGGTAGAAATGTAAACAATGTACAGCCAATATCACACACACACACACACACACCACACACACACACACACACACATTGAACAAGTTCTTTCATTTTTGTGATGTTGAGAAACCCTCATCCGAAATGGCCACAGGTTGTAACCCAAATATTTCTCCCACATTTTCACATTTTTGACATTCCAACCTTGTGTGACACTAAAGCTGGGCTATTGTGACCCAAGTGAAGGAAGAAGAGAGAAGAAACCATTGATAAATAACAGGACAATAAAAAGAAAGAAGAAAAAAACAGGAGGCAATTTTTTAGGGGGGGGGGATAGGAGAGCAGAGTTAAAAGGTCATTCACACACACATACATACCCAGAAACACTCCTTTATCTAATATTATATTCATTTATTTACATATATGCACATTTGTTTACCTCAGTCTGTTCATATCTATCTATCTATCTATCTATCTATCTCAGTCTGTTCATATCTATCTATCTATCTATCTATCTATATCTATCTCAGTTTGTTCATATCTATCTATCTATCAATCACAGTTTCTTCTTATCAATCTCAATCTATCTATCTATTTATCTAGCCATCTATCTCAATCTGTTCCTATCTATCTATCTATCTATCTATCAAGAGTTTGTTCATATCAATCTCTATCTATCTATCTATCTATCTATCTATCTGCTCATATCAATTTCAATCTATATATCTCAGCCTGATGATGAACCATGGCTCATATGGCCCACTTCTCAAAAAAAGATTTGCCCATGCCTAGTTTACAGTCTATTTGGTTACTTCTTTGTTTATGCCAAGGCAGCAAGAGGCATTGGCCTTTATATGAACTCAGATAAAACGGAGTTCATGTGTTTTAATCAAGATGGGCACATCTACGTACTGCATGGTAGGCTTCTGAAATTATGAGAACCGTTCACATAAAGGTTGTAATATCTCATCTCTTGCGTAGCAGCCCTCATTTGAAATGGAGTAATAATGTGTTTGTAAGAATAATTGTGGTATTCTTTTCTCTATATTTGTTCTACTTGGAGAAGCTGGAATCTGGCTGTTGGATCTGATGTTGAGTGGGCTGGCATTCTTTGATGTTTTGAGTCTGGAACTAACTTGGGATGCTGGAGGATATCTTGCCTTGTGCCATTTTATAGTTTTTAATAATAACAATGAGGCAAACCTTTTTTTTTCATAAGATACTTTTATGTTCCTCCAAGTCAAAATGCCTTGGATGGCAGACTTACATCTGATTCACCCACCACTTTGTTCCAAACTGACCTAACATTCTTACCTCTCACTCTTACTCTTCCACACTTAGCCATGTGATGTCAGTTGACCAATAAGAAAAGGCCATGTTGTGTTGTGCTGACTCATTCTAAAAACTTTCCATGCTAAACTACACATAAATCTTACATTACTGCCTTTTTCCATTCTATCTCTCTCCCTATTATGTTACATCCTCTGCAGAAAGTGATGTCAATATATACATAGGTCAGTGTGTTCTTCAGCTTTCTTCAAGAGTATATTGTATCCATTAACCATTTTGAGCAAGTGGATGAGATATCTCATGAGAAATGTGTTACATAATCTATGCATAGATTATGGTCAACCCCCTGTATTTCTGAAGGGATGGCCCCTTTTCATATCACGGGTGGGACTTTCCATGGAATAGTACAGAAAGCCCACGAAGTATGTGAAGTCATGTGGGACCAAGGTACCTGCTTGGATGTCCGATGAGAAGCATGGGCTCATTATGCACACGCACGTTATGTTAGTTAGAAGAAGAAGTTAAGTAAATAAAAGTTTAAAGAAATAAGATTGTTTGATGAATGTCTTGGCAGAAAGACTGACCAAGAAGAAGGAATACATCAAAGACGAACAGCCAACAGGAATCTAGAAATAGAATTCAACATGGAGAGGAAGAATAGAAACGACTAGAGATCACCAAATGGCCAAAGAAGTAAGTAATGCAAAATACATATGCATCTCTCTGTCTACCTGTGACTATCTCTCCCCCCCTCCAGTATGTAACAAATGTCTGTGTCCTGGAATGGCTATTAAATACCTTTCCGATATGATGTTACACATTGACAGGTAGTATAACTATTTCCACCCTGAAGTCCAACCCCTTCTCACCATGGCAGGGTGGTGGTAATGTCCAGAACTCAAGTTCCTGGTAGGGCCTCTCAGGCCTGTCCCCCAGTGGTATTAGGGCCACAACCTGGCTAAAGGAACTCGGGTAAAAATCCAAAGGGCGTCTCTATTATTATCAGGAATCAATGGCTTTTTGGCATACTTGTCACTGCGTCTGAAGAAAATTTACGGTGAACAAGGGTATCTCCTTTCCCTGACTGCATGCAGGGTTTGGGGATCGCTTGTAAATTTCCCATTCCCTTGTTACTCTTTTCATGTGTTAACTATCTTGTTCATTTGGGATACGGTGAATTCGTTGATGGAAATGATCTAGCGCTAGTGAAAAGGGGATAGACTCCCTCGCTGTCTGGCTGATACTGACTTTAGGCCACCCTGACGACTTTACTTTTACTTTTTAATACAGCCAGGTCTGGTCATAGTTTTCTGTGACACGTTTACAGAAAATGACAGAAATTAATGATACCAATATTTTAATGCAAGCGAGATAAAGCATTTAAAATAAAGTAATGCCTAGAAGAAAAACGAATAGTACATTAGAGAATATTTTTTCATTTTAATTTTAAATAAGGTATGGTGTCAGGTAGGGCCTGTGAGAGCAGTTACCCCTAGAAGATATTTTTTACATTTTTAAAATTTTATTTACAATATCTTTTTATCAGAAGCCTTAAGAGAAGTAATAATGCAACAGTTTGCGATCCTGTCCATGGACAGGGGGACTTTGTGCCCCAAGCAACCTTGTGTTGAATGGTACAGTATAACATGCTTAACATGTAAGTCTTAAAACTTTTCTTTTCTACTCTGTCTACTTTACTTTTTTATATGGTGAAAGTGCGGATAATTTTTGACTCTCCCTTGTATTTGTCTTTGCTTCTATGATCAGTCAGAAAGATTAAACAACCTATTCCTTTTATTTTATTAGACATGGTAAAGTTACAAGATACATAAAAATATAATGATAAGTATCAAACAAAACGATTTATTTGTAGTTAAGAATAACTGACTGATGTGCTGATATTTATTAGGTCATGATGAAGAGATTAGTACATTTAGTTACTAAAAAAACCATTACATTCTACTAACAGTAACTTAAAGTTGTGGCCTGATGATTATGGATTTTTCTGTGTACTGGATATGACACTAAACTACACCTGATGATGAGGCTTCAGTCCTGGAACTCTGTGAAGTATGGAGTACCCTTTCATTGCCATTACTCCCAAGTCCAATCTGACCTGTTAGGAAACTATATACAGGTCAAATATATATTTACCAACCCCTCTGCATAAGTAGGATGTGACACAAAGTCAATATATTTTAGTTTAACAGGTTTTAATTCAGAGTTTTCCTTCTCCTAGACTGGTTACCTATCCAAGGTTAAAGAGCCCAGTCTGCCCTACTATTTACCCATAGCTGGAAGGAGAATAGTTGGATGCATATCTTTTCTAAGAGTATTAGTGGTGTGTGAAATGTAAACAGCATAGTCCAGGATTTGAACTTGTGTTGATGAGTCCATTTTTCTATGACTCTAACCACCATGTGCCTCCAAATCATATATATATATATATATATATATATATATATATATTAACAAGATTTGGCATTAAATACCCCACAAGGGTTGATATGTCGTTACACCCTAACCAACCAACCAAACAAGGAGACTTGAACTCACATCCTTCACGTTTGGAGCTTAATATCATAACCATGTGAAAAAAAAAAAAAAAAAAAAAAAATGTTAATATATAATAACAATGTACACAATTACTTAATGTTTTTGCAGACAAGCTATGCTATTAAGAGATATTTCGAGGCTCTTAAAATTTCCCGGTGGTAAGCAAGTAATTTCGGATGAAAGAAGACGAGAACAACAATTGGAAATAAAGAAACATATTCAAAAGGTACAAAAAGGGGGGTTTGCAAATTTGTGGCATTTGCTAGCTAGACTTATCTTGCTGAGGGTGAGGTGAAGGTGAGTGCTGGAGTATTATTCCACTTGCTGGTTGACAAGGTGACGGGCGCTGGATGAAACCACTCACTGTTTGACAAGGTAAAGGGAGCGCTTAAAAAATGCGTCTCGCCTGTTGAATGCTTATACGATAAGTAAAGGTGAGTGCTGGAATATTATTCCACTCGCTGGTTGACTGTCAACACGATAAGTGCTGAGGGTGAAGATGGAGGTAAAGGGAGCGCTTCATTTATATTTCATAAAATAAAGAATAGCAAAAAGTTTTTAACTTTCTTTCAGACAAAAATAGGATGTGGATTTTTATTGAACTTTGGTCTTTGCTGGTCTCCATCATTTTTCCTTTATAAAAGGATGTGAGCTCGATTGTTGTACAAACAGACATACAGGCATGCATACTAAGGTAGGTCAATTTTCAACTTTTTTTGAATCTCAAAAAGATTCACCTGAGGAAAGTTGTGTATTTGTATGATAAGAACTGACACCAAAAAGTAGATTTCTAACTTGCACCAATTTTTGAACATTTAATTCTAAAAATTGTCTTATATGAAGCCTCCCAAAATCCATGTTTATAATACATTTAGATATATTTAGATGTATCTCAGTTAATGAGGCAAATAGAGCTTATCTGACTTGTTGGGGTGGATTGGGGGGTTATAATTTCAATTTAAATGCTACGTTTGATATGTCTTATTAATTTTATTTGAATAGAATAAATTGATAATCTTTTCTGGATTGAAATAATAAGATTTTTCAGCAATTTCATATCTAAATGTCTTATAAACAAGGATTTTGGGAGGCTTCATATGAGACAATTTTTTAGAATTAAATGCTCAAAAATTGGTGCAAGTTAGAAATCTACTTTTTGGTGTCAGTACTTATCATACCAATACCCAACTTTCCTCGGGTGAATCTTTTTGATATTCAAAAAAAAGTTGAAAATCACCCCCCCCACACACATACACCTAGTACATACATACAGACAGAATCTTTTTAACTTTATTGAACTTTGGTCTTTGCTGGTCTCCACCAATTTTACTTTATAAAAGAATGTGCGCTCGGTCATTGTACAGACAGACATACAAAATTGTTCTTTTATAGATATAGATAAAATGAATAATAGTAAAACCCAAAGGCCTATTCAACTGGAACAGAAACTGCTTATCATTTTGTTATGAATTTGGAATCATAAATTCTTCATTTTGTTTTTACAAATGTTTTATCATTCATCATTCATTGGTATCTCAGTCTCGGAAGACTATAATGTAGTTTTTGTGCTCTCAAGTTACAGTGCCTCCTGTGACTGTAAAGTCCAATGTTCGAAAAACATTCTCGACCACAGATGTCACATGTTAAAGTTGTCCCTGAAGATGTGCTGGTGCTTTGTTGCCGCTGCTTTCTTCTGGACCTCTTGGCTTCTTGGTGTTGCGCCAGGGTGACTTCAGACATGAACAGTCTTCTACGGAGAGCCTGCTGCCACTGAGGGCAGTCCTGAGCCAAATTTTCCCAGCTGGAAGGGGCAATGCTAAAGCACCTGAGATCATTCTTGCAGACATCCTTGAAATGCAGCTGGGGGCGACCAATCTGTCTCTTACCAGATGAAAGCTCTGCATAGAGGATGTCCTTCGGAATTCGGCTATCATTCATCTGGCAGACATGGCCCAGCCTTTGGAGATGACGCTGTCTCAGTAAAGAACACAAGCTGGGAAGTTGAGTCTCTCTCTAGAACTGCTGTGTTAGTGATGCTGTTCCTCGAGGTGATGTTTTATAGATAATGCTGAATTGATATTTTGCCCAAAGAAAACTCTTCAAATAACACAAGAAATGAAAATCAAATCAATCTAAATTAGATGATCAGAAAAGACGTGTTATGAACCGAGTCGTACTTAAATGTTTTGATTTTCTCACGGATTTTGTTTTTACTTACTGTTGTCTTCCATTTTGTGCAGCAGAAGGTCACATGATCTGTTAAGAGAAGATGTATGACATTTTTTTTCCCACTTATTGTTGACGATAAAAGATTTGCTCAGATGATCTGACCTCCTTCTAACAACTTTTAGGAAAGAGATCTTCATAGTGTAATGAGAAGGAGACACTCATAGCATAATGGTTATCATCATAGGAAGTGAACTTGGTGACCTGTTGGTTGGTTGGTTGGGTTTTTTCCAGCATGTCAACCCATTGGGTCATTTTATGCCAATGACATTTTTGTTTTATTCATTCTTGATGGATACTCAATTTGTTTTAAACACATTTTTTCTATTTAACCCATAAATGGGACTCTAACTACCACTCTGGAAGCAATGGTGATGAAGGGGTGCTCTACATTCCCCAGATTTCCAGAACTGGAACCTCACTATCAGATAGAGTTTAACATCATTTCCAGGACATGAAGACCATCAGCCACCACTGAGGTGCAGTCAGTGTATTCTAAAGCCCCAGCAAACAGGCCTGATTTGTTGACCTGAGTTCAAGTTCTGAACAAGGCTGTTTGCATTTCAAAACTATTCAGTTTAATTTCACAACTATTCAGTTTAATTTCACAACTATTCAGTTTAATTCATACTATGGAGTCTATCCCCTTTTCACTAGCACTAGACCAGAGAGATTATTTTGCCTACCATCAACTCTCCATTTTACTGTACAGATCCAAACTGTTACTCATACACTGAGTTAGCAAGAACTGGTATTGAACTTGAAACCTTGTGGTTCCAAGGTGAATGCTCTAACAACTTTATTAAACCAGACCCTAAAAAATATCATTTTTAGTCAGCTGATAGGTAGATAAGACATTTGAATCAAAAGAATCTCCACTGAAAACCAATATATGGAAATTTGTTTCCAATACTGACCTATGTCTTGAAGGAAGGTTTACCATTTCCTGGAATAATCAAGACAAAAAAGAAAAAGAAAAAGTAAAAATAAAGGAATCAGTCCAAGAGGAGAAAAGAAAGAATCCAAAATAATTATCACCTCGTTTAGTTTGCCTGTGTCAGAGCAGACAGGCCACGAATAAGCCAATTTATTCCAATCTGGGTTCGACACTTGCGTATACTTCCATTGACCCAGATTATCAAATCGTTCTTGCTTCACTGCCCATCTGGAAAAAAATAAAGAATAACAAAAAATGATATTAAAGCAATCTGCTAGATTTATGCATAATACATCTCATGTAAAGTAGTTCAATGGATAGAGTATTAGACATCAAATCAAAAGATATATTGTTTACTCAACATAGGTAAACTGTGTTGGGGAAAGAATAGTATTTCATTAAAGCTCATCAGAATTTACTTATACTAGCAGGACCTGTGGAATTTCCACGAAATGAAACAAAAATCAAGAGCAACTATTTAATCCAGAAATTAAGCCAGATGATTTGCAATTTCATTACATATAAATCCTACTGTTGTCTTTGCAATAACTAATAAGAAAATATACAACAACAATCGATATGATACTGTAAAAATTAAAAAAAAAAAAATTGGGGGGAAAGTGGGATTGTAGAATATCTACATTGATTTGCCAATAAAAATCGGGAGGGGGAGTTGAAATATCTACATTAATTTTCCAACTAAAAAGTGACAAAAACATGACTCGGAAAATATCTAAGGTGGGCCAGAAATTCACCTGATGCTGCCGCACTAAAACATAGCAGGAGGCCGGGACGACATAAGATCAAAATTACCAAAATATATTCCGTAATTCACAATTTCAATATTACAAATAAAACAAACATGTAACTTCTTTTTTTTTCAATTCATTTTAATTTTATGTTGGACATTTAAGCAATGCAAGACCATTTGGAGTGTTTCATTTTTTAAATTGGGTGAAATAAAATGGGACAAATAAGAAATCTGTGATTAAGCAACAATAGATAATCAGGATTTTCATTTTTTCATTGCATCTTGGACAATTTGGATGGTCTCATTTTTAAGGTGTTGCAGGATGATAACGGATGGAAGATTTACGAACAAGTGTATTAATAACAAGTGTTGGGTTGGCTGGGTGATACAATGAACTCACTTTTAGTTACTAACAGAAAAAATGTCAAACAAAACCTTCAAAAACATGTTTTCTATTATTCACTGATATATATATATATATTACTTAACCCCTCCCCTATGGACAGGGCATGACACAAGGTCAAATTTTCAGTGGTTTGAATTCAGAGTTTTCCTTCCCACAGACTGGTATCTAAGTGGTGGCCCCATTGGGTGGGTGTTTTTACCCCTCTGCAGAGGTGCAGTCAGCATATTCTACAGCCCCAACTGACAGGGCAAGCAGTTTTATGATTTCAATTATTCCTGTCTAATACTAATAATCGTATAAAAAGTAAAGTTGACAGAGTGGCCTATTGTTGATATCAGCTGAACAACAAGGGAGTCTGTCCCCTTTTTGCTAGGGCTAGACCAGGGAGATTGTTTGAGCTCTCCACTTTACCACACAGACTAGATTATCTAAACTGTGTTACTTATGTGCTGAGTTGGCAGGGACCGGTATTGAACCCGGAACCTTGTGATTCCTAAGTGGGTGCTCTACTAACTGTGCTAAACCAGCCCTGAATAATTAGATAGTTTCAAGTAATTATTCCTATTGCTTTCATTGTACATTTATATTTACGTTTTTGTGTAGTTTCTTAAGATTTTCTCACACAAGGTTACATGATATCAAGTATTCCTATCTAATAAAAATAATTTGCATACAGTTTCATGGTTTCAAATATTCCTATCTAATACAAATAATTACATGGTTACCCCTTCATTGGCATTACACCCAGATCAACTCTGACCTGGAGTGGTAGTACCTGTTAGGGTCCTATCTATAGGTCAAATAGGTCCTTTTAAAATTCATTCATATCATATTTAAATATCTTCATATTTCAAATGATTTATTCAGAAAGATTCCACAGAAAGCAATAAATATCAAATATTAAATTATAATGAACAATATCAGAAAATAAAAGAAAGAAGAGTGATTGACTGATTGATTTTAATGGCATATCAACCCATCTGGGGTTGCCTAGATCTTAGGTAATTGCTTTCATTGTACATTTATATTTACATTTTTGTGTAGTGGTTTCTTAAGATTTTTTCACACAAGGTTGCATGATATCAAATATTCCTATCTAATAAAAATAATTTGCATACAGTTTCATGGTTTCAAATATTCCTATCTAATACAAATAATTACATGGTTTCAACTCATTATTTCTACTCAATAATCATTATTTGTTTGAACACAGTTATATGGTTTCAAGTAATTAATAATAATAATCCTTAGTAAATAATTATAGCTTCAATTAACTATTCATAATTTGAACAATTTACATATAGCACCAAGAAGCCAGCTACTCTGGTGTTATCTATAACAATGTCAAAAATATGGATTATTGGTTAGAAGCTTCAACCTCTACTGCCATACCATCATCTTCTGGCTTTGGTGTTGTTGGACAGCATAAAAAAAGTTGCTTTCAGACATATGAAAATGTATAGCCAATGGTGGTGATCAGATGGAAAAATAGTGTTTTATAGCAGAAAACTTGCCCTGTCAAACAGTGCTATCATGCTCCCTGTGTCTGATTCCTTTGAAATAAATGGTGGATTTTACTTTCAGAGCATTCTTTATACTGTTATTGCCGCTAGTGATACAAAGACTTGAATTGAATAGACATTTAAAGTTCCTAACAGCATCACTATTCTTCATTTTCTTATAGGATTGGTACTTGCCTAAAAAAAAAAAAAACTTTTTTTTCTTTAGGTTTTCAGACCAACATTCATTTCAGACATAAAGAAAGCTGATTGAAACGTCTTCGGGGCTTTCGGAATGTTTGCAGAACATGTCTTGACATTTGATATATCAGCGTGAACGTCTATCTTGACAAATACCAATACATTCAAAGTGTGATCAAAAAGTACCAAAATTGAATTTTAAATTTAAAAAAAATACTAGCAAGAATATGCACCCTCCTGGCACAAGTATTTAAGTTTAAAGTAATGAAATATATTAAATTAGAAAGACTAACAAAATTAAATAAGAACACATATACAAAGATTGCACTTATTCTAATTATATTTTAATTGGTTTTGAACGTCTATCTTGACAAATACCAATACATACAAAGTGTGATCGAAAAGTACTGAAACTGAATTTAAAGTTTTTTACGAGCAAGAATATGCACCCTCCATGCATAAGTATTAATGTAGAAAAATGTAGATAAACACGGGATGTTACATTAAATGGAAGTTTATATTGGTGGTAATCTCGACGTTCAAACATTAAGGTTTATATAAAACCTTCTTCAGGATAATAGGATAAAAGGAAGAGAAAAAATTTTGTTGTTGTTCATAAAGGCGATTGATGTTTTTGAATTAAGTATTAATGTAATGAAATATATTAAATTAGAAAGATTAACAAATTGAAATAAGAATGCATAAAAAAGATTGCACTTATTCTAATTATGTCTTAATTAGTTTTGACAAATACCAGTACATACAAGTAAGTACTGAAACTGAATTTTAAAGTTTTTAAATTTTATAATCAAAAATACTAGCAAGAATATGTGCCCTCCAGGCATAAGTATTTAAGTTTTAATGTAATGAAATATATCAAATTAGAAAGACTAACAAAATTAAATAAGAACACATATAAAAAGATTACACTCATTTTATATTTTAATTGGTTTTGATATAAAATCATTAATAGGATTAATTTTAATATGGTAGAGAATAAAACAATAATATTAGAGATCAATAATACCAAATAATTACTTATAAAATGAGGTTTTGTTAAAACCAGTATGCAAATTAACCACACCGTATATTATGTAAAGCTTTATTTCTTAGATATATTTATGGCACATTGCAGGATTTTAAATGCACTAATAACATGGGCTGTTTTGGGGCAAATCCAACTCAGATTTTTATAGTGACATCATTAATAAATAATATTTATTCTATGTATTAATGATTGTGACTATAATATAAATTAAATAAATACTCATTGATAAACTTATGCAATTCCTGAGGGTATTGTGATGTAAGCAGTGATGTAATTTCAGTTATAGACACTCAGACACTGAATCTCTATTATAATAAATGAAATAAAATTTTTAGTCCTCCAAAAAAATTAAGAATTGCTTTTTTTACAATTAGTAATGTCAAGGAAGATTTCAAAAACAAAGTCAATTGGATTTTTTTTTTTTTTTTTTTTGCTAACGGAGTAAAAATATTTTGGGAACAAATTAGCTAATCAGATAAAAACAGCAATAGTTTTTTAAAAAGATAAAGATTGAACTGAATGATTTCAGAAATAATAATTAAGGCTTACACTGACTGTGTTTTCTTGATTTAAGAGGTTGAGTTTTTGTAGTTTTAATTGTGGCAAAATATCAAGACTAGTAGCACGTAGCTTGCAGGGTGGTGACTTGAAGATGCCGGATTCAAGTCGGGGTTGCTATCAGAGCTGATATGATACACAATAACCCATTGGTGATGAAGAAGTGCATCACTGATGACCACCATCTATGCATTCAAAAGATGTATCTTACGACTAGAAAAATAATTTAAGAGGGTATTTTTTGGAACTATTGAATGAATTTGATTTGTTAATAAATATTGTTTAATATTATATATGTTCTTGAAAATGTTGAAATATTCTTCACCTTGAACCCAAATAATTAATGCACAATTCACCAAAAGAAATAGGAAAAAAAAAAGATGGTAAGTGAATTAAAAATTTTTTATTGTTTTATTTTTTATCTTGCTTCTAAATTATCATTATCTCAAAAATGTAGTCTATAAACTTGAAACTTAATATCCCTGCCTCCCAAATATAAAATGAAGTCATGTGCTAAGCTTTGAGATATATATATATATAAGATAAGCATATATAGAAAAAAAAAAAAAAAGTATTCCAAAAAAAGATGAATTTATTCTTGATGGTGAAGTCAATGTTTAAACATTTTGGTTTATATTAAACCTTCATCAGGACAATACAATAGGATGGGAAAAGATTATTGTTTGAACAGTGATGGATGTGTTTTTTTTTAAATGACTGGAGTTGGCAAATGTAAATAGAGAAAAGACTTATAACCGTATTTTGGTCTGCGTTCATTTTGAAAATCAAAACATGATTGGTACACGAGAAGATAAAAGATGTGAAAGGTACATATGGAGATGTCCAAAATCTGTTTTTCTTTTGTCATATTGTCAGATTTATTTCCATATTTTACTTCCAAAACAAGCTTATATAACTCAATCATTATTGCTTGAAAAAGGTTGCAATATGCTGAGTCTTCAACTCAAATAATTGGTGAAAAATTCCTAAAATGACATGAAATGAAAAAATAATGGGTAACCAAATTCTAAAATTATTCATTGCTTTATTTTTTTCTTCTTACATTTAAACTATGATTATCATAAAAAATATAGTCTCTTCTCCCTGTTGGCACCAACTACACCTCTGCAGAGGGGTAAGACCTAGCGTCCCAATAGTTCCACATGTTGGTTGTAGGTGGCAACCTGTGAAGCGTGAAGACAGGATCATGGTGGCTGAGCAGTCTGTGACCCGATACTAAGTGGTCCTGTGACATGCAACATTCCACTTTGACCCTTACTTGGGCTAGATGGGCTGTCAAAGGGAAACCATCTGATTAATTGGTTGGTCATGTCAATCCCTAGCACCTATACGATTGTCCCGACTGTATTCTTCAAATTTCTCTTATGGCAAACATCCAATGGCAAACATCCAATTCTTTTTATCATACGGGTGCCAGAAGGCAGTGGCTGAGGTTCAACCATCAGTTTATAAATTATAGCTGTTAATACACATGAAGTTAATTATTTTTACGAGTTTCTAAAACCAAACCAATTTGGTCTAAAAAAAAAGATTTACAACAGAAGTGAGAACAATATCAACATATTTTGTTTTTTATAGCAACTATTCCTATATGAGTGAGTTCAATCCTCATTGGATATACCACAAATTGTGGTTCTGTGCCAGACTTAAGCTCAACAAATATGTATGTGCATACACACATAAACACACATACATGTATACATACATCTCTCAATTAGTTTAACTTTGAAAGGAAGAAAAAGAGAAAGAAAGTAAAACAGAAAGAAAGAAAGGATGAGAAGAGTGAAAAAAAGAAAAGAGACAAAGAAAGAAAAAGAGAAAGAAAGGGTGAGAAGAGTGAAAAGACAGAAAGAAAAGAGACAAAGAAAGTAAAAGAGAAAGAAAGAAAGAAAAGGTGAGAAGAGTGAAAGAAAGAAAGAGACAAAGAAAGAAAAGAGAAGAGAGGGTGAAAAAAGTGAAAGAAGAAAGAGGAAAAAGAAAGAAAAAGACAAAGAAAGAAAAGGTGAGAAAGTGAAAGAAGAAAAAGAAGAGACAAAGAAAGAAAAAGAGAAAAGAAAGAAAGGACAAGAAAAGGGAAAGAAAAGAAAGAGACAAAGAAAGAAAGAGAAAAAAGAAAAAGAGAAAGAAAGAAAAAAGAAGAAGAAAGAAAAGAAGAGAAAGAAAGTGAAGAAAAGTTGAAAAATCTACAAAAGTGTAAAGTGCGTATTATACAGCAATGATTCTGGTATAAATAAAAAAAAAGGGCGTGATTCTGGCCTTCTTTTCCTATTCACATAGCGAAAACATACAACAAACTTATCATTTCTTTGGCATCTCTCCATCAAATCAAATTGATTTATGCACTCTTCAAACTCTTCCTCTATGCACTGTATAAACATGCACTTGTACAATATACATATAAAGAGATGCACTTGCACACATATATGTGTAATGAGATGCACTTGTACACATATACATGTAAAGAGATATACAGATAAATAGATATATGCATACGCATGTGCAGATAAATGTGTGTACATGTGTGTACATAAAGATACTTACTAATTTAAGCTGATCTTTGGCACTGAGCCACAATTAGTGGGGTACTCAACAAAGACTGGATTCACTAAATCTAACAGCGGTTGGTCTCAAAAAAACAAGATTTACAAAAGAAGTGAGAATATCAATACATTTAGTTTTGTATAGCAACTAATCCTATATGAATGATTTCAATCCTCATTGGGGACCCCAGAAATTGTGATACCGTGCTAGACTAAAGCTCAGAAAGTATATATGTGCATCAGGGTAGATCGATTTTGGAACTGTAATATCTCCCATGTGGCAAAAGTTGAAAATTAACATAAAGAATTACCACACAAAATATTTTTCTTCAAAACTTTGCCTTCGTTTGAGGAAATAGATTTCAATCTTTTAAGATGTTATCACTGTTACAGCTTACTTATTAGGTAAAAAGCAGCATATCAGAGGTGTTGGTGGTGATGGGGGGCATATTTTTAATTTGAATTCTAATTATTATATTTTATTCATTTCGTTTAAAATGACAAACTTTTCCATTTTGGATATTGAAATTGCTAAATTTTCTAATCAATTTCTAGGCTAAATGTTGTGAAAGAGGATTTTGGTGTATTTTAGCAGATGATCTTTGATGCTATTTCCTCAAACAATGATGCAAGTAAGAGATCTAGTTTTTGGTATCAGAATTTATTATACCAACACACAATTTTTGCTGTTTGAGAGAATTTGATATTTTCAAAAAAGTGAAAAATCAATCAATGTGCATATACCTCCCATATATATATATATATATATATATATATATGTGTGTATATATATATTAAGAAATTTGAAAAAACAAGTGTTCCGAAAATAGGATGAATTTATTTATCAACGTTTAACCGTTTCGGTTTCTTTGAACCTTCATCAGGATGTGCCTTGGGGTGAAGAAATTGATGGATGTTTTATAGATGACAAGAGATGAAAATCTTTATAAAGCTTTTTTTGTTGTGTAACTGTATTTGTTCAGCGCTATATTTTTGAAAGATGAGTCGCGATCCGCGCACGCGAAGATGTCATGATGCGTGACGCAACTCGAAGAAATGCATTCAACAAAAGACAAGAAAAAGTACTAATGGACTGATTTTATGAGAACAAAAGAGAACAAAGTGGGAATGATAACTAAATAATTAAATGAAGCCTGGTATTTTGTAGTTATTTAAAACTATTTTAGCAAGAAACGGTGATATGTTAAAAAATCCATATCGATTATTAAGGGAGGGCAATATATATATATATATATATATAAAAGTTTTTCTCTCTACCAGTTTTGGTGCTCAAGGTACACTTTCTTCAGGAGAACAAAAATTATAGATAGCTACATTTTATATACACTTGTCTGGAATTAGTCTGGTTTGGAATTATCTTTATTATTCTTTCTGTCTTTAAATTAGTTTGTATAAACTGAATTTCTAAGTCTAAACATTCTTTTCTTTGAAGTAAAAATTTATATATATATATATATATATATATACATATATATAGTGAATGAAGAAAAACTCTGAACTTGCTTCATTACAATAATTTATTTCAACCGTATTAATACGGCATCTTCAGGTAATCACAAGAACATGACTCTTACTGAGAATTTCCCAAAGTAACATCTCTTTTATTGCAGGTAGACCATAAGGAGAGCTCAATGTGCCTAATACCAGTGAGTAAAAGGACAGAAAAACTCTAAACTTGCTTCATTACAATAATTTATTTCAACCGTATTAATACGGTATTAATACGGTTGAAATAAATTATTGTAATGAAGCAAGTTTAGAGTTTTTCTTCATTTACTAAATATCTTGCTCTGTCCTTTTACTCACTGGTATTAGGCACATTGAGCTCTCCTTATGGTCTACCTGCATCAGCTTGGTTAAACCACACATGGAAAGACCCTAACTACGGAAAAAAAAAATATATATATATTATATATATATATATATATATATATATATACATGAGGGAGAGTCAAAATTATCCGCACTTTCACCATAACATACCTTTATTATTGTCACTCTGCATTCTGCATATGCATATAGTTGGCACTGTTGTGGTCATGTGATCAAAGTTTAAGTCTGATCACACCATTTTGCTTACTGTCTTTACAATGTAAACATGGCTGTTTCACAAACAGTGTAAACCAAGGAAGAACAGAGAGCAGTCAACCAATTTTTTTTGGTTGGAAGGAGTGTCAGGGGCTGAAATTCACCGGAAGCTTTTAGCACAATACAGGACTTGCATTTAGAAGTATGTATTAGTGGATAGAGAAGTTTAAAAATGACCAGACAAGCATGATGCATGAAGAGGGTGCAGGACACCCATCAACCTCCACTACTGATGAGAAGATTCAGAAAGCTCAAGTGATAGCAATGGCAAATCGGCAAGTTGTTATCGATGAGGTAGCTTGTTTTCTGCAGATTAGTCATGGTTCTGTCTATCAACTCATCCACGATGAACTTGGCTTCCATAAAATAAGAGTGCAGATAATTTTTGACTCTCCATCGTACATTTTATATTTATATCTACATTTTTGGGTAATTGTTCAAGAGTTTATTGTTTAATTTTTTAAAAACATTTTGTTTTAGCGATATGTCAAAATCTGGAACAATTCTTTTTAGTTATTACTTAGTTTCCTATTATGAATATTATATTTATAAATTTTATTATAATTTTATTTCTCTTAAAAAGGATAAAATGTCATCCATATCAACATTTTCAAATAACTACTTGATATTGTTTGCATTGAAAAACAAAACACATTGTCTAATGAAAGTTAAATCTCCATATTCAAGGGGAAAATGTTGAAAACAGTGTAAGGTGTTTGACATGCTATAACACAGGTTGTTCCTCTCTTTTAAGCATAAAGGTGTGCATAAGTTGGTTGGTTGGTTGGAGTTTACGGCATGTCAACCCATTGGGTCATTTTATGCCAAAGACGTTTTTGTTTTATTCATTCTTGATGGATATTCAATTTGTTTTAAACATATTTTCTATTTAACTTATCGGTGGGACCCTAACAGGTACTACCACTCCAGGTCAGAGTGGACCTGGAAGCAATGATGATAAAGGGGTGCTCCACATACTCCAGAATTGGAACTTCACCATCAAATAGAGTTTAACATCATACCCAGGATAATAAGACCTTCAGCCACTGCCTTCTAACACATATATGATAAAAAGTGCTGTGGTTTGCCATAAGGGCAATAGGGTTGGGACAATCATATAGGTGTTAGGGCTTGATGTGACCAGCTGATTGATCAGAGGGGTCCTCTCTGACTGCCTAAGTTAAGGGCCAAAGTGGAGTGTTGCATGTCATGGACTGCTCAGCTACCAAGATTCCGTCCTTAAGCATCACAGGTCACCACCCATAACCGACAGGTGGCCCCATTGGGCGGGTACCCCTCTGCAGAGGTGCAGTTGGTGTATTCTAAAGCCCCAGCCGACAAGACTGTAAGTCTTGGGTGACCAAGATTTGTGCAATTGGGATATATATATTTACCAATGCCTACATATGAGTAGGATGTGACATATGGTCAATTTCTTAAGCAGAGTTTAACTGAGTTTAACAGAGTTTTCTTTCTCCTAGACTGGTTGCCTAACCAAGCTTAAAGAACCCAGTTTGCCTGACTATTTACTCATAGTTGCAGGGAGAATAACAGGATTCATACCTTTCCAAAGGGTATTAACACAATGTTTGGTTTGGTTTCTTTGTTTAATGGCATATCAATCTTCATGGGCTATTTAATGTCAAAACAATTCTTGTAGAACATTAGTGGTAATTTTTAACCCATCACTAAGGGATGAGGAGGGTTCACACCTTTCCCAATAGTGTTAGTCCGAAAGTGAACATAATAGTATAAATTGAGTTTGAACTTACTACAATATCACAGTCGAGCCTGTTAGCAACTATGACACAGAAATTCCCTTATTGCAATGTGAAATGCAAACAACCTCATTCAGGATTTGAACTCTGTTCGTCATTTCCATTTCCTATGAGGATAACCATTACACAACAAACACCTCCATCTATGCATATATAAAGGGCAGTTGGTGTATATGTATGTATGTATGTATGTATGTCTGGATGAAACTACAAAAATAAAACAATTAATGACAAAGTAAATATATATATATATATATATATATATATATATGTGTGTGTGTATGTAAAAATGGAAATTGGAAATGAATCCGACAATATGAGGAAGAATGAATAAAGAAAAGAAAGAATAGAATGGATAATAAAAGATGAAGTGTTTCGGTCAGTTTATCTGTGTGAAAATATTTCGCACACAAAATAAAATTTCATTCTGATGAAGGTTGAATCTTCTCTGTGTGCGAAATATTTTCACACAGATAAACTGACCGAAACACATGTGTAAGTGATATTGATTAAATTCATCTTTTATTATCCATTCTATTCTTTCTTTTCTTTATTCATTCTCCCTCATATATATATATATATATATATATATATATACATTAAATATCACTGGTTTTTGCTTTCTGTGCAAAAATTAGGAAAATTTGATTCATATTCGAAGATATTTAAAAATTAAAATATACATAGAAATAGCATTGAAATTCTACTGAAAAATGTCCAGCATTTGTAAATCTCAACAGTAAACAAATCAATACACCAAGGTTTTTGCCCACCATCTACCCAGGTGATGCTGGGTAGCCACTTCTAGTTTATACTAAATCTAACATTTGTTCAACTTTTCATCTGGTTTGTAACTGACTAAATATAAGAATTTATATGTTAATACACATATAGGGAAGGCATGGTCTACCATAAACAGATTATCAGAAATTATAGAAATCCTCACTGACAAGTTAAAGCGACAATTTTTGCAAGCCATAATTATATCAGTGCTGCTGTATGGCTGCAACAATTGGGCCCTAACAAGGTGCCTAGTGGAAAAGCATGATGGGAGCTGCACAAGAGTGCTGTGTTCAATATTAAACAAATCTGGAAACAATATCCTACAAGAAAGCAGCTGTACGGCCACTTGCATTTGTTACGTGGCGATATGGTCATGGTACCAAATCGATATATATGTTGCGTTGCGCCTTTTTCATGGCACTAAATTGTGTATATGGTCACAGTACCAAATGCGATATATGTAGTAGTTGGCTACTACTGGCTACTGGACTTCAATAAAAAACAGATATGTATATACAAAATATGACCCGTCTTTATTTTCTTTGGCTTGTGGGTGGTGAGGGCGGCGTAGAGCTTCACAATGGAAATGCCCGAGGGTTGACAATGAGTGCTGCTGGGATGGCTAGCGTTGGTGAGGTAAAAGGGTGGCTAGGTGGGTCCCACAGCCTTTTGGCCGATGGACCATGAGTGGCTGTCATGCTCCCTTGTTCTCTGTCCAAAGGGTTCTGTCTGACTAACCGCTGGGATCTTTGACTTTCTTTTATGTATATAAGCCGCCTACGCATTTTCTTTTGTTATACTTATCAGCGGAAAATCTACTTCCAAATTTCATTGTTATTTTTTTCTTTGTTCGCGTTAACTGGAAGAAGTCCTTTGTCATTTTTATCATCTTTCTTTGTTTCGGTTTAAACGGAAAATCCTACTTCCGCCCGTACAATATGCAACACATTCTATCACACAAAACATCCGAGTGAGACAAACAAGACATGCTGAGCACTGCTGGAGAAGCAGGGATGAACTCATAAGTGACATTCTCCAATAGAAACCAGCATATGGGCATGCTAGTGTAGGCTGCCCAGCAAAGACCTACATTGACCAGCTCTGCATGGATACTGGATACTGCACAGAGGACCTCCCGAGAGCAATGAATGATAGGGACAGTTGGCGAGAGTTTCTCATGAATATAACTGCTACTGGATATCAATACAACTGGGTTTCTCCCCTCTACCCAAGTGACGCTGGGTAGCCACTTCTAGTAGCCAAATAAAAAGAGAAATAAATACAGAAATGGATCAAAGGTTTTTAGGAAGATCGGCAATCAAATGATAAATATAAAGCTTTACCTTTGGTGACCAGCTTCCTTTTTTGGTAATCGCTCAGCTGCGATCAAAAAGACATTGTGTCCATCCTTGATTCCTTCAACTTCATTGTTTTCCTCTTCATTTTCAAAGCAGAATTTATTGCCAAGCCACGTGAGGTAGAAATCAGGATTCATCTTGCAAAAGAAATGACAGCATTTTAAAAAAGTGAAGGCAAACATCAAAGATGAAACTGCTTAAAGGTAAATACATACTTTACTATACACCATAAACACAGTATTTCAGTTTGAACACTATTTTACTATACATAGTAATTCAAATATTTCAGTCTGAGCACTACTTTACTACACAAATTAAGTCCAATATTTTGATCTGAGCACTACTTTACTATACACCCTGAACCCAGGATTTCAGTCTGAACACTACTGTACACAGTAAACCCAATATTTCAGTCTGAGCACTACTTTAATATACACAGTGAGCAATATCTTCCATAGATGCCCTTGCGACTGAAATGACAGGTCTGCAGATGCTGCTCAAAAACATGCCTCCTATGGCACAGAGATCCCCCCAACTAGCCTCTGTATGCCAGCAATTTTAAATCTGGGAAATCATTCTGCCATACTCTTATATATACATATATATATACATATATATATATATATATATATATATATAAGCTCAGTTGGTAGAGTGTTCAATTAGGAACCACAAGGTTCTGGATTCGATACCAGCCCTTGCCAACTCAGCGTATGAGTAGCACAGGGATCTGTGCGGTAAAGTGAGGAGCTTATGGTAGGTGCTAAAAAATAATTTCCTTGGGCTAGCACTAGTGAAAAGGGGATAGACTCTTTCACTGTCTGGTTGATACCAACATTAAGCCACCCCACATACTTTATATATATATATATGTCTATGTCGGCAATATATTCTTTTGTAGGTATGTTTTATAAAAAATAACAGACAAGGATTTAGTGTGTCCTAGGTATTACGTCAAAGTAGTGGTGAAGTTCCAATTTTGGAGCACTAGGGAATGTGGAGTACCTCTTCATTGCAATTACTTCCGGGTCCACTCTGACCCGGAGTGGTAGTACCTATTAGGGTCTCATCTATGAGTTAAATAGATTAAAAATGATTTTTAAAAATGTTTTTAAAAATTGACTTTAAAAAAATTGCATACCCAATAAGAATGAATCAAACAATATGTCTTCAGCATAAAATAACCCAAGGTTTGACATGCCCTTAAAACCAACCAACCAACCAACCAACCAGCCAAACAGGGATTTAGTGTTTAGATTTTTATTCAAACTTTTCTTTTTGGTGAATGAGAATAAAGAATAAATTGTCTATATTAAACAAAATCTCTTTTAGTTTAGGGGGGGGGGTCATAAAATGCATTTAATATAAGTACAACATCCACACCTGAGTAGATCCACAGTCATGTGATCCTTTTATGCTATATCTACACTTCAAAGAAGTACCAATGGCCTAAGCATTTATACATGATGTCTTGCCCAACTAAACATTCCTTGAACACAGAATCCAGCTCCTCCATCAGCACAAAAGCACCTATGATGTCCTAGAAAATGACCAAAGAAAGTTGAAAGTGTCCATATTTGGACAACACAAAAAAAGAGACTTTGGACAGTTTTTAAAACTGTCTACAAAAAAGAAAAGCTGAATAAAAAGATGCACTAACACACACACACACACACACACACACACACACACACACACACACACATATATATGTGTGTATATATATATATATATATATATATATATATATATATATATATATATATATTGATATATGTATATATATATATATATGTACATATGTGTATTTGTATATAGATATAACCATATATGTATATATATATATATATATATATATATATATATACACACAGATATGTAGATATGTGTATATATACATATATATATATATGTATATATACATATATATGCATATATATACATATATATGCATATATATACATATATATGTATGTATACATATATGCTATATATATATATGTATGTATACATATGTATTTACATATATGCATATATACATACGCATATATATACATACATATAATTATGTGCACATATATATGCATATGTATATATACACACACATATATATATACATATATATATATATATATACATATATACATATATATATATATAGATATAGATATTATATATATATATATATATATATATATATATATATACACATACACCCATACACATATATATATATATATATATGTATAAATTAAGATAATTCTTTTTGATTGTCAATCGTTAATCCTTAAAAGAAAAGCCCATATACAATTATTCTTTGAAAAAAAACAGAATATATACAGAATTGGTCTGCTTCAGAAGTTCTTAGATTCTATAGATTCCTGCAAGGCAGTCTGTGAGAGATTCTTAAAGAGAATATGCACAAGTAACAGGTTTGCTATCAACATAATAGCGTTTGGTTACGGTCTCAATAGGTCACAAGTAGCAGTTGCGCCTACAGATTTATTCTGAGTGAAATGAGTCGAGTCGATTTCTCAGACAAATGTGTTTCTTAGGCTGGTGATTAAAAAGAACAAAACTAAAAAAAAAAGAGACTCTGGATTTTTATGTCCAACCCAAGAGGATACAATCAGTCCAATGTGACATCTGTCATCAAAGGGAGGTAATCGTTTTTTTCTTCCTAAACAATATCAATGATATCAAAAAATTGATTTTAATAAATATCTGCTTAGTATTATTGATTTCTGATTGTTTGGTTTTATCTTAATGAATATGAGCAAAAATCTCGGAGATAAATCTTAAAAGAAATCAATTAACGAGAAGAAATAACGGTATTCTTTACTTCCTAATTTAACTAAATAGTTAAATTAGGAATATTCAGCAATGAAAGTCGTGAGTGATGGAAGTGTAAATTCCAGTTATTCTATTTTTCGATTATACCCCATTCTGTTTCAAATCTTTTTATCTGTATTCTTAGTTTCCTGAGCCTTTCTAATTTGATATAATATTTTATTACATAAAAACTTGCAACCTCAGTGTACATATATTTGCTAGTATAGATAATAATAAGTCCACTTCATTCTGCTCTTGTTGCCTTTGGAGTATCAAGAGTTAACACATAATTAATATTATCAGGTCATCTTGACACCAACTTTCACTTGGCTGTCAAAGATGGAACTTATACAAAATGGCTGACCTCCAATAGATGAAGAATCTATATTTAGAAGTACAATGGTATGTTTATGCTATATTCTATCATTAAACAAGACAGATACATCTCTACACTGGATGGTAAATTAGTAGACCAGTTCAAATACCTAGGTAGTAATATCTCATCTACAGAAAGTGATGTCATTGCACACTAGGGTAGGTCGATTTTTCACTTTTTTTGCACTAAAAATCCTCTTTTTCTAAAGGTTAAATTTTGCAAAAATGAAGATTTTTAGTGCATTTTAGTAGATGATCTTTTATGCTATTTCCTTAAACAATGGTGCAAGTAAAAGATCTAATTTTGGGTATCAGTATTCAGTATACTAACACACAACTTTTTCATAGATGGACAATCGACCCGCCCAATTGCACGTATATGGAAAGCTATAGACAGATTATTGATCATATGGAAATCTGATCTCTCTGCTAAGATAAAGTGAGAATTCTTCCAAGCTATAGCCATGTCAGTTCTACTGTACAACTGCACCACTTGAACCTTAATGAAGCGCTTAGATAAAAAAGCATGAAACTACACAAGGCTGTTGTATGCAGCATCCCACAAAAAGCAGCTGTACGGCCACTTGCTCCCAATAACATAAATCATCTGGGTAAGATGAACAAGACATGCTGGACACTACTGGAGAAGCAAGGATGAACTCATAAGTGACATTCTCCTGTGGACACCTACACATGGACACACTAGTGTAGGCCAACCAGCATAAACCTACATCAATCAGCTCTGTGCGGATTCAGGATGCTACACGGAGGACCTCCAAGGGGAAATGACTGATAGGGACAGTTGGAGAGAGAGAGTCATGGATATCTATGCGGCCAGCATGACATGATGATGATGATGATGATGATGATGGTGAATTGTGGTAGAAGAACAGGAAACCTAGAAACAAGAATACCAAAACAGAGAGAAAAATAACCATGGAAAATTCAGAATACAAATTGAAGGTCATCCCATCAGCTGGGGCTGAGGTTTTTGCACTGGTCACTGCATGAGCTTTGGTTTGTGCATGGCTCCCCATGTTAATAGGAGTTTATGTTCATCCGTTCTTGTGGGAGGTCCAGAAAATATCTACTATTTACCCATAGCTGGGATGGGGAAAACAGATGGATTCATACCTTTCCCAAGGGGATTAGTGTGAAGTGAAATGTAAACAGCCTTGCGCAGGATTTGAACTCGTGTCACCAATTCTATTTCCTTCAGTGATGATAATTGCAGTAAGTGCTCTACCTCTACTAAAGATTAATTTCTGCTGTTTAAAATATTTTTCTTATCTGGAAATCTAATTATTGCTAACTTTTCTTGTAAGCACAAAAAACATTTAGGGCTCTACATATATTTGATTTTTTAAAGATCTCCCATTTAAGGATTAGTGTTATATTTACCTATATATATACATATACATATATATATATATATATATATATATATATATATGTGTGTGTGTGTGTGTATTTTGGAAAAGGTGACTTACCGGTGAATATGGTCACAATAGTTAGTTGATGCAAAATTCAGAAAGGTAAGACAGCGATATAACAAATAAAAAGTGCTCAATATGTTAGTAGAGCAAATTTATTGTAATACAGGTACAAGTGATAACCTACTCGAGTTTCACCATAAGGATCTTCAGGGTTAAATACACTGGATTAATCAAGATATTGACGCCCACCCCAAATGGGGCAATCCATTGGCTGTGGGCAGCGACCCATAATGCCTGAAGACAAGATTGCTGTAGCTGAATGGTCTGTGACCTGGGGGTACTAACTGGTCCTTTGACATGCAACACTCCACTTCAGCCCTTAATTAGGCTAGAGAGGCAGTTGGAAAGGCCCTATCTAATCAATCGGTTGGTCATGCCAAGCCTTAGCATGTATATGATTGTCCTGGCCACTTCCTTCAAATTGCTCTTATGGTAAACACCCACCTCCTTTATCATATAGGTGCTAGAAGGTGATAGCAGCATTTATTGATACTGAAAATTATTTCTACCTATTATCATTTCTAACAATCTATTAATACACATGAACTTAAACAAATAATATATATATATATATATATATATTTAGTTTAATGACACATAATGCATCCCAAGATATTCCTTAATTTTGGGATTAAGTTATGATTGAAAAAAATTCCATTTTATTTGGTTCTAATTAATTAGTTGTAATTTGCAATTAAGTCAAAAACTCACCCATCTTTTACTCACATTCTGTCTGTCACTTTTCCCCTCTCTATATATATTATGATTAACTGCTCTTTATATATGTTAGTTTTCTCTGTAATCATAAAGAGAGAGATTGGAGAGTGTGAGCGGTACAGTGAACTTCCCAATTTATTTGTATGCTGATTTTCAACATTTAACAGCTGGCTTATATATAAGACGTGTTAGTTTTTGACTTAATTTCAAATTTTAGCAAAATGATTTTAATGTTGTTTTTTTGGTTTTTTTTTTAATTTTCCGGTCATATTCAATTTTTCAATTCAATTCATTTTGCAAACTAACTTTCTTCCTGATCACAATTATCTAGCCAGAGCTCAATAGGTGACCCAACATTTACATTTTTCTAGTATGAATACATATATACAGGGTGCAGCAAAAGTAACGCCCTTTTAAATTTCCTATCTTATAATGTATATTTCAGATAAATTTCATGAAATTACCATTGAAATGTGTCAAAAAGTTTGTAAAAGTGTTGCTGGTAGAGTTCAGAATTGTATGGATCTTTTGTAACTATTCTTTTTCTTAAATTTGGTTTGATTTCATTTGTATTGAACATTATTAAACCGAATAAGCATTATGTATTCATTCATGTTCGAAAAAATAAAGGCTTTAATTTTGTTCCACTTAAACAAAGGGCGTTACTTATGCCGCACCCTGTATAATATACTAATCCTATATTGAGGTAAAAAAGAGTCAGATTCTTGCCCTAATGAGCCACTAAGCGAAACTATTAGTAGGTATATCTGACTCATTAGGATTAACTTTATTATATATATGGGAGTAAAAAATGGAAATAGATCTGACAATATGTAGAAAATAGAAAATCAAAGTATTCCAAAAAAAGATTTATTCTTGATGGTGAAGTTGATGTTTAAACGTTTCAGTTTATATTCATCAGGACAATACAATAGAAAGAAAAAAAACTTGCTTTCTGAACAGTGCTAGATGTTTTTTGTTTTAAAATGAAAGGAGTTGGGAAATGTACATACCATATGAGGTGCCCTCTCCTGAGTTGGTATAAAGCACTTGTGTAAACTTATATTTCTACTTGAAAAGGAAAAGTCGTTCCAAGTGGAGAAAGGTCGCACGGATTAAAATTACAACAAGATGCCCACTCAGCTACTAAGACACATATAGAGATATACTCATATATTCATATATGAACATTTAAAGAAATGTAATGATGCCTAAGTACATACACTTATTTTAGCATAGATATATTCTTACATGAATGTACACTAGTGTGTGTATGTGAACACACACACATAGATGCATTAATATGGAGGTGTGTGATATAATGGTTAGAGTCGTAGGAAATGGATTCATCGCCCCAATTTAAAATCCTGGACATGGCTGTTTGCATTTTACATAGTGCTAATACCTTTGGGAAAGGTATGCATCCAACTACTCTCCCTCCAGCTACAGGTAAATAGTAGGGCAGACTTGGCTCTTTAACCTTGGTTAGGTAATCAGTTTAGGAGAGGGAAAACTCTGAATTCAAACCTGTTAAACTCTGCTTAAGAAATTGACCTTGTGTCACATCCTGTTTGTGTGGAAGTGTGGTAAATATATATATATATATATATAATATTGGCAGCAAGTTATTTTGTAGGCAGGTATTATTAAACAACACGGAACATTTATTTTTCATGATCTTGATTTGTATCTTTTCCAGTCTTCTGGCTAGCTTTCTAAGGTCAGGATCCAGTTGAAATAGGATTTTTCCCCATACTATCAACCAGAGCGCTTTCAACTATTTCTTCAGTCGTCATCAGGGGGGAAGGGGGGCATATGTCTTTGTTTCTTTTTCCCCAAAATAATAGACTCTTCTAATTTAAAATAAAATATTGTTAAAGGAACAAGAAAAAGGGAGGAAAAAAAACTAACACCAAAACACATACCCACCTGATGATGACTGAAGAAACAGTCGAAAGTGCTCAGGCTGATAGCATGTGAAGAATCCTATTTCAATTGAATCCTAACATTAGAAAGATAGCCAAAAGACTGGTAAAGATACAAATCAAGATCATGAAAAAGAAATGATCCATGTTGTTTAATAACACCTGCCTACAATATATATATATATTATATATATATATATATAATATATGCATTAATAACTATACACTGATTAACAAAAAAAATTATGACCGGTGATATGTAGAAAGAATGACAGCTATTGCCTCATAACTACTATGTATGTCAGGATCAGAGGTATATAAACAGGTATACTGGCCTCAAGTACTTGATATTGCAAAGGGAAAGGTATGCATTTGTCAATCCCTCCATACGACCAGGATGTGACACAAGGTCAATTTTTAAGTGGAGTAAAGCTGGTTTAAATTAGAGTTTTCTTCTCCTAGTCTGGTTAACCTTCACTTGACCCCCCCCCCCTCACTCCGCCAAGGAAAGGCATGTGAAAGAGAACTGGTCCAGTTAAGTTAGGAAAATTTTAGCAGTTAATCAGGAGGAGTAGACATTAGAGTCTTGCTCCTAAGATGCTGGCTTCTCACCGTGCGGTTAGAAACCCTTTTGGGCTGTGGGTTCTTAATAAAGACTAAAAAACAACAAAGTCTTGTTGTTTAATTATTCCACAAGGAATTAACACAGACTGCCCAGCCTGAAGAAGAAGAAATCAGCCCAGAGGAGATGGCATTGACAAGCAGACAAGTAAGAACCCATCATCTGGGTATATCGCATAAATGCATCCTGGCCTCCTGCCCTAAAAAAACACTCAGTGGTGCCTGATGAAAATCCAACCTGAGCTGCTATTGAAAATCCCTAGCTCTTTGAAGGTGTTTTTCTTGAAAAGTTAATGCAATATGAAAGCGATATTTTAAACCTCCTCTCAAGTCTTTTCTCACAAGTAATACTGAAAAAATAAATTTTAGTGCGCGTGTGTGTGTGTGGGGGTAAAATATTTACATTACTTAATGATAAAAACCTGATGGTGGCTTACTTTAACACCTTCAAACACTAAAAAAAGTTATTTGTTGATAAAAAATGCCTTCAAACCACTAAAAAAAATTTTTTTAAAGAGGGGTGGGGGCTAAAAATATTTACATTTACTTGTCCAGAAAAGATTGGGGGGTTATAAAATATCGCTTTCATATCACATTATCTTTTTCGGGAAAAACGCCTTCAAACAGCTAGGATTTCAATAGTAGTGCGGGTTGGATTTTCAGCAGGTACTGCTTAGCGTTTTTAGGGCAGGAGACCAGAATGCATTTTATGCAATATGCAACCCTCATCTCATCTCCTCTTTACTCTCTTCCCATTATATTACAAGATGTACAGGGGTGTATAACATGGCAACTGGTCAACAAGAAATAAAACTCAATTCAAATTGAAATCAAACCTTTTTAAACTCTGCTTAAAAATTGACCTTATGTCATATCCTGTTCGTGTGGAGGGGTTGGGTAAATACATACTTGGACGGAAGATCAACTTATATATGGCATCATCTAACCATTCCAATCACAGAATATACCTGAGGAGGTTCAGATAAATCCTTTATTCAAGTGACATTTTCTTTGTAAGAAAACTTTGAGTGTTGAACAAAAGGTTCTCTTTTTCAATTTGCTCATCCTCCTGCGAGAAACTATTGACGTTGCTAGAATATGTTTGATGATTAGAACTTCAAGCCAAAATCATGAAAATATCACAGAACTGACAAGTCCGTAAAGTCTACCGCAAATCTCCACCACAGTTGGGTTGCCGATGGCAACTACCTTTGGTGAATGGTAGAGGTATAGATTTAAAACAATTTCATAATGTCTATATATACTTTGCCTGATAAATCATGTTACTGGACGCTGTGGTTGTGCGATCCAATAAACCTGAATGGATTATAAAGAAAATATTTTCTGTATGGATCAGTATTTATGGATTCTCAGAAAAGTTCCACAGTAATAGTCACGGAGAGTTCTCTAATAAATCATTTAAAGAACTTTGTGAAAAAGTTAATATCACCACGAAGGCAACTGGTGCAGTGGCACCATGGTCAAATGGTTTATGTGAAAGAAATAATCAATGTCTTCATGAAATACTGACTAAAACAATTGTACAAGGTTTGTCAGAAAAGTTCCAAAATGATGGCATTCTTCGATGTAAGGGGCATTGTCCATTGTGAGTTCTTGCCACAGGACCAGATGATCAACCAGCATGTCTACAAAGAGATACTACAGCGTTTGCTTTGTTCAGTGCACGTGAAGAGGCGAGAGATGTGGCAGGACAACTCATGGGTGTTTCACCATGACAACACACCTGCCCACACTGCCCTGAGTATCAGAGATTTCCTGGCCCAAAAGAACATCACTGTGCTGAAGCAACCTCTCTACTCACCCGACCTGGGTCCATGTGATTTTTTTTCTCTTCCCCAAGCTCAAGGGGTTATCAAGGAACCCGTTTTGAGGATGTGCTACAGAGAATCCCGGAAGAATCCTTCCAGGAGTGCATGCAAGCATGGCAGAGAAGGATGGGAAAGTGTATTAGACTCCAGTGGGATTACTTTGAAGGGGATAACTTGTAGTTGTAGTTTGGATTTGAAATAAATTTTTTGTGACACCAGTCCTAGAACTTTTATCACATACCTTGTATATATTATTTGCATGTGAATAATTTGTTGATAAGTATTTTGTTCATCAAGTAATTGCTAGTACACAATACAAAAGCTGGTTGGTTGGTTGGTTGGTTTTGGTTAGGAGGAAAGAGGAAGTTAGGAGTAGGAGCTCTCAAAGTAGTTTTTAACTAATGAGAAGAGAGTCCCTTTGGTTTGAATTCAGAGTTTCCTTCTCCTAGACCAGTAATCATACCAAGGTAAAAGAGCCCAGTATACCCTACTATTTACCCATAGCTGGAGGGAGAATAGTTAGATTCATACCTTTTCTAAGGGTATTAGTGCTATGTGAAATGCAAACAGCCATGTCCAGGATTCTTTCTCCAAGCATTTTGCATTAGAGTCCAAGTGGTGTTCCATACAGTAACACTGATGTGGCTACAGCTTGGAAGAATTCTTTCTTTACAATCTGTGTGGAGAGGTCTCCATCTTGTTTAAAACACATGCACTTACTTTTATCTGAGTTCACACACACACACACACACACACACACACAATATATAATATATATATATATTATATATATAATATATATATTTATTATACTAAAGCTGAGTGAATCAAATTTTGTTTCCTAAATACTTTTTTATTGTTTAGTTTAATGACATGAAAAGTATACTAAATTATTCCTTACTTTTTGGATTGAATTATCTTTTTAAAAATTCTGTTTTAATTTTCAGATTTGTTTGTAATTGCAATTAAGTAACAACTGAATTTTTAAAAAGATAATTCAATCCAAAAGTAAGGAATAATTAAGTATACTTTTCATGTCATTAAAACGTAAAAATAAAAAGTATTTAGGAAACAAAATTTGAGCTCACTCAGCGTAGTATAATAAATATATATACTATATATAATACTCATATATATATATATATTAGTGTGTGCTTGTGTGTGTTGTGTGTGTGTGAACTCAGATAAAAGTAAGTGCCAGTGTTTTAAACAAATGGAGACCTCTCCACACAGATTGTAAAGAAAGAATTCTTCCAAGCTGTAGCCACATCAGTGTTACTGTATGGCAACACCACTTGGACTCTAATGCAAATGCTTGGAGAAAAATCCTGACATGGCTGTTTGCATTCATAGCACTAATACCCTTAAGAAAAGGTTATGAATCTAAACTATTCTCCCTCCAGCTATGGGTAAATAGTTAGGGTATACTGGGCTTCTTTACCTTGGTATGATTACTGGTCTAGGAGAAGGAAAACTCTGAATTCAAACCAAAGGACTCTCTTCTCATTAGTAAAAACTACTTTGAGAGCTCCTACTCCTAACTTCCTCTTTCCTCCTAACCAAACCAACCAACCAACCAACCAGCTTTTGTATTGTGTACTAGCAATTACTTGATGAACCAAAATACTTATCAACAAATTATTCCACATGCAAATAATATATACAAGGTATGTGATAAAGTTCTAGGACTGGTGTCACAAAAAATTTATTTCAAATCCAAACTACAACTACAAGTTATCCCTTCAAAGTAATCCCACTGAGTCTAATACACTTTCCCATCCTTCTCGCCATGCTTGCATGCACTCCTGGAAGGATTCTTCCGGATTCTCTGTAGCCACATCCTCAAAACGGGTTCCCTTGATAACCCCCTTGAGCTTGGGGAAGAGAAAAAAAATCACATGGACCCAGGTCGGGTGAGTAGAGAGGTTGCTCAGCACAGTGATGTTCTTTTGGGCCAGGCAAATCCTGATACTCAGGGCAGTGGGGCAGGTGTGTTGTCATGTGAAACACCCATGAGTTGTCCTGCCACATCTCTCGCCTCTTCACAGTGCACCTGAACAAAGCAACGCTGTAGTATCTCTTTGTAGACATGCTGGTGATCATCTGGTCCTGGGGCAAGAAGCTCACAATGGACAATGCCCCTTACATCGAAGAATGCCATCATTTTGGAACTTTTCTGACAAACCTTTGTACAATTGTTTTAGTCAGTATTTCATGAAGACATTGATTATTCTTTCACATAAACCATTTGACCATGGTGCCACTGCACCAGTTGCCTTCGTGGTGATATTAACTTTTTACAAAGTCTCTTTAAATGATTTATTAGAAACTCTCCGCGTGACTATTACTGTGGAACTTTCTGAGAATCCCATAAATACTGATCATACAGAAAATATTTTCTTTATAATCCATTCAGGTTTATTGGATCGCCACACCACAGCGTCCAGTAACATGATTTTCAGGCAAGTATATATAGACATTATGAAATTGTTTTAAATTCTATACCTCTACCATTCACCAAAGGTAGTTGCCATCGGCAACCCAACTGTGGTGGAGATTTGCGGTAGACTTTACGGACTTGTCAGTTCTGTGATATTTTCATGATTTTGGCTTGAAGTTCTAAATCTCAAAACATATTCTAGCAACGTCAATAGTTTCTCGCAGGAGGATGAGCAAATCTGAAAAAAGAGAACCTTGTTCAACACTCAAGTTTCTTACAAAGAAAATGTCACTTGAATAAAAGGATTTATCTTGAACCTCCTCAGGTAATATTCTGTGATTGGAATGGTAGATGATGCCATATATAAGTTGATCTTCCGTCCAAGTATGTACTTTACCCAACCCCTCCACACGAAACAGGATATGACATAAGGTCAATTTTTAAGCAGAGATTTTAAAAAGGTTTGATTTCATTTTGAATTGAGTTTATTCTTGTTGACCAGTTGCATGTTATACACCCCTGTACATCTTGGTAATATAATGGGAAGAGGTAAAGAGGAGATGAGATGAGGGTTGCATATGCATAAATGCATTCTGGTCTCCTGCCCCTAAAAAACGCTAAGCAGTACCTGCTGAACATCCCAACCCGCACTACTATTGAAATCCCTAGCTGTTTGAAGCGTTTTTCCCGAAAAGATAATGTGATATGAAAGCGATATTTTATAACCCCCCAATCTTTCTGGACAAGTAAATGTAAATATTTTTTAGCCCCCACCCCTCTTTAAAAAATTTTTTTTAGTGGTTGAAGGCATTTTTATCAACAAATAACTTTTTTAGTGTTTGAAGGTGTTAAAAGTAAGCACACCACTCAGGTTTTTTCATAAGTAATGTAAAATATTTTACCCCCACAACACACAACGCGCCATAAAAAATTATTTTTTCAGTATTACTTGTGAGAAAAGACTTGAGAGAGGAGGTTTAAAATATCGCTTTCATATTGGCATTAACTTTTCAAGAAAAAACACCTTCAAAGAGCTAGGATTCAAATAGCAGCTCAGGTTGGATTTTCATCAGCACCACTGAGTGTTTTTTAGGGCAGGAGGCCAGATGCAATTATGCGATATATACCCAGATGATGGTTCTTACTTGTTCTGCTTTGTCATTGCCATCCCTCTGGGCTGATTTCTTCTTTCTTCAGGCTGGGCAGTCTGTGTTAATCCTTGTGGAATAATTAAAACACAACAAGACTTTGTTGTTTTTTAGTCTTTATTAAGAACCCACAGCCCAAAAGGGTTTCTAACCGCACGGTGGAGAACCAGCATCTTAGGAGCAAGACTCTAATGTCTATCCTCTGATTAACTGCTAAAATTTTCCTAACTTAACTGGACCAGTTTTCTTTCACATGCCTTTCCTTGGCGGAAGTGAGGGGGGGGTCAAGTGAAGGTTAACCAGACTTAGGAGAAAGAAAAACTCTAATTTAAAACCAGCTTTACTCCACTTAAAAATTGACCTTGTGTCACATCCTGGTCGTATGGGGATTGACAAATGCATAACCTTTCCCTTTGCAAATATCAAGTACTGTGAGGCCAGTACCTGTTTATATACCTCTGATCCTGACATACATAGTAGTTATGAGCGCAATAGCTGTCATTCTTTCTACATATCAACCGGCATAATTTTTTTGTAATCAGTGTATAGTATTAATGCATATATATATATATATATATATATAGAGGCAGTGTTATTAAACAACATGGATCATTCTTTTTCATGATCTTGATGTATCTTTACCAGTCTTTTTGGCTATCTTTCTAATGTTAGGATTCAATTGAAATAGGATTCTTCCACATGCTATCAGCGCTGAGCACTTTCGACTGTTCTTCAGTGCATCATCAGGTGGGTATGGTTTTTGTGTTAGTTTTTTGTTCCTCCCCTTTTTCTTGTTCCTTAACAATATTTTATTTTTAATTAGAAGAGTCCTATTATTTTTGGGGAAAAAGAACAAAGACATATGCCCCCCTTCCCCCCTGATGACGACTGAAGAAATAGTTGAAGAGCGCTTCTGTTGATAGTATGGGGAAAAATCCATTTCAACTGGATCTGACCTTAGAAAGCTAGCCAGAAGACTGGAAAAGATACAAATCCAAGATCATGAAAATAAATGTTCCGTGTTGTTTAATAATACCTGCCTACAAAATAACTTGCTGCCAATATATATATATATATATTATATATTTACCACACACTTCCACACAAACAGGATGTGAACAAGGTCAATTCTAAGCAGAGTTTAACAGGTTTGAATTCAGGTTTTCCCTCTCCTAAACTGATTACCTAACCAAGGTTAAAGAGCCAAGTCTGCCCTACTATTTACCTGTAGCTGGAGGGAGATAGTTGGATGCATACCTTTCCCAAAGTATTAGCACTATGTAAAATGCAACAGCCATGTCCAGGATTTTAAATTGGGCGATGAATCCATTCCTACGACTCTAACCTTATATCACACACCTCCATATTAATGCATCTATGTGTGTGTGCACATACAGCACACTAGTGTACATTCATGTAAGAATATATCTATGCTAAAATAATTGTATGTACTTAGGCCATCATTACATTTCTTTAAATGTTCATATATGAATATATGAGTATATATCTCTATATGTGTCTTAGTAGCTGAGTGGGCATCTTGTTGTAATTTTAATCGTGCGACCTTTCTCCACTTGGAACGACTTTTCCTTTTCAAGTAGGAAATATAAGTTTACACAAGTGCTTTATACTAACTCAGGAGAGGGCACCTCATATGGATATGTTACATTTCCCAACTCCTTTCATTTTTTAAACAAAAAACATCTAGCACTGTTCAGAAAGCAAGTTTTTTTTCTCTAGTATTGTCCTGATGAATATAAACTGAAACGTTTAAACATCAACTTCACCATCAGAATAAATCTTTTTTGAATACTTTATTTTCTATTTTCACATATTGTCAGATCTATTTCCATTTTTTACTCCCATATATATAATAAAGTTAATCCTAATGAGTCAGATATACCTATAATAGTTTCGCCTTAGGTGGCTCATTAAAGGCAAGAATCTGATCTTTTTTACCTCAATATAGGGATTAGTATATTATTACAGGGCTTGCGGCATAGTAACGCCCTTTGTTTAAGTGGAACAAAATTAAAGCCTTATTTTTTCGAACATGAATGAATACATAATGCTTATTCGGTTTAATAATGTTCAATACAAATTGAAATCAAACCAATTTAA
The DNA here is from genome assembly GCA_023376005.1 of Doryteuthis pealeii. Taxonomy (NCBI): domain Eukaryota; kingdom Metazoa; phylum Mollusca; class Cephalopoda; order Myopsida; family Loliginidae; genus Doryteuthis; species Doryteuthis pealeii. The sequence goes on along the minus strand of CM042141.1, from coordinate 101,052,214 downwards.
GAAAAAGAATAGTACAAAGATCCATACAATTCTGAACTCTACCAGCAAAACACTTTACAAAATTTTGACACATTTCAATGGTAATTTCATGAAATTTATCTGAAATATACATTATAAGATAGGAAATTAAAGGGGCGTTACTTTGCTGCACCTGTATATATGTATTCATACTAAAAAATGTAAATGTTGGGTCACCTATTGAGCTCTGGCTAGATAATGTGATCAGGAAGAAAGTTAGTTTGCAAAATGAATTGAATTGAAAAAATTGAATATGACCGGAAAATTAAAAAAAAAAACCAAAAAAACAACATTAAAATTATTTTGCTAAAATTTGAAATTAAGTCAAAAACTAACACGTCTTATATATAAGCCAGCTGTAAATGTTGAAAATCAGCATACAATAAATGGGAAGTTCACTGTACCGTCACACTCTCCAATCTCTCTCTTTATGATTACAGAGAAAACTAAACATATATAAAGAGCAGTTAATCATAATATATATAGAGAGGGAAAAGTGACAGACAGATGTGAGTAAAAGATGGGTGAGTTTTTGACTTAATTGCAAATTACAACTAATTAATTAGAACCAAATAAAATGGAATTTTTTTCAATCATACTTAATCCCAAAAATTAAGGATATCTTGGGATGCATTATGTGTCATTAAAACTAAATATATATATATATATATATATATTATTGTTTAAGTTCATGTGTATTAATAGATTGTTAGAAATGATAATAGGTAGAATAATTTCTAGTATCAATAAATGCTGCTATCACCTTCTAGCACCTATATGATAAAGGAGGTGGGTGTTTACCATAAGAGCAATTTGAAGGAAGTGGCCAGGACAATCATATACATGCTAAGGCTTGGCATGACCAACCGATTGATTAGATAGGGCCTTTCAACTGCCTCTCTAGCCTATTAAGGGCTGAAGTGGAGTGTTGCATGTCAAAGACCAGTTAGTACCCCCAGGTCACAGACCATTCAGCTACAGCAATCTTGTCTTCAGGCATTATGGGCGCTGCCCACAGCCAATGGATTGCCCCATTTGGGGGGCGTCAATATCTTGATTAATCCAGTGTATTTAACCTGAAGATCCTATATGGTGAAACTCGAGTAGTATCACTTGTACCTGTATTACAATAAATTTGTCTACTAACATATTGAGCACTTTTTATTTTTATATCGCTGTCTTACCTTTCTGAATTTGCATCACTAACTATTGTGACCATATTCACCGGTAAGTCACCTTTTCCAAAATACAACACACACACACACATATATATATATATATATATAAATTATATATGTATAGTATATATATAGTAAATATAACACTAATCCTTAAATGGAGAATCTTTAAAAAAATCAAATTATGTAGAGCCCTAAAATGTTGTTGTGCTTAACAAGAAAAGTTAGCAATAATTAGATTCCAGATAAGAAAATATTTTAACAACAGCAGAAAATTAATCTTTAGTAGAGGTAGAGCACTTACTGCAATTATCATCACTGAAGGAATAGAATGGTGACACGAGTTTCAAATCCTGCGCAAGCTGTTTACATTTCACTCACACTAATCCCCTTGGAAAGGTATGAATCCATCTGTTTCCCCATCCCCAGCTATGGGTAAATAGTAGATATTTCTGGACCTCCCACAAGACGGCAATGAACATAAACTCCTATTAACATGGGGAGCCATGCACAAACCAAAGCTCATGCATGACCAGTGCAAAACCTCAGCCCCAGCTGATGCGATGACCTTCAATTTGTATTCGAATTTTCCAATGGTTATTTCTCTCTGTTTTGGTATTCTTGTTTCTAGGTTTCCTGTTCTTCACCACAATTCACCATTCTCAATCATCATCACATCATCATGTCATGCTGGCCGCATAGATATCCATGACTCTCTCTCTCCAACTGTCCCTATCAGTCATTTCCCCTTGGAGGTCCTCGTGTAGCATCTGAATCCGCACAGAGCTGATTGATGTAGGTTTATGCTGGTTGGCCTACACTAGTGTGTCCATGTTAGGTGTCCACAGGAGATGTCACTTATGAGTTCATCCTTGCTTCTCCAGTAGTGTCCAGCATGTCTTGTTCATCTTACCCAGATGATTTATGTTATTGGGAGCAAGTGGCCGTACAGCGCTTTTTGTGGATGCTGCATACAACAGCCTTGTGTAGTTTCATGCTTTTTATCTAAGCGCTTCATTAAGGTTCAAGTGGTGCAGTGTACAGTAGAACTGACATGGCTATAGCTTGGAAGAATTCTCACTTTATCTTAGCAGAGAGATCAGATTTCCATATGATCAATAATCTGTCTATAGCTTTCCATATACGTGCAATTGGGCGGGTCGATTGTCCATCTATGAAAAAGTTGTGTGTTAGTATACTGAATACTGATACCCAAAATTAGATCTTTTACTTGCCACCATTGTTTTAAGGAAATAGCATAAAATCATCTACTAAAATGCACTAAAAAATCTTCATTTTTGAAAATTTAACCTTTAGAAAAAGAGGATTTTAGTGCAAAAAAAGTGAAAAATCGACCTACCCCTAGTGTGCAATGACATCACTTTCTGTAGATGAGATATTGACTACCAGGTATTTGAACTGGCTACTAATTTACCATCCAGTGTAGAGATGTATCTGTCTTGTTTAAATATAATATAGCATAAACATACCATTGTACTTCTAAATATAGATTCTTCATCTATTGGAGGTCAGCCATTTTGTATAAGTTCCATCTTTGACAGCCAAGTGAAAGTTGGTGTCAAGATGACCTGATAATATTAATTATGTGTTAACTCTTGATACTCAAAGGCAACAAGAGCAGAATGAGTGGACTTATATTATCTATACTAGCAATATATGTACACTGAGGTTGCAAGTTTTTTATGTAATAAAAATATTATATCAAATTAGAAAGGCTCAGGAAACTAAGAATACAGATAAAAAGATTTGAAACAGAATGGGTATAATCGAAAAATAGAATAACTGGAATTTACACTTCCATCACTCACGACTTTCATTGCTGAATATTCCTAATTTAACTATTTAGTTAAATTAGGAAGTAAAGAATACCGTTATTTTCTCTCGTTAAATTGATTCTTTAAGATTATCTCCGAGATTTTTGCTCATATTCATTAAGATAAAACCCAAACAATCAGAAATCAAAATACTAAGCAGATATTTATTAAAATCAATTTTTTATTCATTGATATTGTTTAGGAACAAAAAAAAAACGATTACCTCCCTTTGATGACAGATGTCACATTGGACTGATTGTATCCTCTTGGGTTGGACATAAAAATCCAGAGTCTCTTTTTTTTTTGTTTTGTTCTTTTTAATCACCAGCCTAAGAAACACATTTGTCTGAGAAATCGACTGCGACTCATTTCACAGAATAAATCTGTAGGCGCAACTGCTACTTGTGACCTATTGAGACCGTAACCAAACGCTATTATGTTGATAGCAAACCTGTTACTTGTGCATATTCTCTTTAAAGAACTCTCACAGACTGCCTGCAGGAATCTATAGAATCTAAGAATTCTGAAGCAGACCAATTCTGTATATTCTGTTTTTTCAAAGAATATTGTTATATGGGCTTTCTTTTAAGGATTAACGATTGACAATCAAAAAGAATATCTATTTATACATATATATATATAATATATGTTATGGGTGTATGTGCTATATATAATATATATATATATATATATATATATATATAATATCTACTATATATATATTATATATATATATGTATAATATATATATATGTATATATATATGTGTGTAATATACATATGCATATATATGTGCACAAATATATATGTATGTATTATATGCGTTATTTATATGCATATATAAAATACATATGTATACATATACTATATAATATAGTATATGTATACATACATATATAGTAATATATATGCATATATATGTATATATATGCATATATATATTATATTACACATTTATAATTAATGTATATATGTATATATACACATATCTACATATCTGTGTATATATATATTATATGTATATATATATATATATAATACATTATATGGTTATATCCTATATAACACATATATAATATATATATATATTATCATCTATATATATATAATATATATAATATATATATATATATATATATATATATATGTGAGTGTGTGTTGTGTGTGTGTGTGTGTTGTGTGTGTGTGTGTTAGTGCATCTTTTATTCAGCTTTCTTTGTTGTAGACAGTTTAAAAACTGTCCAAAGTCTCTTTTGTGTTGTCCAAATATGGACACTTTCAACTTTCTTTGGTCATTTTCTAGGACATCATAGGTGCTTTTGTGCTGATGGAGGAGCTGGATTCTGTGTTCAAGGAATGTTTAGTTGGGCAAGACATCATGTATTAAATGCTTAGGCCCATTGGTACTTCTTTGAAGTGTAGATATAGCATAAAAGGATCACATGACTGTGATCTACTCAGGTGTGATGTTGTCTTATATTAAATGCAATTTTATGACCCCCCCCCCTAAACTAAAGAAGATTTGTTTAATATAGACAATTATTCTTTATTCTCATTCACCAAAAAGAAAAGTTTGAATAAAAATCTAAACACTAAATCCCTGTTTGGCTGGTTGGTTGGTTGGTTGGTTGTTTAAGGCATGTCAAACCTTGGTTATTTTATGCTGAAAACATATTGTTTGATTCATTCTTATTGGGTATGCAATTTTTTTAAAGTCAATTTTTAAAAACATTTTTTAAAAATCATTTTTAATCTATTTAACTCATAGATGAGACCCTAATAGGTACTACCACTCCGGGTCAGAGTGGACCCGGAAGTACAATTGCAATGAAGAGTTACTCCACATTCCCTAGTGCTCCAAAATTGGAACTTCACCACTACTTTGACCGTAATACCTAGGACACACTAAATCCTTGTCTGTTATTTTTATAAAAACATACCTACAAAAAGAATATATTGCCGACATAGACATATATATATATATTAAAGTATGTGGGGTGGCTTAATGTTGGTATCAACCAGACAGTGAAAGAGTCTACCCCCTTTTCACTAGTGCTAGCCCAAGGAAATTATTTTTAGCACCCTACCATAAGCTCCTCACTTTACCGCACAGATCCCTGTGCTACTCATACGCTGAGTGGCAAGGGCTTGGTATCGAATCCCAGAACCTTGTGGTTCCTAATTGAACACTCTACCAACTGAAGCTTATATATATAATAATATATATATATGTATATATGTAATATATTATATGTATATATAAGAGTATGGCAGAATGATTTCCCAGATTTAAAATTGCTGGCATACAGAGGCTATTGGGGGATCTCTGTGCCATAGGAGGCATGTTTTTGAGCAGTCATTGCACACCTGTCCATTCAGTCGCAGGGCATCTATGGATATTGCTCACTGTGTATATTAAAGTAGTGCTCAGACTGAAATATTGGGTTTACTGTGTACAGTAGGTTCAGACTGAAATCCTGGGTTCAGGGTGTATAGTAAAGTAGTGCTCAGATCAAAATATTGGACTTAATTTGTGTAGTAAGTAGTGCTCAGACTGAAATATTTGAATTACTATGTATAGTAAAATAGTGTTCAAACTGAAATACTGTGTTCGTATGGTGTATAGTAAAGTATGTATTTACTTTAAGCAGTTTCATCTTTGATGTTGCCTTCACTTTTTTAAAATTGCTGTCATTTCTTTTGCAAGATGAATCTGATTCTACCTCACTCACTTTGGCAATAAATTCTGCTTTGAAAATGAAAAGGAAACACATGAAGTTGAAGGAATCAAGGATGGACACAATTCTTTTGATCGCAGCTGACGATTACAAAACAAGGAAGCTGGTCACCAAAGGTTAAAGCTTTATATTTATCATTTGATTGCTCGATCTTCCTAAAAACCTTTGATCCATTTTATATTTATTTCTCTTTTTATTTGGCTACTAGAAGTGGCTACCCAGCGTCACTTGGTAGAGGGGAGAAACCCAGTTGTCATTAGAATCCAGTAGCAGTTATATTCATGAGAAACTCTCGCCAACTGGTCCCTATCATTCATTGCTCTCGGAGGTCCTCTGTGCAGATATCCATATCCCCATGCAGAGCATGGCAAGTAGGCTCTTGCTGGGCAGCCTACACTAGCATGCCCATATGCTGGTTTCTATTGGAGAATGTCACTTATGAGTTCATCCTGCTTCTCCCAGCAGGCTCAGCAGTGCTCTTGTTTGTCTCACTCGGATGTTCTTGCGAATTAGAATGTGATGCATGCATTGTCACGGGCGGAAAGTAGGATTTTCCGTTTAAACGAAACAAAGAACGATGATAAAAATGACAAAGGACTTCTTCCCAGTTAACGCGAAACAAAGAAAAAATATAACCAATGAAATTTGGAAGTAGATTTTCCGCTGATAGTATAAACAAAGAAAATGCGTAGGCGGCTTATAACATAAAAGAAAGTCAAAGATCCCAGCGGTTAGTCAGACAGAACCTTTGGACAGAGAACAAGGGAGCATGACAGCCACTCATGGTCCATCGGCCAAAAGGCTGTGGAGACCACCTAGCCACCCTTTTACCTCACCAACGCTAGCCATCCAGCAGCACTCATTGTCAACCCTCGGGCATTTCCATTGTGAAGCTCACGGGCCCTCACCACCCACAAGCCCAAAGAAAATAAAGACGGGTCATATTTTGATATACATATCTGTTTTTATGAAGTCCAGTAGCCAGTAGTAGCCAACTACTACATATATCGCATTTTGGTATGTTGACCATATACACAATTAGTGCCATGAAAAAGGCGCAACGCAACATATATATCGATTTGGTACCATGACCATATCGCCACGTAACAAATGCAAGTGGCCGTACAGCTGCTTTCTTGTAGGATATTGTTTCCAGATTTGTTTAATATTGAACACAGCACTCTTGTGCAGCTCCCATCATGCTTTCCACTAGGCACCTTGTTAGGGCCCAATTGTTGCAGCCATACAGCAGCACTGATATAATTATGGCTTGCAAAAATGTCGCTTTAACTGTAGTGAGGATTTCTATAATTTCTGATAATCTGTTTATGGTAGACCATGCCTTCCCTATATGTGTTATTAACATATAAATTCTTATATTTAGTCAGTTACAAACCAGATGAAAAGTTGAACAAATGTTAGATTTAGTATAAACTAGAAGTGGCTACCCAGCATCACCCTGGGTAGATGGTGGGCAAAAACCTTGGGTGTATTATTTGTTACTGTTGAGATTTACAAAATGCTGGACATTTTCAGTAGAATTCATGCTATTTCTATGTATATTTTATTTTTAAATATCTTCGAAATGAGATCAAATTTTATCTCTCTTT
>CM042141.1:100941326-101044735 GCA_023376005.1 Doryteuthis pealeii | reverse complement strand
AGAGGATGGGTGCTAGACCACCACTTAAACTTACTAGACTCGCGTGGTTCACGTCGATTAAAACCCAGCAATCAACAGCTCGAATACGTGGTTAGTTAACTATTTAATCGCCAATATTGAAAGCCGTTCACTTGCACTTTATTTGACATTGATGAGGACCTGTAAACATGGACTTTTCTCAACGCAAGGATTTTTACCCAACACTAAGGAACGACCAAAGAAAGGATACCCAACACTAAGGAACACCGAATAACAACCAAATGTTTCTTCACAGATCAGCCTCTGCTTAACAGAGATCTCCACTGTAAAGTGCTCTCACTGAAGCTTAAAATGGCCACATAAATTGTAACAGCATGTTCAAACCCTTGTTGGGACATTTTGTTTTATTCATTCTTGTTGGATATTAATTTTTATTTCAAACTCAATTCAGTAGTAATGGATCTGCAAGACTAGCCTGCTAACATTATTTCACCGATGGGTGCCCATTTCTCTCTAGCGGTATAATAGCAGAAATGTTTGTACGCATTCGTTTATTTGGACTATAGATATAACTTACTTTTCTGTGGCGTAAAAACAGAAGTGTTTGTTACACACTAGTTAGTTTGGACGATCTTATTATAATGGAGATTGGTGTCTGTCTGTAATAGAAACTACAAATCACCAAAACATTACAATTACTTAGTTATTAACATTATATTCTCAATGGTTATTAAATTAATCATTATTCAATTTAATCTTAATTAGCATTTTATTATTAAAATGTCTCTACTAAGGTCTACCCGAGATAGATTTGCCTTAAAACACCATATATTTATCTGTTTAAATCCTGCAATGTGTGTTATATATCATTGAAATATTAAGATTTACATAGTATATGGTGTAAATAATTTGCATACTGGTTTTAACAAAACCATGTTTAATAAATAATTCTTAGTGTTTCTGATTTCTAATATTATTGTTTTTCTCAACACAGGATTGCCAATCCTATGTATAATTTTTATATTGAAATCAATTAGAATAAAGTAAAATAAGTGTAATCTTTTTGTTTGTATTTTAATATAATATTTAATTATATCAAAACTTAAATACGTGTGCCCAGAGGGCCATATATATTTGCTAGTTAATATAACTTACTTTTGTCATGCCATTCTAAAAAGTTCATAGCCAGAAAAAAAAGGTAATATTCAAGTTCACATCTATGATACACATCCAAACTTTTGTGCTGAAAAATCTGAAAAAATAATACTTGATATACGCAAATATTACGGTACTTATCATTACTAGCAGGACCTGTGGATAAACCACAGTATGATAATTAATTATTACACTGTTTGATATGTTTACTTAAGAGCTATTGCTAAATAGTTCAATATAAAAAAGTATAATAATCTGATTTAACTTTCTCACTCTTTTTTTTCTTTCTTTCTTTGCTTCTTTTCATCTTTTCATTATGTTTGATTGAAACAGATTAACATCATCACTTCCAATCACTCACCCCCTCTCTCTATCTTTCCCCTACTCTTTTTTTTTCTTTATTATATTTTTTCTGTGTAGCATGTCCTTTTTCTTCCTTTTCTTTCTATAATAAAATGGAATGGTCCATTATTTAGCTGAGGTGACAACACTCATAAGAAATAAGAATTTGGTGGATAAGCAACACTAGATAATCAGGATTTACATTTTTGCATTTCATCTTGGATGATTTTGGTCTCATTTTTAACTAAAGGGTGTTGCAAAATGATAACGGTTGTACAATTACGGAACATGAGTATTAATAAATAGATTTGTTTTTTTTTGGCTTTAAATGGCCAGAACCTCAGAGCTAGCTTGGTAGAAATGTAAACAATGTACAGCCAATATCACACACACACACAACACACACAACACACAGCACACACACATTTGAACAAGTTCTTTCATTTTTGTGATGTTGAGAAACCCTCATCCGAAATGGCCACAGGTTGTAACCCAATATTTCTCTCCCACATTTTTCACATTTTGACATTCAACCTTGTGTGACACTAAAGTGGGCTATTGTGACCCAAGTGAAGGAAGAAGAGAGAAGAAACCATTGATAAATAACAGGACAATAAAAAGAAAGAAAAAAAACAGGAGGCAATTTTTAGGGGGGGGGATAGGAGAGCAGAGTTAAAAGGTCATTCACACACACATACATACCCAGAAACAATCCTTTATCTAATATTATATTCATTATTTACATATATGCACATTTGTTTACCTCAGTCTGGTCATCTATCTATTTATCTATCACTATCTAGTCTGTTCATATCTATCTATCTATCTATCTATCTATCTATCATCTCAGCTTGTTCATATCTATCTATCTATCAATCACAGTTTGTTCTTATCAATCTCAATTATCTATCTATTTATCTAGCCATCTATCTCAATCTGTTCCTATCTATCCTATCTATCTATTATCAGAGTTTGTTCATATCAATCTCTATCTACTATCTATCTATCTATCTATCTGCTCATATCAATTTCAATCTATATATCTCAGCTGATGATGAACCATGGCTCATATGGCCCACTCTCAAAAAAAGATTTGCCCATGCCTAGTTACAGTCTATTTGGTTTCTTGTTTATGCCAAGGCAGCAAGAGGCATTGGCCTTTATATGAACTCAGATAAAACGGAGTTCATGTGTTTAATCAAGATGGGCACATCTACGTACTGCATGGTAGGCCTTTCGAAATTATAGAACCGTTCACATAAAGGTTGTAATATCTCATCTCTTGCGTAGCAGCCCTCATTTGAAATGGAGTAATAATGTGTGTAAGAATATTGTGGTATTCTTTTCTCTATATTTGTTCTACTTGGAGAAGCTGGAAATCTGGCTGTTGGATCTGATGTTGAGTGGGCTGGCATTCTCTTGATGTTTTGAGTCTGGAACTAACTTGGGATGCTGAGGATATCTTGCCTTGTGCCATTTTATAGTTTTTAATAATAACAATGAGGCAAACCTTTTTTTCATAAGATACTTTTATGTTCCTCCAAGTCAAAATGCCTTGGATGGAGACTTAACATCTGATTCACCACCACTTTGTTCCAACTGACGCTAACATTCTTACCTCTCACTCTTACTCTTCCACACTTAGCCATGTGATGTTCAGTTGACCAATAAGAAAAGGCCATGTTGTGTTTGCTGACTCATTCTAAAACTTTCCATGCTAAACTACACATAAATCTTACATTACTGCCTTTTTTCCATTTAATTCTCTCTCCCTATGTTACATCCTCTGCAGAAAGTGATGTCAATATATGCATAGGTCAGTGTGTTCTTCAGCTTTCTTCAAGAGTATATTGTATCCATTAACCATTTTGAGCAAGTGGATGAGATATCTCATGAGAAATGTGTTACATAATCTTGCATAGATTATGGTCAACCCCCTGTATTTCTGAAGGGATGGCCCCTTTTCATATTCACGGGTGGGACTTTCCATGGAATAGTACAGAAAGCCCGAACGAGTATGTGAAGTCATGTGGGACCAAGGTACTGCTTGGATGTCGATGAAGAAGCATGGGCTCATATGCACACGCACGTTATGTTAGTTTAGAAGAAGAAGTTAAGTAAATAAAGTTTAAAGAAATAAGATTAGTTTGATGAATGTCTTGGCAGAAAGACTGACCAGAAGAAGGATACATCAAAGACGAACAGCCACAGGAATCTAGAAATAGAATTCAATCATGGAGAGGAAGAATGAAACGACTAGAGATCACCAATGGCCAAAGAAGTAGTAATCAAATACATATGCACTCTCTGTCTACCTGTGACTATCTCTCCCCCCCTCCAGTATAACAAATGTCTGTGTCCTGGAATGGCTATTAATACCTTCTGATATGATGTTTACATTGACAGGTAGTATAACTATTTCCACCCTGAAGTCCAACCCCTTCTCACCATGGCAGGGTGGGTGGTAATGTCCAGAACTCAGTTCCTGGTAGGGCCTCTCAGGCCTGTCCCCAGTGTATTAGGGCCACAACCTGGCTAAAGGAACTCGGGTAAAAATCCAAAGGGCGTCTCTATTATTATCAGGAATCAATGGCTTTTTGGCATACTTGTCACTGCGTCTGAAGAAAATTACGGTGAACAAGGGTATCTCCTTTCCCTGACTGCATGCAGGGTTTGGGATTGCTTGTAACTCCCATTCCCTTGTTACTCTTTTCATGTGTTACTATCTTGTTCATTTGGATACGGTGAATTCGTTGATGGATAAATGATCTAGCGCTAGTGAAAAGGGGATAGACTACCTCGCTGTCTGGCTGATACTGACTTTAGGCCACCCTGAAGATTTTACTTTTTACTTTTTAATACGCAGGTCTGGTCATAGTTCTGTGACACGTTTACAGAAAATGACAGAAATTAATGTACCAATATTTTAATGCAAGCCGAGATAAAGCATTTAAAATAAAGTAATGCCTGAGAAGAAAAACGATAGTACATTAGAGAATATTTTTTTCATTTTAATTTTAAATAAGGTATTGGGGTCAGTAGGGCCTGTGAGAGCAGTTACCCTAGAAGATATTTTTTACATTTTTTAAATTTTATTTACAATTCTTTTTATCCAGAAGCCTTAAGAGAAGTAATAATGCAACAGTTTGCGATCCTGTCATGGAGGGGGACTTTGTGCCCAAGCAACCTGTGTCGAATGGTACAGTTAACATGCTTAACATGTAAGTCTTAAAACTTTCTTTCTACTCTGTCTACTTTACTTTTTATATGGTGAAAGTGCGGATAATTTTTGATCTCCTTGTATTTGTCTTTGCTTCTATGATCAGTCAGAAAGATTAAACAACCTATTCCTTTTATTTTATTAGACATGGTAAAGTTACAAGATAATAAAATAAAGATAAGTATACAAACAAACGATTTATTTGTAGTTAAGAATAACTGACTGATGTGCTGATATTATTAGTCATGATGAGAGATTAGTACTTTAGTTATAAAAAAACCATTACATTACTAACAGGTAACTTAAAGTTGTGGCTGAAATGATGTATGGATTTTTCTGTTGTACTGGATATCGACACTAAACTAACCTGAGATGAGGCTTCGTCTGGAACTCTGTGAAGTTATGAGTACCCTTTCATTGCCATTTACTCCAAGTCCAATCTGACCTGTTAGGTAAACTATATAACAATGTCATATACTATTTACGCAACCCCTCTGCAATAAGTGGATTACACAACAGTCATATATTTTAGTTTAACAGGTTTTAATTCAGAGTTTTCCTTCTCCTAGACTGGTTTCCTATCCAAGGTAAAGAGCCCAGTCTGCCCTACTATTTACCCTAGCTGGAAGGAGATAGTTGGAATGCATATCTTTTCTAAGAGTATTAGTGGTGTGGTGAAATGTCAGCATATCGTCCAGGATTGAACTTGTGTTGATGAGTCCATTTTCTATGACTCTAACCACCATGTGCCTCCAAATCATATATATTATATATATATATATTATATATATATATTAACAAGATTTGGCATTACCCCCACAAAGGGTTGATATGTCGTTACACCCTAAACAACCAACCAAACAAGGAGACTTGAACTACATCCTCACGTTTGGATTAATATCATAACAAATGTAAAAAAAAAAAAAAAAAAAAAAAATTTAATATATAATAACAATGTACACAATTACTTAATGTTTTTGCAGACAAGCTATGCTATAAGAGATATTTTCGAGGCTCTTAAAATTTCCCGGTGGTAAGCAAGTAATTTCGGATGAAAGAAGACGAGAACAAACATTGGAAATAAAGAAACATATTCAAAAGGTACAAAGGGGGGTTGCAAAATTGTGGCATTTGCTAGCTAGACTTATCTTGCTGAGGTGAGGTGAAGGTGAGTGCTGGAGTATTATCACACTTGCTGGTTGACAAGGTGACGGGCGCTGATGAAACACTCACTGTTTGACAAGGTAAAGGGAGCGCTTAAAAAATGCGTCTCGCCTGTTGAATGCTTATAACGATAAGTAAAGGTGAGTGCTGGAATATATTCACTCGCTGGTTGACTGTCAACACGATAAGTGCTGAGGGTGAAGATGGAGTAATGGGAGCGCTTCATTTATATTTTCATAAAATAAAGAATAGCAAAAAGTTTTTAACTTTCTTCAGACAAAAATAGGATGTGGATTTTTATTGAACTTTGGTCTTTGCTGTCTCCATCATTTTCCTTTATAAAAGGATGTGAGCTCGATTGTTGTAACAAACAGACATACAGGCATGCATACTAAGGTGGTCATTTTCAACTTTTTTGAATCTCAAAAAGATTCACCTGAGGAAAGTTGTGTTATTTGTATGATAAGAACTGACACCAAAAAGTAGATTTCTAACTTGCACCAATTTTTGAACATTTAATTCTAAAAATTGTCTTATACTGAAGCCTCCCAAAATCCATGTTTATATATCATTTAAAATTTTAGATGTATCTCAGTTAATGAGGCAAATAGAGCTTATCTGACTTGTTGGGTGGATTGGGGGGTTATATTTCAATTTAAATGCTACGTTTGATATGTCTTATTAATTTTATTTGAATAGAATTGATAATCTTTCTGGATTGAAATAATAAGATTTTTCAGCAATTCATATCTAAATGTCTTATAAACAAGATTTTGGAGGCTTCATATGAGACAATTTTTAGAATTAAATGCTCAAAAATTGGTGCAAGTTGAATCTACTTTTGTGCAGTACTTATCATACCCAATACCAACTTTCCTCGGGGAATCTTTTGATTCAAAAAAAAGTTGAAAATCACCGCCCCACACACATACACCTATACATACATACAGACAGAATCTTTTTAACTTTATTGAACTTTGGTCTTTGCTGGTCTCCACCAATTTTACTTTATAAAAGAATGTGCGCTCGGTCATTGTAAGACAGACATACAAAATTGGTCTTTTATAGATATAGATAAAATGAATAATAGTAAAACCCAAAGGCTATTCAACTGGAACAGAACTGCTTATCATTTTGTTATGAATTTGGAATCATAAATTCTTCATTTTGTTTTTACGAATGTTTTATCATTCATCATTCATTGGTATTTCAGTCTCGGAAGACTATAATGTAGTTTTTGTGCTCCTCAAGTTACAGCGCCTCCTGTGACTGTAAAGTCCAATGTTCAAAAAACATTCTCGACCACAGATGTCACATGTTAAAGTTGTCCCTGAAGACATTGATGTGCTGGTGCTTTGTTGCCGCCGCTGCTTTCTTCTGGACCTCTTGGCTTCTTGGTGTTGCACCAGGGTGACTTCAGACATGAACAGTCTTCTACGGAGAGCCTGCTGCCACTGAGGGCAGTCCTGAGCCAAATTTTCCCAGCCGGAAGGGGCAATGCTAAAGCACCTGAGATCATTCTTGCAGACATCCTTGAAATGCAGCTGGGCGAAATCTGTCTCTTACCAGATGAAAGCTCTGCATAGAGGATGTCCTTCGGAATTCATCCATCATTCATCCGGCTGACATGGCCCAGCCTTCAGAGATGACGCTGTCTCAGTAGAGAACACAAGCTGGGAAGTTGAGTCTCTCTCTAGAACTGCTGTGTTAGTGATGCTGTTCCTCAAGGTGATGTTTTATAGATAATGCTGAATTGATATTTTGCCCAAAGAAAACTCTTCAAATAACACAAGAAATGAAAATCAAATCAATCTAAATTAGATGATCAGAAAAGACGTGTTATGAACCGAGTCGTACTTAAATGTTTTGATTTTCTCTCGGATTTTGTTTTTACTTACTGTTGTGTTCCATTTTGTGCAGCAGAAGGTCACATGATCTGTTAAGAGAAGATGTATGACATTTTTTCTTCTCACTTATTGTTGTTGATAAAAGATTTGCTCAGATGATCTGACCTCCTAACAACTTTTAGGAAAGAGATCTTCATAGTGTAATGAGAAGGAGACACTCATGGCATAATGGTTATCATCATAGGAAGTGAACTTGGTGACCTGTTGGTTGGTTGGTTGGTTGGGTTTTTTCCAGCATGTCAACCCATTGGGACATTTATGTTTTATTCATTCTTGATGGGTACTCAATTTGTTTTAAACACATTTTTTCTATTTAACCCATAAATGGGACTCTAACTACCACTCTGGAAGCAATGATGATGAACGGGTGTTCTACATTCCCCAGATTTCCAGAACTGGAACCTCACTATCAGATAGAGTTTAACATCATTTCCAGGACATGAAGACCATCAGCCACCACTGAGGTGCAGTCAGTGTATTCTAAAGCCCCAGCAAACAGGCCTGATTTGTTGACCTGAGTTCAAGTTCTGAACAAGGCTGTTTGCATTTCAAAACTATTCAGTTTAATTTCACAACTATTCAGTTTAATTTCACAACTATTCAGTTTAATTCATACTATGAGTCTATCCTTTTCACTAGCGTAGACCAGAGAGATTATTTGCCTACCATCAACTCTCCATTTTACTGTACAGATCCAACTGTTACTCATACACTGAGTTAGCGAGAACTGGTATTGAACTTGAAACCTTGTGGTTCCAAAGTGGATGCTCTACCAACTGAGTTAAACCAGACCCTAAAAAATATCATTTTTAGCCAGCTGATAGATAAATAAGACATTTGAATCAAAAGAATCTCCACTGAAAACCAATATATGGAAATTTGTTTCCAATACTGACCTATGTCTTGAAGGAAGGTTTACCATTTCCTGGAATAATCAAGACAAAAAAGAAAAAGAAAAAGAAGAAATAAAGGAATCAGTCCAAGAGGAGAAAAGAAAGAATCCAAAATAATTATCACCTCGTTTAGTTTGCCTGTGTCAGAGCAGACAGGCCACGAATAAGCCAATTTATTCCAATCTGGGTTCGACACTTGCGTATACTTCCATTGACCCAGATTATCAAATCGTTCTTGCTTCACTGCCCATCTGGAAAAAATAAAGAATAACAAAAATGATATTAAAGCAATCTGCTACATTTATGCATAATACATCTCATGCAAAGTAGTTCAATGGATAGAGTATGAGACATCAAATCAAAAGATACATTGTTTACTCAACATAGGTAAACTGTGTTGGGGAAAGAATAGTATTTGATTAAAGCTCATCAGAATTTACTTATACTAGCAGGACCTGTGGAATTTCCACGAAATGAAACAAAAATCAAGAGCAACTATTTAAGCCAGAAATTAAGCCAGATGATTTGCAATTTCATTACATATAAATCCTACTGTTGTCTTTGCAATAACTAATAAGAAAATATACAACAACAATTGATATAATACTGTAAAAATTAAAAAAATTTTTTTTGGAAAGTGGGATTGTAGAATATCTACATTGATTTGCCAATAAAAATCGAGATGGGGAGTTGAAATATCTACATTAATTTTCCGACAAAAAAGGGACAAAAACATGACTCGGAAAATATCTAAGGTGGGCCAGAAATTCACCTGATGCTGACTCACTAAAACATAGCATAAAATAGGACAGGAGCCCGAGATGACATAAGATCAAAATTACCAAAATATATTCCGTAATTCACAATTTCAATATTACAAATAAAACAACCATGTAACTTCTTTTTTTTTTTCAATTCATTTTAATTTTATGTTGGACATTTAAGCAATGCAAGACCATTTGGAGTGTTTCATTTTTTTAAATTGGGTGAAATAAAATGGACAATAAGAAATCTGTGATTAAGCAACAACAGATAATCGGGATTGTCCTTTTTTCATTGCATCTTGGACAATTTGGAAGGTCTCATTTTTAAGGTGTTGCAGGAGGATAACGGATGGAAGATTTACGAACAAGTGTATTAATAACAAATGTTGGGTTGGCTGGATGATGCAATGAACTCACTTTTAGTTACTAACAGAAAAAATGTCAAACAAACAAACAAAACAAAAAAACATGTTTTCTATTATTCACTGATATATATATATATATATATATATATATATTATATATATATATATATTATTAACCCTCCCCTATAGACAGGGCATGACACAAGGTCAAATTTTCAGTGGTTTGAATTCAGAGTTTTCCTTCCCACAGACTGGTAGCTAAGTGGTGGCCCCATTGGGTGGGTGTTTTTACCCCTCTGCAGAGGTGCAGTCAGCGTATTCTACAGCCCCAACTGACAGGGCAAGCAGTTTTATGATTTCAATTATTCCTGTCTAATACTAATAATCGTATAAAAAGTAAAGTTGACAGAGTGGCCTATTGTTGATATCAGCTGAACAACAAGGGAGTCTGTCCCCTTTTTGCTAGGGCTAGACTAGGGAGATTGTTTGAGCTCTCCACTTTACCACACAGACCAGATTATCTAAACTGTGCTACTTATGTGCTGAGTTGGCAGGGACCGGTATTGAACCTGGAACCTTGTGATTCCTAAGCGGGTGCTCTACTGACTGTGCTAAACTGGCCCTGAATAATTAGATAGTTTCAAGTAATTATTCCTATTGCTTTCATTGTACATTTATATTTACATGATTTGTGTAGTTTCTTAAGATTTTTTCACACAAGGTTACATGATATCAAGTATTCCTATCTAATAAAAATAATTTGCATACAGTTTCATAGTTTCAAATATTCCTATCTAATACAAATAATTACATGGTTACCCCTTCATTGGCATTACACCCAGATCAACTCTGACCTGGAGTGGTAGTACCTGTTAGGGTCCTATCTATAGGTCAAATAGGTCCTTTTAAAATTCATTCATATCATATTTAAATATCTTCATTTTTTAAATGATTTATTCAGAAAGATTCCACAGAAAGCAATAAATATCAAATATTAAATTATAATGAATAATATCAGAAAATAAAAGAAAGAAGAGTGATTGACTGATTGATTTTAATGGCATATCAACCCATCTGGGGTTGCCTAGATCTTAGGTAATTGCTTTCATTGTACATTTATATTTACATTTTTGTGTAGTGGTTTCTTAAGATTTTTTCACACAAGGTTGCATGATATCAAGTATTCCTATCTAATAAAAATAATTTGCATACAGTTTCATGGTTTCAAATATTCCTATCTAATACAAATAATTACATGGTTTCAACTCGTTATTTCTACTCAATAATCATAATTTGTTTGAACACATTTATATGGTTTCAAGTAATTAATAATAATAATCCTTAGTAAATAATTATAGCTTCAATTAACTATTCATAATTTGAACAATTTACATATAGCACCAAGAAGCCAGCTACTCTGGTGTTATCTATAACAATGTCAAAAATATGGATTATTGGTTAGAAGCTTCAACCTCTACTGCCATACCATCATCTTCTGGCTTTGGTGTTGTTGGACAGCATAAAAAAAGTTGCTTTCAGACATATGAAAATGTATAGCCAATGGTGGTGATCAGATGGAAAAATAGTGTTTTATAGCAGAAAACTTGCCCTGTCAAACAGTGCTATCATGCTCCCTGTGTCTGATTCCTTTGAAATAAATGGTGGATTTTACTTTCAGAGCATTCTTTATACTGTTATTGCCGCTAGTGATACAAAGACTTGAACTGAATAGACATTTAAAGTTCCTAACAGCATCACTATTCTTCATTTTCTTATAGGATTGGTACTTGCCTAAAAAAAAAACAAAAAAAAACAAACTTTTTTTTCTTTAGGTTTTCAGACCAACATTCATTTCAGACATAAAGAAAGCTGATTGAAACGTCTTCGGGGCTTTCGGAATGTTTGCAGAACATGTCTTGACATTTGATATATCAGCGTGAACGTCTATCTTGACAAATACCAAAGTGTGATCAAAACGTACCAAAATTGAATTTAAAATTTAAAAAAAATACTAGCAAGAATATGCACCCTCCTGGCACAAGTATTTAAGTTTAAAGTAATGAGATATATTAAATTAGAAAGACTAACAAAATTAAATACGAACGCATATAAAAAGATTGCACTTATTCTAATTATATTTTAATTGGTTTCGAACGTCTATCTTGACAAATACCAATACATACAAAGTGTGATTGAAAAGTACCGAAACTGAATTTTAAATTTTTTAACTTTTAAAATCAAAACTACAAACAAGAATATGCACCCTCCACACATAAGTATTAATGTAGAAAAATGTAGATAAACACAGGATGTGACATTAAATAGAAGTTTATATTGGTGGTAATCTCGACGGTCAAACATTAAGGTTTATATAAAACCTTCTTCAGGATAATATGATAAAAGGAAGAGAAAAAATTTTTGTTGTTCATAAAGGCAATGGATGTTTTTTAATTAAGTATTAATCTAATGAAATATATTAAATTAGAAAGACTAATGAATTGAAATAAGAATGCATATAAAAAGATTGCACTTATTCTAATTATGTCTTAATTAGTTTTGACAAATACCAATACATACAAGTAAGTACCGAAACTGAATTTTAAAGTTTTTAAATTTTAAAATCAAAAATACTAGCAAGAATATGTGCCCTCCAGGCATAAGTATTTAAGTTTTAACGTAATGAAATATATTAAATTAGAAAGACTAACAAAATTAAATAAGAACACATATAAAAAGATTACACTTATTTTAATCATATTTTAATTGGTTTTGATATAAAATCATTAATAGGATTGATTTTAATACATTGGAGAATAAAACAATAATATTAGAGATCAATAATACCAAGTAATTACTTATTAAATGAGGTTTTGTTAAAACCAGTATGCAAATTAACCACACCGTATATTATGTAAACCTTTATTTCTTAGTGATATATAAGACACATTGCAGGATTTTAAATGCACTAATAACATGGGCTGTTTTGGGGCAAATCCAACTCAGATTTTTATAGTGACATCATTAATAAATAATATTTATTCTATGTATTAATGATTTTGACTATAATATAAATTAAATAAATACTCATTGATAAACTTATGCAATTCCTGAGGGTATTGTGATGTAAGCAGTGATGTAATTTCAGTTATAAACACTCAGACACTGAATCTCTATTATAATAAATGAAATAAAATTTTTAGTCCTCCAAAAAAATTAAGAATAAAAACAGCAATAGTTTTTAAAAAGATAAAGATTGAATTGAATGATTTCAGAAATAATGATTAAGGCTCACACAATGTTTTCTTGATTTAAGAGGTTGAGTTTTTGTAGTTTTAATTGTGGCAAAATGTCAAGACTAGTAGCACGTAGCTTGCAGGGTGGTGACTTGAAGATGCCGGATTCAAGTTGGGGTTGCTATCAGAGCTGATATGATACACAATAACCCATTGGTGATGAAGAAGTGCATCACTGATGACCACCTTCTATGCATTCAAAAGATGTATCTTAAGACTAGAAAAATAATTTAAGAGGGTATTTTTTTAAACTATTGGATGAATTTGATTTGTAAATAAATATTGTTTAATATTGTATATATTCTTGAAAATGTTGAAATATGCTTCACCTTGAACCCAAATAATTAATGCACAATTCACCAAAAGAAATAGGGGAAAAAAAAATGGTAAGTGAATTAAAGATTTTTTATTGTTTTATTTTTTATCTTGCTTCTAAATTATCATTATCTCAAAAATGTAGTCTATAAACTTGAAACTTAATATCCCTGCCTCCCAAATATAAAAATGAAGTCATTTGCTAGGCTTTGAGATATATATATATATAAGATAAGCATATATAGAAAAAAAAAAAAAAAAGTATTCCAAAAAAAGATGAATTTATTCTTGATGGTGAAGTCAATGTTTAAACATTTTGGTTTATATTAAACCTTCATCAGGACAATACAATAGGATGGGAAAAGATTATTGTTTGAACAGTGATGGATGTTTTTTTTAAATGACTGGAGTTGGCAAATGTAAATAGAGAAAAGGCTCATAATCGTATTTTGGTCTGCGTTCATTTTGAAAATCAAAACATGATTGGTACACAAGAAGATAAAAGATGTGAAAGGTACATATGGAGATGTCCAAAATCTGTTTTTCTTTTGTCATATTGTCAGATTTATTTCCATATTTTACTTCCAAAACAAGCTTATATAACTCAATCATTATTGCTTGAAAAAAGGTTGCAATATGCTGAGTCTTGAACTTATATAATTGGTGCAAAATTCCTAAAATGATATAAAATGAAAAAATAAAGGGTAACCAAATTCTAAAATTATTCATTGCTTTATTTTTTTCTTCGTACATTTAAACTATGATTATCATAAAAAATATAGTCTCTTCTCCGTGTTGGCTTGGTCTGTAGAATACACCAACTACATCTCTGCAGAGGGGTAAGACCCAGCGTCCCAATAGTTCCACATGTTGGTTGTAGTTGGCAACCTGTGAAGCGTGAAGACAGGATCATGGTGGCTGAGCAGTCTGTTACCCGATACTAAGTGGTCCTGTGACATGCAACATTCCACTTTGACCCTTACTTGGGCTAGATGGGCTGTCAAAGGGAAACCATCTGATTAATTGGTTGGTCATGTCAATCCCTAGCACCTATACGATTGTCCCGACTGTATTCTTCAAATTTCTCTTATGGCAAACATGAGAAGAGTGAAAGAAAGAAAGAAAGAGACAAAAAAAGTAAAAGAGAAAGAAAGGGTGAGAAGAGTGAAAGAAAGAAAGAGAAGAGACAAAGAAAGTAAAAGAGAAAGAAAGAAAGGACAAGAAAAGGGAAAGAAAGAAGAGACAAAGAAAGAAAGAGACAAAGAAAGAAAAAGAGAAAGAAAGAAAAAGTGAGAAGAGTGAAGAAAAGTTGAAAAATCTACAAAAGCGTAAAGTGCGTATTATACAGCAATGATTCTGGTATAAATAAAAAAAAGGGCGTGATTCTGGCCTTCTTTTCCTATTCACATAGCGAAAACATACAACAAACTTATCATTTCTTTGGCATCTCTCCATCAAATCAAATTGATTATGCACTCTTCAAACTCTTCCTCTATGCACTGTATAAACATGCACTTGTACACATATACATATAAAGAGATGCACTTGCACACATATATGTGTAATGAGATGCACTTGTACACATATACATGTAAAGAGATATACAGATAAATAGATATATACATACGCATGTGCAGATAAATGTGTGTACATGTGTGTACATAAAGATACTTACTAATTTAAGCTGATCTTTGGCACTGAGCCACAATTAGTGGGGTACTCAACAAAGACTGGATTCACTAATCTAACAGCGGTTGGTCTCAAAAAAACAAGATTTACAAAAGAAGTGAGAATATCAATACATTTAGTTTTGTATAGCAACTAATCCTATATGAATGATTTCAATCCTCATTGGGGACCCCAGAAATTGTGATACCGTGCTAGACTAAAGCTCAGAAAGTATATATGTGCATCAGGGTAGATCGATTTTGGAACTGTAATATCTCCCATGTGGCAAAAGTTGAAAATTAACATAAAGAATTACCACACAAAATATTTTTCTTCAAAACTTTGCCTTCGTTTGAGGAAATAGATTTCAATCTTTTAAGATGTTATCACTGTTACAGCTTACTTATTAGGTAAAAAGCAGCATATCGGAGGTGTCGGTGGTTATGGGGGAGCATATTTTCAATTTGAATTCTAATTATTATATTTTATTCATTTCGTTTAAAATGACAAATTTTTCTGTTTTAGATATTGAAATTGCTAAATTTTCTAATCAATTTCAAGGCTAAATATTGCGAAAGAGGATTTTGGTGCATTTTAGCAGACGATCTTTGATGCTATTTCCTCAAACAATGATGCAAGTAAGAGATCACGTTTTTGGTATCAGTATTTATTATACCAACACACAATTTTTGCTGTTTGAGAGAATTTGATATTTTCAAAAAAGTGAAAAATCAATCAATGTGCATATACCCCCCATATATATATATATATATATATATATATATATATATATATATATTAAGAAATTTGAAAAAACAAGTGTTCCAAAATTAGATAAATTTATTTATCAACGCTTAAACGTTTTGGTTTCTTTAAATCTTCATCAGGATGTATTAAGGGGTGAAGAAATTGATGGATGTTTTATAGATGACACGAGATAAAAAAATTTTTTTTTCAAAAAGATTTTTTATCTATAAAACATCCATCAATTTCTTCACCTCTTAATACATCCTGATGAAGATTTAAAGAAACCAAAACAACAGATACGTATATACAAAATATGACCCGTCTTTATTTTCTTCGGCTTGTGGGTGGTGAGGGCGGCGTAGAGCTTCACAATGGAAATGCCTGAGGGTTGACAATGAGCGTTGACAATGACTGCTGCTGGGATGGCTAACGTTGGTGAGGTAAAAGGGTGGCTAGGTGGGTCCCACAGCCTTTTGGTCGATGGACCGTGAGTGCTTGTCATGCTCACTTGTTCTCTGTCCAAAGGGTTCTGTCTGACTAATCGCTGAGATCTCTGGATCTCTGACTGTCTTTTATGTATATAAGCCGCCTACGCATTTTCTTTTGTTCTTATCAGCGGAAAATCTACTTCCGAATTTCATTGTTATACTTTTTTTCTTTGTTCGCATTCACCGGAAGAAGTCCTTTGTCATTTTTGTCGCCTTTCTTTGTTTCGGTTTAAATGGAAAATCCTACTTCCGCCCGTACGATATGCAACACATTCTATCACACGAAACATCCGAGTGAGACAAACAAGACATGCTGAGCACTGCTGGAGAAGCAGGGATGAACTCATAAGTGACATTCTCCTATAGAAACCTGCATATGGGCATGCTAGTGTGGGCTGCCCAGCAAAGACCTACATTGACCAGCTCTGCATGGATACTGGATGCCTCACAGAGGACCTCCCGAGAGCAATGAATGATAGGGACAGTTGGCGAGAGTTTCTCATGAATATAACTGCTACTGGATATCAATACAACTGGGTTTCTCCCCTCTACCCAAGTGACGCTGGGTAGCCACTTCTAGTAGCCAAATAAAAAGAGAAATAAATACAGAAATGGATCAAAGGTTTTTAGGAAGATAGGCAATCAAATGATAAATATAATGTTTTACCTTTGGAGACCAGCTTCCTTTTTTGGTAATCGCTCAGCTGCAATTAAAAAGACATTGTGTCCATCCTTGATTCCTTCAACTTCATTGTTTTCCTCTTCATTTTCAAAGCAGAATTTATTGCCAAGCCATGTGAGGTAGAAATCAGGATTCATCTTGCAAGAGAAATGACAACATTTTAAAAAAGTGAAGGCAAACATCAAAGATGAAACTGCTTAAAGGTAAATACATACTTTACTATACACCATAAACACAGTATTTCAGTTTGAACACTATTTTACTATACATAGTAATTCAAATATTTCAGTCTGAGCACTACTTTACTATACACAGTGAGCCCAACATTTCAGTCTGAGCACTATTTTACTACACAAATTAAGTCCAATATTTTGATCTGAGCACTACTTTACTATACACCATAAACCCAGGATTTCAGTCTGAACACTACTGTACGCAGTAAAACCAATATTTCAGTCCGAGCATTACTTTACTATACACATTAACCCCAATATTTCAGTCTGAGCACTACTTTAATATACACAGTGAGCAATATCTTCCATAGATGCCCTTGCGACTAAAATGACAGGTCTGCAGATGCTGCTCAAAAACATACCTCTGATACCACAGAGATTCCTCCAACTAGCCTCTGTATGCCAGCAATTTTAAATCTGGGAAATCATTCTGCTATACTCTTATATATATATATATATATATATATATATATAAGCTCAGTTGGTAGAATGTTCAACTAGGAACCACAAGGTTCTGGATTCGATACCAGCCCTTGCCAACTCAGCGTATGAGAAGCACAGGGATCTGTGCGGTAACGTGAGGAGCTTATGGTAGGTTCTAAAAAATAATTTCCTTGGGCTAGCACTAGTGAAAAGGGATAGACTCCCTCACTGTCTAGTTGATACCAACATTAAGCCACCCCATAGACTTTATATAATAATATATATATATATATATATATATATATATATATATATATGTCTATGTAGGCAATATATTCTTTTGTAGGCATGTTTTATAAAGGATTTAGTGTGTCCTAGGTATTACGCCAAACTGCATCTAGTGGTAAAGTTCCAATTTTGGAGCTCTAGGGAATGTGGAGTACCTCTTCATTGCAATTACTTCCAGGTATACTTTGACCCGGAGTGGTAGTACCTGTTAGGGCCTCATCTATGAGTTAAATAGATAAAAAATGATTTTTAAGAATGTTTAAAAAAATTGACTTTAAAAAAATTGCATACCCAATAAGAATGAATCAAACAAAATGTCTTCAGCATAAAATAACCCAAGGTTTGACATGCCCTTAAAACCAACCAACCAACCAACCAACCAGCCAAACAGGGATTTAGTGTTTAGATTTTTATTCAAACTTTTCTTTTTGGTGAATGAAGAATAAATTGTCTATATTA
This sequence comes from Doryteuthis pealeii, assembly GCA_023376005.1. NCBI lineage: Eukaryota > Metazoa > Mollusca > Cephalopoda > Myopsida > Loliginidae > Doryteuthis > Doryteuthis pealeii. The sequence continues at coordinate 101,026,350 of CM042141.1, read as the reverse complement.
AACGAAATCTCTTTTAGCTTAGGGGGGGAGGGGGTCATAAAATGCATTTAATATAGGTACAACATTCACACCTCAGTAGATCTACAGTCATGTGATCCTTTTATGCTATATCTACACTTCAAAGAAGTACCAATGGCCTAAGCATTTATACATGATGTCTTGCCCAACTAAACATTCCTTGAACACAGAATCCAGCTCCTCCATCAGCACAAAAGCACCTATGATGTCCTAGAAAATGACCAAAGAAAGTTGAAAGTGTCCATATTTGGACAACACAAAAAAAGAGACTTTGGACAGTTTTTAAAACTGTCTACAAAAAAGAAAAGCTGAATAAAAAGATGCACTAACACACACACACACATACATACACACACACACACACACATATATATATATATATATAATATATATATATATTGATATATGTATATATATATATATATATATATGTACATATGTGTATTTGTATATAGATATAACCATATATGTATATATATATATATATATATATATATACAGATATGATATATATGTATGTATATATATATACATATATATGCATATATATATATATGCATATATATGTTATATATATATATATATATATATATATATACATATTATATATATTATATATATATATATATATATATATATATATATATATATATATAATATAGATATATATATATATATATATATATATACACCCATACACACATATATGTATATATATATGTATAAATTAAGATAATTTTTTTGATTGTCAATCGTTAATCCTTAAAAGAAAAGCCCATATACAATTATTCTTTGAAAAAACAGAATATTTACAGAATTGGTCTGCTTCAGAAGTTCTTAGATTCTATAGATTCCTGCAAGGCAGTCTGTGAGAGATTCTTAAAGAGAATATGCACAAGTAACAGGTTTGCTATCAACATAATAGCATTTGGTTACGGTCTCAATAGGTCACAAGTAGCAGTTGCGTCTACAGATTTATTCTGAGTGAAATGAGTCGAGTCGATTTCTCAGACAAATGGGTTTCTTAGGCTGGTGATTAAAAAGAAAAAAAAAAAAAAAAACCAGAGATTCTGGATTTTTATGTCCAACCCAAGAGGACACAATCAGTCCAATGTGACATCTGTCATCAAAGGGAGGTAATCGTTTTTTTCTTCCTAAACAATATCAATGATGACAAAAAATTGATTTTAATAAATATGTGCTTAGTATTATTGATTTCTGATTGTTTGGTTTTATCTTAATGAATATGAGCAAAAATCTCGGAGATAAATCTTAAAAGAAATCAATTAACGAGAAGAAATAACGGTATTCTTTACTTCCTAATTTAACTAAATAGTTAAATTAGGAATATTTAGCAATGAAAGTTGGGAGTGATAGAAGTGTAAATTCCAGTTATTCTATTTTTCGATTATACCCCATTCTGTTTCAAATCTTTTTATCTGCATTCTTAGTTTCCTGAGCCTTTCTAATTTGATATAATATTTTATTACATAAAAACATGCAACCTCAGTGTACATATATTTGCTAGTATAGATAATAATAAGTCCACTTCATTCTGCTCTTGTTGCCTTTGGAGTATCAAGAGTTAACACATAATTAATATTATCAGGTCATCTTGACACCAACTTTCACTTGGCTGTCAAAGATGGAACTTATACAAAATGGCTGACCTCCAATAGATGAAGAATCTATATTTAGAAGTACAATGGTATGTTTATGCTATATTCTATCATTAAACAAGACAGATACATCTCTACACTGGATGGTAAATTAGTAGACCAGTTCAAATACCTAGGTAGTAATATCTTATCTACAGAAACTGATGTCATTGCACACTAGGGTAGGTCGATTTTTCACTAAAAATCCTCTTTTTCTAAAGGTTAAATTTTGCAAAAATGAGGATTTTTAGTGCATTTTAGTAGATGATCTTTTATGCTATTTCCTTAAACAATGGTGCAAGTAAAAGATCTAATTTTTGGTATCAGTATTCAGTATACTATCACACAACTTTTGCATAGATGGACAATTTGATATTTTTAAAAAGTGAAAAATCGAACCGCCCTATTGCACGTATATGGAAAGCATAGACTGCTATAGACAGATTATCGATCATATGGAAATCTGATCTCTCTGCTAAGATAAAGTGAGAATTCTTCCAAGCTATAGCTATGTCAGTTCTACTGTACAGCTGCACCACTTGAACCCTAATGAAGTGCTAAGATAAAAAAGCATGAAAATACACAAGCACCCAGCACCCCACAAAAAGCAGCTGTACGGCCACTTGCTCCCACTAACATAAATCATCTGGGTAAGATGAACAAGACTTGCTGGACACTACTGGAGAAGCAAGGATGAACTCATAAGTGACGTTCTCCTGTGGACACCTACACATGGACAAACTAGTGTAGGCCAACCAGCATAAACCTACATCAATCAGCCCTGTGCGGATTCAGGATGCTACACGGAGGACCTCCAAGGGGCAATGACTGATAGGGACAGTTGGAGAGAGAGAGAGTCATGGATATCTATGCGGCCAGCATGACAAGATGATGATGATGATGATGATGATGAATTGTGGTAGAAGAACGGGAAACCTAGAAACAAGAATACCAAAACAGAGAGAAAAATAACCATGGAAAATTCAGAATACAAATTGAAGGTCATCCCATCAGCTAGGGCTGAGGTTTTTGCACTGGTCACTGCATGAGCTTTGGTTTGTGCATGGCTCCCCATGTTAATAGGAGTTTATGTTCATCTGATCTTGTGAGAGGTCCAGAAAACATCTACTATTTACCCATAGCTGGGATGGGGAAAACAGATGGATTCATACCTTTCCCAAGGGGATTAGTGTGAAGTGAAATGTAAACAGCCTTGCGCAGGATTTGAACTCGTGTCACCAATTCTATTTCCTTCAGTGATGATAATTGCAGTAAGTGCTCTACCTCTACTAAAGATTAATTTCTGCTGTTTAAAATATTTTTCTTATCTGGAAATCTAATTATTGCTAAATTTTCTTGTAAGCACAAAAAACATGGGTCGTTTAGGGCTCTACATATTTTTGATTTTTTAAAGATCTCCCATTTAAGGATTAGTGTTATATTTACCTATATATATATATCTATATATCTATATATATATATATATATATATATATGTGTGTGTATTTTGGAAAAGGTGACTTACCGGTGAATATGGTCACAATGGTTAGTTGAGGCAAAATTCAGAAAGGTAAGACAGCGATATAACAAATAAAAAGTGCTCAATATGTTAGTAGAGCAAATTTATTGTAATACAGGTACAAGTGATAACCTACTCGAGTTTCACCATAAGGATCTTCAGGGTTAAATACACTGGATTAATCAAGATATTGACCCCCACCCCAAATGGGGCAATCCATTGGCTGTGGGCACCGACCCATAATGCCTGAAGACAAGATTGCTGTAGCCGAATGGTCTGTGACCTGGGGGTACTAACTGGTCCTTTGACATGCAACACTCCACTTCAGCCCTTAATTAGGCTAGAGAGGCAGTTGGAAAGGCCCTATCTAATCGATCGGTTGGTCATGCCAAGCCTTAGCATGTATATGATTGTCCTGGCCAATTCCTTCAAATTGCTCTTATGGTAAACACCCACCTCCTTTATCATATAGGTGCTAGAAGGTGATAGCAGCATTTATTGATACTGAAAATTATTTCTACCTATTATCATTTCTAACAATCTATTAATACACATGAACTTAAACAAATAATATATATATATATATATATATATATATATATATATATATTTAGTTTAATGACACATAATGCATCCCAAGATATTCCTTAATTTTGGGATTAAGTTATGATTGAAAAAAATTCCATTTTATTTGGTTCTAATTAATTAGTCGTAATTTGCAATTAAGTCAAAAACTCACCCATCTTTTACTCACATTCTGTCTGTCACTTTTCCCCTCTCTATATATATTATGATTAACTGCTCTTTATATATGTTAGTTTTCTCTGTAATCGTAAAGAGAGAGATTGGAGCGTGTGAGCGGTACAGTGAACTTCCCAATTTATTTGTATGCTGATTTTCAACATTTATCATCTGGCTTATATATAAGACGTGTTAGTTTTTGACTTAATTTCAAATTTTAGCAAAATGATTTTAATGTTGTTTTTTGGGTTTTTTTTAATTCTCCGGTCATATTCAATTTTTCAATTCAATTCGTTTTGCAAACTAACTTTCTTCCTGATCACAATTATCTAGCCAGAGCTCAATAGGTGACCCAACATTTACATTTTTTCTAGTATGAATACATATATACAGGGTGCAGCATAAGTAACGCCCTTTTAAATTTCCTATCTTATAATGTATATTTCAGATAAATTTCATGAAATTACCATTGAAATGTGTCAAAATGTTTGTAAAAGTGTTGCTGGTAGAGTTCAGAATTGTATGGATCTTTTGTAACTATTCTTTTTCTTAAATTTGGTTTGATTTCATTTGTATTGAACATTATTAAACCGAATAAGCATTATAGGAATTTTGTTAATATATTATATTAATCCATTAACCATTCATGTTTGAAAAAATAAAGGCTTTAATTTTGTTCCACTTAAACAAAGGGCATTACTTATGCCGCACCCTGTATAATATACTAATCCTATATTGAGGTAAAAAAAAAAAAAAAAGGCAGATTCTTGCCCTGATGAGCTACCAAGCGAAACTATTAGTAGGTATATCTGACTCATTAGGATTCACTTTATTATGGGAGTAAAAAATGGAAATAGATCTGACAATATGTAGAAAATAGAAAAACAAAGTATTCCAAAAAAAAGATTTATTCTTGATGGTGAAGTTGATGTTTAAACGTTTCAGTTTATATTCATCAGGACAATACAATAGAAAGAAAAAAAAACTTGTTTTCTGAACAGTGCTAGATGTTTTTTGTTTTAAAATGACAGGAGTTGGGAAATGTACATACGATGTGAGGTGCCCTCTCCTGAGTTGGTATAAAGCACTTGTGTAAACTTATATTTCTACTTGAAAAGGAAAAGTCGTTCCAAGTGGAGAAAGGTCGCACGGATTAAAATTACAACAAGATGCCCACTCAGCTACTAAGACACATATAGAGATATACTCATATATTCATATATGAACATTTAAAGAAATGTAATGATGCCTAAGTACATACACTTATTTTAGCATAGATATATTCTTACATGAATGTACACTAGTGTGTGTATGTGAACACACACACATAGATGCATTAATATGGAGGTGTGTGATATAATGGTTAGAGTCGTAGGAAATGGATTCATCGCCCCAATTTAAAATCCTGGACATGGCTGTTTGCATTTTACATAGTGCTAATACCTTTGGGAAAGGTATGCATCCAACTACTCTCCCTCCAGCTACAGGTAAATAGTAGGGCAGACTTGGCTCTTTAACCTTGGTTAGGTAATCAGTTTAGGAGAGGGAAAACTCTGAATTCAAACCTGTTAAACTCTGCTTAAGAAATTGACCTTGTGTCACATCCTGTTTGTGTGGAAGTGTTGGTAAATATATATATATATATATATATATATATTGGCAGCAAGTTATTTTGTAGGCAGGTATTATTAAACAACACGGAACATTTATTTTTCATGATCTTGATTTGTATCTTTTCCAGTCTTCTGGCTAGCTTTCTAAGGTCAGGATCCAGTTGAAATAGGATTTTTCCCCATACTATCAACCAGAGCGCTTTCAACTATTTCTTCAGTCGTCATCAGGGGGGAAGGGGGGCATATGTCTTTGTTTCTTTTTCCCCAAAAATAATAGACTCTTCTAATTTAAAAATAAAATATTGTTAAAGGAACAAGAAAAAGGGAGGAAAAAAAACTAACACCAAAACACATACCCACCTGATGATGACTGAAGAAACAGTCGAAAGTGCTCAGGCTGATAGCATGTGAAGAATCCTATTTCAATTGAATCCTAACATTAGAAAGATAGCCAAAAGACTGGTAAAGATACAAATCAAGATCATGAAAAAGAAATGATCCATGTTGTTTAATAACACCTGCCTACAATATATATATATATATATATATATATATATATATATATATGCATTAATAACTATACACTGATTAACAAAAAAATTATGACCGGTGATATGTAGAAAGAATGACAGCTATTGCCTCATAACTACTATGTATGTCAGGATCAGAGGTATATAAACAGGTATACTGGCCTCAAGTACTTGATATTGCAAAGGGAAAGGTATGCATTTGTCAATCCCTCCATACGACCAGGATGTGACACAAGGTCAATTTTTAAGTGGAGTAAAGCTGGTTTTAAATTAGAGTTTTTCTTCTCCTAGTCTGGTTAACCTTCACTTGACCCCCCCCCTCACTTCCGCCAAGGAAAGGCATGTGAAAGAGAACTGGTCCAGTTAAGTTAGGAAAATTTTAGCAGTTAATCAGGAGGAGTAGACATTAGAGTCTTTGCTCCTAAGATGCTGGCTTCTCACCGTGCGGTTAGAAACCCTTTTGGGCTGTGGGTTCTTAATAAAGACTAAAAAACAACAAAGTCTTGTTGTTTAATTATTCCACAAGGAATTAACACAGACTGCCCAGCCTGAAGAAAGAAGAAATCAGCCCAGAGGAGATGGCATTGACAAGCAGACAAGTAAGAACCCATCATCTGGGTATTATCGCATAAATGCATCCTGGCCTCCTGCCCTAAAAAAACACTCAGTGGTGCCTGATGAAAATCCAACCTGAGCTGCTATTGAAATCCCTAGCTCTTTGAAGGTGTTTTTCTTGAAAAGTTAATGCAATATGAAAGCGATATTTTAAACCTCCTCTCAAGTCTTTTCTCAACAAGTAATACTGAAAAAAATAAATTTTTTAGTGCGCGTGTGTGTGTGTGGGGGTAAAATATTTACATTTACTTAATGATAAAAAACCTGAGTGGTGGCTTACTTTTAACACCTTCAAACCACTAAAAAAAGTTATTTGTTGATAAAAATGCCTTCAAACCACTAAAAAAAATTTTTTAAAGAGGGGTGGGGGCTAAAAATATTTACATTTACTTGTCCAGAAAAGATTGGGGGGTTATAAAATATCGCTTTCATATCACATTATCTTTTCGGGAAAAACGCCTTCAAACAGCTAGGGATTTCAATAGTAGTGCGGGTTGGATTTTCAGCAGGTACTGCTTAGCGTTTTTTAGGGCAGGAGACCAGAATGCATTTATGCAATATGCAACCCTCATCTCATCTCCTCTTTACTCTCTTCCCATTATATTACCAAGATGTACAGGGGTGTATAACATGGCAACTGGTCAACAAGAAATAAAACTCAATTCAAATTGAAATCAAACCTTTTAAACTCTGCTTAAAAATTGACCTTATGTCATATCCTGTTCGTGTGGAGGGGTTGGGTAAATACATACTTGGACGGAAGATCAACTTATATATGGCATCATCTAACCATTCCAATCACAGAATATACCTGAGGAGGTTCAGATAAATCCTTTTATTCAAGTGACATTTTCTTTGTAAGAAAACTTTGAGTGTTGAACAAAAGGTTCTCTTTTTTCAATTTGCTCATCCTCCCTGCGAGAAACTATTGACGTTGCTAGAATATGTTTGATGATTTAGAACTTCAAGCCAAAATCATGAAAATATCACAGAACTGACAAGTCCGTAAAGTCTACCGCAAATCTCCACCACAGTTGGGTTGCCGATGGCAACTACCTTTGGTGAATGGTAGAGGTATAGATTTAAAACAATTTCATAATGTCTATATATACTTTGCCTGATAAATCATGTTACTGGACGCTGTGGTTGTGCGATCCAATAAACCTGAATGGATTATAAAGAAAATATTTTCTGTATGGATCAGTATTTATGGATTCTCAGAAAAGTTCCACAGTAATAGTCACGGAGAGTTCTCTAATAAATCATTTAAAGAACTTTGTGAAAAAGTTAATATCACCACGAAGGCAACTGGTGCAGTGGCACCATGGTCAAATGGTTTATGTGAAAGAAATAATCAATGTCTTCATGAAATACTGACTAAAACAATTGTACAAGGTTTGTCAGAAAAGTTCCAAAATGATGGCATTCTTCGATGTAAGGGGCATTGTCCATTGTGAGTTCTTGCCACAGGACCAGATGATCAACCAGCATGTCTACAAAGAGATACTACAGCGTTTGCTTTGTTCAGTGCACGTGAAGAGGCGAGAGATGTGGCAGGACAACTCATGGGTGTTTCACCATGACAACACACCTGCCCACACTGCCCTGAGTATCAGAGATTTCCTGGCCCAAAAGAACATCACTGTGCTGAAGCAACCTCTCTACTCACCCGACCTGGGTCCATGTGATTTTTTTTCTCTTCCCCAAGCTCAAGGGGGTTATCAAGGGAACCCGTTTTGAGGATGTGCTACAGAGAATCCCGGAAGAATCCTTCCAGGAGTGCATGCAAGCATGGCAGAGAAGGATGGGAAAGTGTATTAGACTCCAGTGGGATTACTTTGAAGGGGATAACTTGTAGTTGTAGTTTGGATTTGAAATAAATTTTTTGTGACACCAGTCCTAGAACTTTTATCACATACCTTGTATATATTATTTGCATGTGAATAATTTGTTGATAAGTATTTTGTTCATCAAGTAATTGCTAGTACACAATACAAAAGCTGGTTGGTTGGTTGGTTGGTTTTGGTTAGGAGGAAAGAGGAAGTTAGGAGTAGGAGCTCTCAAAGTAGTTTTTAACTAATGAGAAGAGAGTCCCTTTGGTTTGAATTCAGAGTTTTCCTTCTCCTAGACCAGTAATCATACCAAGGTAAAAGAGCCCAGTATACCCTACTATTTACCCATAGCTGGAGGGAGAATAGTTAGATTCATACCTTTTCTAAGGGTATTAGTGCTATGTGAAATGCAAACAGCCATGTCCAGGATTCTTTCTCCAAGCATTTTGCATTAGAGTCCAAGTGGTGTTGCCATACAGTAACACTGATGTGGCTACAGCTTGGAAGAATTCTTTCTTTACAATCCTGTGTGGAGAGGTCTCCATCTTGTTTAAAACACATGCACTTACTTTTATCTGAGTTCACACACACACACACACACACACACACACATATATATATATATATATATATATATATATATATATATATATATTATACTAAAGCTGAGTGAATCAAATTTTGTTTCCTAAATACTTTTTTATTGTTTAGTTTAATGACATGAAAAGTATACTAAATTATTCCTTACTTTTTGGATTGAATTATCTTTTTTAAAAATTCTGTTTTAATTGGTTCTAATTTGTTGTAATTTGCAATTAAGTAAACAACTGAACAATCTCTTACTTTACTTTCTGCCTATCACTTTCTCCCCCTCTATGTATCTCTTGGTTACCTCCTTGTTATATAATGTTAGTTTCTCTGGGAGTGTAGAGAGAGAGAGAGAGAGAGAAGACAGACAGGAGAAATTAAATGTATTTCTATGTTAAATTTCACAAGCTTAACCCGCAGCTTAAATTAGGTCAAACATTCCTTTTCTTAGAAAGCTTACAAAATGATTTTAATGTTTTGTCTGGCCGTATTTGTCTTTTTAAATAATTTGTTTATTTAATCTCTTATTCTATATTATATTTAAGTTAATCATTATTAATAATTATATTTAAGTTGATTACTATTTTAGATGGTAGCTAGTGTCCTGGTATTGTTTTAAAAGAACACTCCTAATTCATATATATATACATATATATATATGAATATGATAAAATGAAAAAACAAAGGATGTTTACAACTGCATGGGCTCATCAGTTTGTTTTTTCCTTTGTTTTTTCATTTTATCATATTCACACTGTCGGATTAATTTCCATTTTATTTTCACATATATATATATATAACTTTTTCCTCCTATTCTACTCTCTCTCTGTCTCTCTCTCTGTCTGTCTGTCCCTGTCTGTCTGTCTGTCTGTCTCTCTCTCTCTCTATATATATATATACACAAGGTGTGTCAAAAAAGTATTGAGATTTTTTGTACTGTTTGACACAACTTGTATTCTGAAAAAAAATAACATTCCATTCATAAATTTTTTTTCCGAATACAATGTGTGTAAAAAAAGTACCAAGTTTAAAGCTGTATTTACCAAGATAGAAATGAAGAATGAATGGAACGTTATTTTTTTTTTAAGAAGACAAGGTGTATCAAAAAGTACAAAAATCTCAATACTTTTTTAACACACCTTGTATATATATAATACAGATAATATTGGTGCTATATCTATAAGTAAACAGTGGTGAATATCATGGATAGAGCATTTACATCTAAGTTAGACTAGCGTGGACATGGAATCAACAGCACTTGGTTACTGACAGTTTCTCACCTATGTGATTATTCAAATCAAGTTATATATATATATATATATATATATATATATATAACTTTTTGATGGTGACACTTTATTTAGGAGCATTTGAAACAGTATTAATGTTCTGCACAGTGACAGACAAGTATTGTTTTTTTTAGAATGTGTCTTCAGAGAAGCTTTGTCGTCCTCTTCGTCACAATGTCTGCTTTAGTAGTAATGTTAAATTTTATACTGGTAACAAGGTCTACTACAAAAGACAAACACATAAGATATAGAGTGGACTCGTAGTTGCTGTTGGTCAGGGTGGACAACAATTTCCAGTTAAACACAAAGATATTTATGTCTGACTAGACCCAAGTAGGTTGATATCAGAAAGACCGATCCAACTAAATTCTGTTAAAACCAATTGAGAAGCAACAACTTCAGGCACCAAAGATTCACAATGCAATGTGACTGAGAAGAGTGGGAATAAAGGAGAAAACGTCATGGAAAATCTTGAAAAGAAAAATGGCACACCGATTCCAGAATCAAAGACTGGAATCATATCACAAGATAGTGGAAGGTCTCCCAAATATAAAGGTTTGGTCTGGTTTGGTTTCTATGTTTAATGGCATATAAACCATTGGGAGTTATTTAATGCCAAAACCATTCTTGTAGAAGAATAGTAGTGGTATTATTTAACCCATAGCTAGAAGGTTATCTAATGCCAAAGCCATCCTTGTAGAAGAACAGTAGTGGTACTATTTAACCCATAGCTAGAAGGTTATCTAATGCCAAAGCCATCCTTGTAGAAGAACAGTAGTGATACTATTTAACCCATAGCTAGAAGGTTATCTAATGCCAAAGCCATCCTTGTAGAAGAACAGTAGTGGTATTATTTAACCCATAGCTAGAAGGTTATCAAATGCCAAAGCCATCCTTGTAGAAGAACAGTAGTGATACTATTTAACCCATAGCTAGAAGGTTATCTAATGCCAAAGCCATCCTTGTAGAAGAACAGTAGTGGTACTATTTAACCATAGCTAGAAGGTTATCTAATGCCAAAGCCATCCTTGTAGAAGAACAGTAGTGGTATTATTTAACCCATAGCTAGAAGGTTATCTAATGCCAAAGCCATCCTTGTAGAAGAACAGTAGTGGTACTATTTAACCCATAGCTGGGTAAATACAAAGACAATTCAGCTCATATTTTAAATAAAAACAGTATTTTTTAAAAGAATAAGGAGGTTCAATACAAATTACATTGAGGAAATAATGGAGTGATCTGCAAAAATTGCCATACCAAGTTTAAAGAGCCCAGTCTGCCCTACTATTTACTCATAGCTAGAGAGTCAATAGTTGGATTCATACCTTTCTCAAGAGTATTAGCACTATATGCAATGCAAACAGCTTCATCCAGGATTTGAACTTGTGTACTGAGTCCATTTCCTGTGATGATAACCACTACACTCCTCCAAGTATATTGGCTCTGAACTCAACCAAAGATCTGATTTCTCCATCTGTATCAATCAGGAAAGTTATATCAGGATCACTGAGCTTATCAACATGGACATCAGCTTCTGAAAGATGATGCTGTTACTATGGAAAAGAAAACTTGTTGGACCACTTAATAGGATTGCTGGCATCACATGTCCTATTATGTTTGCTGTTTGCTAGTTGAGCTCACAAATCACAAATGCTAAATTTAACCACATAGGTATGTCCAAAATTTCGGTACAACGGCACCCTCCCCTCTTTCTTGAAACTTTTATAAAAATTCAAAATTGTAAATTGTCACTTACGAGGGTTTGTCAAAAAGTAATGCTATTTTGTTTAGGGCAGGTATAATTACCAACACTGGAACATGTATCATACATCAAAATGAAGATGGTCCTCTGTGGATCACATCCCTACTTCTCCATATAGTCACCGTTTCTCTCAATAGCAATGTTCCACTTTCAAATGAAACCATGTATCCCCGCCCCATAAAATTCTGTTGACTGTTCTTTGAGCCATTTTTTCACAACAGATTTCACTTCCTCGTCATTGAAATAATGTTTAACTCAATTAATCAATAAATAATGTTTACCTCAATGTTTACCTCAATTAATCAATAAATGAGTATTAAAAAAAACGTATTAAAAATAAAATCTTATGACATGTTAAAAACTCACCAAATCCCATTTGCTTTGTTCAGCTTCAAAATCTCAAAAATCTAAAAATAGTAACATATACAAGATGTAAGCTATGTTAATCTTCCAGTTGGGGTAGTCATGAGTGCATATTGTTTTCTTGCAGATGAAGAAATGACATAGAAATCCACTCAGGTCAAAAAAGTGTTGTCTCAAAAGGCGGCCAAAATGCTGCTACCTTTATGCAAAGTGAATAACATGTACCTTTATCAAAAATATCACCAAGAATTGACAATTTGTTTCAAGCAAGACAAGCACATCCTTCTGACTAAATGTTTGTGTCCTGGGTATGATGTTAAACTGCATCTAATGGTGAAGTACCAATTTTGGAGCTCTGGGGAGTGTGGAGTACCCGTTCATTGCCATTACTCCATTACTGTCTTAGAGGTGGTCTATATTTTATTTGACTGACCCTCCCTATGTAAGCAGAGACCAAAACATTCATTGTATTTACTAGATCTTTCTGGTTCTGGTGTGACTTAAGGGGTTTTATTTATTTAGGTATATACATATATTTACACATCTTATTATAATGGAGATTGTGTGTTTTTCTGTCTGTAACCGAAACTATATTACTAATCGAGTCACAATTAACATAGTTATTTACATCATATTCTCCATGATTTTATTTATATTTAAACCTCAATTATTAATAAAATAGCTTCACCTTTTTATTAGTGTTGTCCATATCTACATACAGATAACATGCAATTGTATTTATATATACAAAAAATTGCGGTTTGCAGTGTGAATGGGAAGGCTAATTTGCATATTGATATTAAAAATGTGATTTTATTAAATGTGTGCTTAGTATTATTGATTTCTAATTGTTTGGTTTTATTTTAATGAATATAAGCAAAAATCTCTTCAATGAATCTTAAATGAAATCCATTAACAAGAAAAAATAACTGTCATTTTATTCTTTATTTCCTAATTTAACTAAATAGTTAAATAAGTAAAATTCAGCAATGAAAGACGGGAGTGATGGAAGAGTAGGTTTCATTTCTATTTTCTATTATACCCCCACTCTGTTACATATCTTTTTATCTGACTTCTTATTAGACTTTCTAATTTAATACGATATTTCATTACATTAAAACTTAAATACTTGCACCCGGAGGTTGACTTACCGGTGAATTTGGTCACGATGGTTAGTAAGTGTAGAATTCAGAGGGGTAAGTCAGCGATATAACAAATACAAAGTGTTTAATACTAAGTAGAGCAAATTTATTATAAAATGGGTACAAGAGATAACCTACTTGAGTTTCACCATAAGGATCTTCAGGGTTAAATCTACTGAATTAATCGAGACACCGATTAATAGCAGTCGATCTGACTAATGCATTGACCACACATGTGAGATTGACTGCTATTAATCGGTGTCTCGATTAATTCAGTAGATTTAACCCTGAAGATCCTTATGGTGAAACTCGAGTAGGTTATCCCTTGTACCCATTTTATAATATTTACACACATATATATATATTTTTTTTTTTCTCTCGCCCTTAGTCATGCCAACATCAGATCCCCCCATTTTACTTAATCGTAGTTTACAATTTGACTTTTAATCATTCTTCGGTTGTAATACTTGACAAAGCACCGGATGAAAGGACCCTTGTTTACCATTCGTAATAAAACATTCTGTGCTTTATTAATTTCCATTTTTTTCTTTCTCTCTTTTCTCCCATATCATCTCCTGGTATTAATTAATAGATACTTACATATGATTCCATTAATTACAATGTTATATATATATATATATATATATATAAGTAGTTTTGTGTCAACTCTTATTAGGTCACTCCATTGCTTTGATGTTTGTCCTCTAGGTTTTCTGTTGTTTTTAGTCATTCTTGTATGAATAGTTGACATAGTTGTTTTTGTTTTTGCATCCTAAGTAAGCAAACCACTTGAAGCTTTTCTTCTTGATAATGTCAGTGATTCTATTTGGTATTCTAATGTTAATCCTTTTCTCATTGATTTTAATGTGACTCATATAGAAAAATCCCTGAAAATAGTCCTGAGGCAGATGTTTTCAAATATCTCTGAATTTTTGAGATGAGGATTGATAATTTGTATTATTTGGATTATTCAGACCATTGTCCTCATCTTCATTGTTATATACACAATTTTTTTGCCTTCTTCAGGCGTTTCATGGACTTGTTCTGTCAAGGCTCGCGATCACTGCATGAGGACTCCTGAGTTTGATAAGAAGGTTCCTGAGTTCGAGAAGTTTCACGTGTCCGACAAAAAACACTTGAATGAGGCCAGAGGGCACATCAGCCGAAACGTTGTGTATATAACAATGAAGAAGAGGCCAATAGTCTGAATAACAGAAATGTTTTTAAATAGATTGCTAATACACTACAAAATATTATTTCATGAGTTTATGAATATATAATAAAAAGAAAAAAGGCGCTTGTGATGTAATGGTTAACACTGTGGGAAATTGACATGGCAAATCAAGTTCAAATCCTGGCCGAGGCTGTTCATATTTCATATAGTGCTAATACCCTTGGGAAAAGTATGAATCATACTATTTTCCCTCCAGCTATGGGTAAATAGTAAGGGAGACTGTGCTCTTGATTACACAACTGGTCTAGGAGAAGGAAAACTCTGAATTCAAACCTGTTAAACTCTGTTTAAGAAATTGCCCATATATTGCATCCTGCTTTGTTATATACATCACAACAAGGACACTACTGCTGCTGCTGTTATGTCACATCTCAACTTTGCTATTGCTGCTACTACATTCTATCTTTGCTTAGCCAATGTTGATGTTACCACCTACAACCAGGACAAATAATATAATAAATATACAGAATAAATCCTTGAACTTGAAACTTTCCTTTTCAGCACTACTTATTCCTCATTCTCTGAACATACTTGATGATTGTGCAGAGGGGTTGGGTATATATATATATATAAAAAGTGGAGGCGTGTGGGCTAATGGTTAGAGTCGTGGGAAATGGACTCGTCGACCCGAGTTCAATTCCTCGATGAGCCTGTTTGCGCTTCACATGGCGCTAATACCCTTGGGAAAGGTATGAATCCAAATTTCCCTCCAGCTATGGGTAAATAGCAGGGCAGGCTGGGCTCTTTAATCATGGCTAGGTAACCAGTCTAGGAGAAGGAAAACTCTGAATTCAAACCTGTAAAACTCTGCTTAAAAAAATTGACCTTGTGTCGCATCCTGCTCGTGCAGAGGGGTTGGGTATATATAAATTATAAAAAGAAATAAGAACAAGAGTGAGTCAAAAGTTTTGCCATATTTTGGTAACATGAAGCAAAATTCGTCAGTTTTGGATGCTTTTGCTGAGATCGTGAAGGTGACAAACCACACTGGACTGTGTAGATACTGAAGTTGCCTGATACTCTTTGACTGCTACTCACCGTGTTTTCCTCTATGGCTGGGACCACAGCCTCGGAATCCATGGTTTTAGGCTCACCGGATCATGCCTTATTGTTGGGTTTCTTGCAAGCTGAGCAAAATTTCTTGAACTCTCTGATTACTCTGCTGTAATCAACTGCCCCTTTACCTTCCACACAACAAATGTTTTTCGTTGCTTCCACAACCCAGTTTGAAGTCATAAAGCATAAGTTCTCGAATTAGACTACGCTGCATGTTCATCCGTGTGGCTTTCAAATTGCACATGGAGGTGTTGGGTCAGTAAAATGTTTATTCCTGTGTGTGGGGTTAAGTGAGGTAGAGGCTTTCTGTGATTGGATATACGAATCACATGATGAGCCCAAAAGTTTTGGAGCAAAAAAACAAAAATTAGCAGATAGATTCCGGACAAGCTCCTGACGAGACATCAACTAGAAATTCTCTTCAATAAATCACTAAGTCAGAAGATACCAGCTATCCTCTCCATCACACTGGTAAGTCTCTCAAACTTAACTCTATACACAGGAAGGACTTTATATTGTTAGTCATTGTTTTATTTGTTCTTTAATAAATTGTTAGAATTAAACTATGTTTTAATTCATTTATCTATTGCTGTTAGTCTTAGAATTAAATGATATGCTAACAGTAATAGAGGGAAGCAATGCACAACATGACAGTGCATCATACCACAGTGGGTACCTCCCACAGCTTGAACTGCTCAGATTTGGTTTGGTTTTTTGGATTTTACAGCATGTTAACCCTTGTTGGGTTATTTTATGCAGAAAACATTTGTTGTATTCATTCTTGATGGATAAGAATTACGGCAACGAATTTTAGCACGTTCCGAGGTGTCCAAACACACGTGATATAAGCAGCTTTTGCAACAGGAGCACCTGGGCGACAGTTCACCATCACAGTTTCTGAGACGGTTGCAGGTTCTGGCAGAAGGGACTGTGGACAAAGGGGTTGTCAGGCATGTGTTCTTTGAACGAATGCCAAACAAGTACAAGGTGGGACTGGCAGCACTTAGTGAGTCCACTCCCATAGAAGAAGTGGCAGCTGTGGCAGACCACATGGCCGAATTATTGCCAAATGATTCGCACACAGTGTCCCATGTACGGGGCACTGAAAATAGCGAAATCGAGGCTATAAAGGAGAACCAGAGGCAAATCATGGCGAGGTTAGACCAGTTGGCTGAGGACGTGGCAAAATTGTCCGTCGAGAAAAAGGCCAACCGCGGGCGGAGTAACTCCCCCAAGACACGGCCCAAAGGGCGTGTAAAAGAAAAAATATGCTGGAAACACAAGAGATTCGGCGACAAAGCTGACGCTTGTATTTCCCCTTGCGCATATAAGGGACAGGGAAAAGAGTAACCTGACAGAGTAGAGCGGCCTCATCTGTCGGCGTCCCTAACTCCGGCCGCCTACTGTATGTAATCGACAAAAGGTCAAAAACGTCCTTCTTAGTGGACAGCGGGGCACAGGTGTCACTCCTCCCAGCAACAAGTGGGGATAAGAGCTTTTGCCCCGGCAAGTTTACTCTGCGTGCCGTAAACGGGTCGTTGATACACACTTATGGAGAAAGGTGTATGGAGATTGACTTGGGTCTGCAGAGAACATATACCCACGTGCTTATAGTCGCGGCTGTAAACGGCGCCATTTTAGGTGCTGACTTTCTGCAGACGTTTGGGCTCATTGTCGATTTACATGGCCGTTGTCTGAGAGACCAGGAGAGACACCTTAAGGTGGGTGGGGTGGTTAAGGCAGGCACTCCCGTGCGTCCTACGGTGGCACACACAAGTGAGGATACTATTTTTGCCAAAATGCTAAGAAGCCACCCACAAATCACTATCCCCTCCTTTCATAAGAAGGTACTACCGCACTCTATCACACATTATATAGAGACTGTAGGCCCCCCTGTCCACAGCAGAGCCAGGCGTTTAGCACCCGACAAACTTAAGGCGGCTAAAGAAGAATTCCAACAAATGTCAAGGTTAGGAATCATTCGGCCTTCTAAGAGTGAGTGGTCCTCACCCCTGCACCTGGTAGAAAAAAAATCCAACACATGGCGTGCATGTGGGGATTACAGGGCACTGAATGTGGTTACTAAACCTGATAGGTACCCAGTACCGCACATACAGGACATAACTGCAGTGGCCCAAAATAAAAAAATGTTCACGAAATTAGACCTGATTCATGCATACCACCAAATACCGGTGGAGCCTGAACACATCCCCAAAATGGCAATCATCACACCGTTTGGGCTGTTTGAGTTTGTGCGTGTCCCATTTGGCCTGCGAAATGCTGCACAGACATTTCAAAGATTCATAGATCAGGTACTACAGGATTTGCCATTCGTCTGTGCATATATTGACGACGTCCTGATTGCCAGCACAAATGAACAAGAGCACATCAGTCACGTCAGGCAGGTGTTCGAACATTTCAAACAGCATGGGGTGGTGATAAACCCAGTAAAGTGTGTGTTTGGTCAACCGGAGGTGACATTCCTAGGACACCATATCTCAGCTGACGGCATTGCCCCGTCAGCGGACAAGGTTAAATCTATTCAGGAGTTTCCTGTTCCCAAAAGTATGAGACAACTGCGCGCATTTCTTGGCCTAGTAAATTTTTACCGTAGGTTCCTCCCCCATTGTGCACATGTACTTTTACCATTGACTAACATGCTAACCAATGAGAAAAATGTCAATATAACAATGTCGGAAGAGGCGGAGGCAGCATTCAGGAGGGTGAAGGGGATGTTATCTGATACCACCAGGCTGTCCCATATCCAGCCTAACCGTGAATTGTGCCTGGCAGTGGATGCTTCAGCAGTTGGGATCGGAGCTGTCTTGCAACAAGAGTGTCAGTCGGGATGGAGACCGATCTCTTTTTTCTCCAAGAAGCTGAAGGGGGCGGAAACAAGATACAGCACTTTTGGAAGGGAATTGCTGGCCACATTTACCGCAATACGACATTACCGGCAACTGTTAGGACAGCAATTCCACATACTGACAGACCATAAGCCTCTGTTAGGTGCTTTGAAGGCCTCGTCAGAGAAGTACTCCCCACGAGAAGTCCGACAAATGGACTACATCCTCCAGTTCACATCAGACATCAGGCACATAAATGGAAGAGACAATATTCCGGCAGATACCTTATCGCGGGGGATCAACGCCTATCTGTTGGAACCTTCCATAGATGTACACACTTTCTCCACAGAGCAACAAAAGGATGAACATCTACAGCGTTTTCTCCAAGAAAATACAACCGTGTTGCAGTTGGTGAAAGTCAACTACCCCAACACCGCGGAGAAGATAATTTGTGACACCAGCACGGGCAGGCTACGCCCGTACGTGCCCACACCCCTACGAAAGGACATTTTCAAGGCGGTACACAATTTATCACACCCTGGAGTGAACACATCTGTACGGTTGCTAACCAAAAGATTTGTGTGGCCACGAATTAAGGCTGATGTGAGAGCTTGGACGAAGATGTGCGTAAAGTGCCAGAGAGCCAAAATTGGCCGACACACTAACGCTCCTTTGGGAGAATTCCCACCTACGGACGAACGATTCAAGCAGATACACATTGACATCACCAGACCACTTCCGACGTGTGAAGGCCAGTCATACCTGCTGACATGCATCGACAGATTCTCCAGATGGTACGAAGCACTGCCGATGCCAAATATGTCAGCCTATACTACGGCAAGAACATTCCTCGCTGGTTGGGTCGCCAGATACGGCGTCCCGGAGAGAGTGACAACGGATAGAGGACGCCAGTTCGAATCCGATTTGTTCCAAAAATTGTCACAACTTCTGGGCACCAAAAATATACACACCACAGCGTACCACCCCCAGGCAAACGGCATGGTGGAGAGGCTGCACCGCAGTTTGAAAGCTTCCCTCCGAGCGGAGTTGACTGACAATAATTGGTTGGAACATCTGCCACTCATCCTCTTGGGATTACGTACCACCGTAAAAAAGGAGATGAACTGTTCGGCAGCGGAAGCACTGTATGGTACCACATTGCGGCTACCATCACAGTATTTTTGCGAACCCCCAAAGAAAGTGGTGGATCCGAAGTCTTTCGTGGAAAGGCTAACAGGAAAAATGGCTGAAATGGCGTATTCACCGGCAGGAAGGAATAGGACAAACAGGGTCTATATCCCTAAGCTACTCAAGACTTGCACACATGTATTTGTGCGGGATACGGCCAGATCACATGCTTTGCAACCCCCGTATCGGGGGCCTTACAAGATCATCGAGAGGCATGACAAACACTGCATGGTGCAAATCAAAAACAGCCCCCAGACCATCTCTATGGACAGATTAAAACCAGCAGTGTTGGAGGACGCTTACTTGGAAGTTACACCTTCTTGCATGACATCTCTAACAATACCCCAACAAAAAAGACCACCGTGGGACAAAACAACACGTTATGGTAGGCCTGTAAGATGGCCAAGACATTTCGAGAACTTCTTAACTAGTTAGGATTTGTTTTCGTGTGTCTTTGTATTTCTGTTTCAGGTACTCCGTATTTTGGAGAGGAGTCTTGTAGGGACTAGAACTCTCCTGAGCCTTTAGGGACAGGAAGTAGTAAAGGTAACGTCCCCTGTCAGGTTGAGTGAAGAATCCTCTTTGACGGTTTGGCACCGAACTGTAAGCCTCGTAGAAACGAGCGTCCATCTCAGACCTTGTGGCTGAAAGAACTACTACCCCTCAGCGAGGGAGAAATAACTGAAGACTCAACCTGACACCCCCCTCAACTAGGGAGATATTCTGAATTGTAAGTACTGCCCTTCAGTGCTTGTTTTATTGACTTCGTTGAGTTTTGTATGTAAATAAAATAGGTTAAAGGTACATGTGCTTTCCCCTTGTCTTTACTTTCTGAAAACATATATTCTATTTTCTTTAGACTGTAGACAGCCTTTCCTACAGGGGTTTGCTATAGGAGCAATAGGGTTGGGACAATCATATAGGTGCTAGAGTTTGCATGACCAGCTGATTGATCTGAGGGGGCTTCTCTGGCAGCCTATCTAGCCTGAACTGCTTCGAACATGTGATATAGACAAAACAAACTAGCATGTATCAAAATATTGCAAATCACACATGGACTAAAGCAATGCACAATGTATCAGTGTACTAATTACCATGATAATACCAACCAGAGTGGATACCTTCCATGGTTTGAACTGCTTCAGTCACATGATATGTTACATAATCTATGCGGTTGCATAAGATTATTGTCAATCCCCTGTATTTCTAAAGGGATGGCCCCTTTTCATATCACGGGCGGGACTTTCCATGGAATATTACAGAAAGCCCGCGAAATACGTGAAGTGACGTGGGTCCTGATTGGGTCCTCAGTTTCAGTTTGGACATCAGGCAGAGATGTCCTGCCTTAACTGAAACTCACCTGCATACGCGCGCTATGTTTAGTTACATGAAATGTTTAGTAAATAAATGCTTAAGAAAATAACACGGTTTTGTGGTTGGTGAATGTCTTGGTAACAAGACTGATCTAGAAGAAGAAATGAGTTAAGTGCGACCGACCACCAAGATGAAGTCCAGACACTAGAAGAGACGCTAGAAGAAGACGTAAGATAGAAAAGATGTCAGAAGAAGAATAGAAGTAAGGAAAGGGGTATACAACAGATATACACACTGCAAACTAGCACATACCAAAATATTGCAAAACTTTTGACTCACCCTAGTAGTTACAAAAACTGTAGTTTGAAGAAAAAATGATTGTGTCATATCTTACCAGGGTTGATAGGGTTCCATCCTGATAAAAAGTCCACATCTGAGCTCGATTAGAAACTTCTTTTTGTTGCAAGGCTACAACATATCCTATGATGTCAGTGGAGCCTGACTGCAGTTTGGTTGTCACGGAGATGTCTGTACACATTGTTAAACACAGCTGAGGCATTGCTTTGCTGTAGATAACCCCATTCTGCAAAGAAGAGGAAATATTTCAAATATATTTTGAAGTATGAACAAATATAGAATGACAAGATTTTTAATTCTTCAGAATTCTAGTATTAGCCACCATTTAGCAAAAATTTTTACAGCTTTTGTAAAAGTGAAGATATTATAATTATTATTATTATTAGTAGTAGTATTATGTATATATTAATGCACTTGTTCCTTAATCTTCCAATTGTTGTCATTTTGCAACACCCTCTGGTTAAAAATCAGATCATCCAAATCATCCAAAATGAAATGCAAAAATTTAAATCCTGATTATCTGGTGTCGCTTATCTGCCAAATTTTTATTTCTTATGATTGTTGTCACCTCAGCTAAATAATGGACCATTCCATTTATATTATAAAGAAAGAAAGAAAGAAAGAGAAGAAAAAGGACATGCTACACAGAAAAATATAATAAGAAAGACAGAAAGAGAGATGAGGAAAGATAGAGAGAGTGGGTGAGTGCGTGGAAGTGATAACACTAATCTCTTTCAATCAAACTAGTAAAAAACACCTAATCACGTTCTTGCCTCAGACAAAAAATATTTTTTTGTAAACCAGTGTTATCATCATACTGTGGTATATCCATAGGTCCTGCTAGTTATTATTATTTACTCCTTTTGAGTTTTCACATCAGTGTTAGCTGATGGTCTTTCACTGGAGTCTGAGTGACAGTAAGTCTCCTCAGGTCTCCAGGACTCTTCTGAGTATTCTGGCAGATTGCAGCAGTGCAGTGTTCTGAATGGTTTCAATCCTTCCTCTGATTTCCAAACTTTCCAGACCCTTTTCCAATCCTTTTGGGACTGTTCCAAGTGCACCAACTACAATTGGTATCACTTTCACTTTCATATTCCATAACTTTTTCAGTTCTCTGGCAAGGTCTAGGTATTTGTCCATTTTTTCATTTTCCTTTAGCTTTACCCTGTGATCTGCTGGAACTGCAAAATCCACCAGTTGACTTTCTTTTTTGTTTATCAACACTAGGTCTGGTCTTCTTGCTGGGATAAGGTGATCCGTTTTTATTTCAAAGTCCCTATTATTATTATTATTATTATTATTATTATTATTATTATTATTATTATCATTATTATTATTATTATTATTATTATTATTATACATGCAGTCTAAATTTACACATGCATTCATGTCAAAATATGCAGATGATTTATAACTGGACATTTTTTCCCTGCAAATAAAAATGTACAAATAAAATTCTACCCTGGCAACGGATGCATAAAAAAACATAAGCAAATAAAATCTGTTTCCCTCAACTGCGACTAATGGCCCTGATTGTAATATCAACAATTTGAGAGAGTCCAACACTTCATAATTCATTTCCTTTTGTCTTCAACTGACAGTTTTTTAACAATCTTATCAGTAATTAATACAAAGAAAGGAAGTTGGTTTAAAGTTACAACTTTTAAAAAAAACAGACAACAGAAATTGACTTAATAAGTGGAATGAATTGTCACTAATATTTCATGTCTTTCTCTTTCTCTTGTGGAACCACAGAACAGTTTGCCATAGACTAATGGTTTAGGAAGCTAGACTCTAAGAGGATTAGTACTGTAGTGAGTTGGATCCTCACTGGGTGCTCAAAACTTATGAACTTGTGCCATGTTAAGCTAAGTTTAAGTTTCACTGTGGAGCAATGATTAGTAAGTCTCAGATCCATACTTACAGAGTAGTGAGATTGATCCTCACTGGGTGACCCAACCATGTAGGTCTGGTTCTGAAGCTAAATTTAAGGGTGCCTCATAGTGGAGCAATGATTAGCAAGCAGGTCTCAGGTCATAACTACTGAGTAATGAGGTAGATCCTCACTGGGTGACCAACACTTGTGGTCTGGTTATGAAGCTAAATTTAAGGCTGTCTTACTGTACAGCAATAATTACAAGCAAGTCTTGGGTCATAACTACTGAATAATGAGGTTGATCCTCACTAGGAGACCCACACTTGTGGTCTGATTCTGAAGCAAAGTTTAAGAGTGTCTCACTGTGGAGTAATGGTTAGCAAGTTAATATCTCTGACCATTATTACTATAGTGAGTTTGAACCTCACTGAGTACTCAAAACTCATGACCTTGTGTCAGAATAATGTAATTTTAAGGCTGTCTCACTGTGAAGCATGTTATTCTCGCAAATCATTATTATTGGAGTTAATATGATCCTCAATGGGTGCTCAAAACTTATGACCTTGTGCTAAACAATGCAAAACTTAAGGCCATCTCACTTTGGAGCAATGGTAATTATAATTATGGTAGGTAAAAATGGTAATATTTATTTTAAAGAATTTTGATTTATTTCCATTGAATCAGTTTGATTGAAACAATTCAGTAATTAAAAAAAAAGAATTTATTGATTAATAAGTCAACACAGAAAATTATATTAAAATCAGATAATTCCCTGATTTTTGATAATTGTTTTTCATCAACAACAACCTCCCATACAAGGAGAGGTCACGTGACATTTTCGCTTGGTCATTTCTTTTTGTAAACATATTCACAAGAATTTTTTAGAGCATCTTTTTTTCCCTGCACGTTTAGACCAAAAAGGAAAACATATTTCATTTCAAAGTTATTACTTCTTCTGTAATGAGTGGATTTAATGTTTTTTGTTATTGATTTCTAAGAAGAAACTGTTATAAGCCTTAAAATCCTAAATAATATGTTTTTTTTAGTCCATAAATACATAAAAAATCAGCCATGTTTGCAATATATTTGAGCAAAATTGACTGAAAATAATAGTTTAAAATGTATTAAAAATAAATTACATGTGTCATATTAGTATTATCTGTGTTATTCGGACTATTGTCCTCATCTTCATTGTTATCTGTACAATGTTTCGGCTGATATGCCCTCCAGCCTTCTTCAGGTATTTCTTGTCGGACTCGGGAACCTTCTTGGACTCAGGAACCTTCTTTTTGGACTTGGAAACTTTCTTGTTGTAATCGGGAACCTTTTTGTCATAATCGGGAGCCATCATGGAACTTTGAACCTAACCCTTTATTCAGTTCACGGGGGTATCCTGTTCTCATTCCGCTAACCATAGCTGAGGTAGGGGCGTTAAGCTGTGTTAATTATTATTCTCTGTTACTGCTGCCCTTGATCAGGATTGAACCTGAAACCTAGAGATAACTGTCACTTAGAACTGTCTTAACCTAACTCTAGGCCATGTGTCCAATTAGACAATCCAGTGTGAATTTTGGGAACTTATAAACTTAATGTCTTGTTTTGGCTAGAATATCTGCCTATTCACTTATGCATGATTTTTTACCTAGACTCATATTGGGTGTTTTTTTGTTGTTTTTTTTTTCTTTTTCTACAGATAACAATGAAGATGAAGACAATAGTCTGAATAACACAGATAATACTAATCATCAAGCCTCATCTCAAACAGAGAAATGTGTCATATTATTTTGCTTTTTTTTTTACTGATGCTCATTATGTTGCTACTTTTCGAGTTAGACAAAAATTTGACCTTAAATAATTGATTCAAATAATTTTAATAATTTAATTCATTTTAAAAATGATAATGAGACAAAATTTTTGCAGTCCCTAGGATTAGGGAAAAGAAAGTTAGCAAAATGAATTAAATAAATAAAATAAAAAAATAAAAAATATGTCTGGAGAGTTAAAAAAACATTAAAATCATTTTGTAAGATTTTTAAGAAAGGAAACGTCTGACCTAATTTAAATTGAAATGGATCATGGAATTTCATTTAGTTATGGGTTTGTCACTGAATCTTAACATACAAATAAAGTGAGTAGTTAAATGTCTATCACAATAACTCTCCCATCCCTCTCTTACTCACACAGAGAAAGTAACATATATAACAAGGAGGTAATCAAGGTATACATAGAGAGGGTGAAAGTGATATGCAGAATGTGAGTGAGGGACGGGTCAGTTTTTTACTTAATTGCTAATTACGATTAATTAGAACCAATTCAATGGAATTTTTTCAAACATAACTCAATCCTAAAAGCAAGGAATATTTTAGTATGAATTTTGTGTCATTAAACTAAACAGGAAAAAGCTTTTAGGAAACAAATATTGATTTGCTCAGCTTTAGTATAATATATATATATATATATATATATATATATATATATATATATAACACATCATCATCATCATTACCATATCATACCGACAACACAGATTTCCACATCCTACTTGTACTGAGGGGTTGATAAATATATATAAGATGACTAAACACCATCAACTCCAAAGATGTCCAAACATCTAACATTTATATAAAAACAAATCTCAATTAATTATCTATTAAACTTAAGCGATTTTTGGGCAGTTTTGGACATTGGCATTCTCCTTTCTAATTTTTTTTTTCCAATCAACAAAATTAGATTTTAAAAAAGAAAGAAAATAAACCCAAAAGATACAATTTAATCCAACTGCTCATTTTGTCAGGATTATAAAACTAAATAAGAACAAACAAAAAAAGATAATGTAAAAAAAAAATAACTTAAAGTTAAAGTCTTTTTTTTTTTTTTTTGCTTTTCATTTTCTTTTTCTGTTTTTGAAGTTCTTGTTAACAAGCAAATTGGTAATGGGAATTAAATTCTATCTTGCTAATTCCAGAAGAGATTTTAGTCCTTTCTTTCTAAATTTCACACTAGATGACTCATTATGTTCCTGTTGTAATAGCAGTCCATCTATATATAATACGATTGTTCCTAAATCTTCCGTCCGTTATCATCCTGCAACACCATCTGGTTAAAAATGAAACCCCATCCAAATTGTTCAAGATACAATGCAAAAATATAAATGCAGATTATCTGGTGTCACTTAATCGCAGATTTCTTATTTGTCTCATTTCATTTCACCCAATTTTAAAAATGAAACATTCCAAACGGTCTTGTATCGCTTAAATGCCCAACGTAAGATTAAAATGTTTTGAATAAAAAGAAGTTACATGTTTGTTTTATTTATAATATTAAAATTGTAAATTACGAAATATGGTAATTTTGATCTCATGTCGTCCCGGCCTCTTGCCTTAATTTACGCTATGTTTTAGCAAACCAGCGTCAGGTGAATTTGTGTTTTTGTCACATTTTTGTTGGCTAATTAATGTTGATATTTTAAATGCCTCTCCCCAGATTTTTATTGGCAAATCAATGTAAATATTTTACAACCCCCCATTTTAAGAAAAAGTGTGTGTGTGAGAGAGAGAGAGAGAGAGAGAGAGAGAGAGAGAGAGAGAGAGAGAGAGAGAGAGAGAGTTAAATCAAGATTATTATATTTTTTACATATTGAACTACAGCAATAGCTCTTAAGTAAACATATCAAAAATTATAATAATTAAATTATCATACTGGGGTATATCCACAGGTCCTGCTAGTGATTATATCAATGCTTCTATTTAGGAAAATAATTTAGTTAGTTTTATTATTAGGAACACAGAGACATATTCTTTTGGTGTACACCAATCCCATAACTTGCACATATGGAGGAGAAAAGCAGCACAGGACACAATATGCATATGACCAATACCAATTCTAACTAACTTTCCCAGAGAGTCACCTTGTTACATCAATCAATCAACTAATCCCCACCCTGCTCGGATGAACCCAGGGTGAACGTCTGTCAATTAAAACTATTGTGATTTTCCATGAGTCTACTTATGGTTAATCAAAATCCTACACTACTCTTCATTACACAAATGATAGGCTATGCCTGTTCATTATGTAACACTATTGGGTTAAGGAGTCTGCTTTCTCTCTCCAGCTGAGGGTTTCTTCATATCAGGTTGGACATCACTCTCTATTCAGAGGTTGTCTCTCTGCATTCCATCTGCTCTCTTATTTTCAGGAACAACACAGAGACATTTTCATGTGTACACACAAGTTTATTCCCTAGAATGCATTTTCTCCCAATATATTTCCAACCCGCACACATGATGGGGAGCAGAGACAGAAAAACGTGTCCTACCATTCCATTCCAGATGACCATGGATTCAAGGCTGCTGCTATTCAAACTATAAAAAAGTTGATGTGGTGGCCTAAAGTCGGTATCAGACAGTCAGCGAGGGAGTCTATTCCCTTTTCAATAGCGCTAGACCAAGGAGATTGTTTTTAGCATCTGAGGTGGAGCGCCACACCTACCATCAGCTCCTTACTTTACCACACAGATCCCTGTGCTACTCATACACTGAGTTGGCGGGGACCTGTATCGAACTAGGAACCTTGTGGTTTCTAACTGAACGCTCTACCAACCGAGCTAACCCAGTCCCAACATTCAAACTATATGACAATGATTTTCCACTATTTTGTCTGAATTTTGAAATGAGGCTTAATATGTACTATTTTGATTTTTCAGGCTGTTGTCCTCATCTTTATTGTGGTATATAAAAACACAATGTTTTGGCCATTGTACCTTCCAGCCTGTATCTATGACATTTCTCGTGATGCTTCTTGGATTGATGGGCAATATTATGTTCTAACAGTTCACTCCTAGCATAATGAGAAGGAAGGCACCAACATCTAGGACAGTAACTTTACAATTACATATTATATCAGTATGAAGTAGTATACTGTGTCTGACCACCCCTAGCACAAGAAGTGGGATAGTCCAACCCTGCCATATAAGAAGCAAGGCACAAATGCCTAGGACATTGCAAAAAGAGGATTTTTACCTTTTTTTTAACAATAGTGATGTTTCAAACAACAACATCTCTAGACAAAGCCAGACTAATTTTTAAAAATTTTATTCATTGGATTACTCAGACTAGACTAATGCTTTTTTCTGACTTTTTTTTTTGACTACCAAGATAGGATTTTTTTTTACAATAAGTTTTCCCTCCCACCTTAGGGCTTACCAGAATATTGGTCCAGCCATAAAGGCACTATTTAGGAGCCCAGAGAAAGGGAATCCAAATGAGAAAAAAAAATAATGACCAATAATCAGAAAAAAAAGGAAAACAATAAAACTCCCAAAACTACCCCTCCCCATTGGATCACTAGTTGGCCATGGGTAGCAACCCATGATGCCTGAGGACAGGATTGTGGTGGCTGAGTGGTTTTTGACCCAAGTGGTCCCATGAAATGTAACTCCACTTCAGCCTTTACTTGGGTTAGATGGCCTATCAGAGAGGCCCCATCTGATTAATTGTCTGGTCATGTCAAGCCCTAGCATCTATATGATTGTCCCAATCATATTCTTCAAATTGCTCTAATGGCAATCACAGAACCCTTTTTATTATATACATGCTAGAAGGCAGTGGATGAGGGTCAACCACCAGTATTTATTAAAACACATGAAGTTAATGAAAACTATTTCTTAAACAAATCATATATATAAAAAATACAGGATTTAGGAATACATAACCCACAATGGTTGATATTCCATTAAATCAAACAATTCATCCACCAACCAACTTTTAGAGAAGCTGCCTATCAATGATAAATTATGTGCTTTTAACCAACAAGGGTGAATGCCATAACAGAAAAACAGAAACACAAGGGTTGATATGCCATTAAACTAAACAACTGATGTAATGAATATGCAAATACCTAGGTACCCCCTCACTATAATCTGATTGGATAGTGTCCTCCATAAATACTCGACACTGTGGTGGTACAAGCACCTACTAGCAAGACTACCACGCTGACTGCTCGGAAGAAGTACTGCTATTACTGCTTCTACTTACCTGCGAGAATATACCTTACTACAACTTCATAATATATCCCTTAACCCGGATATATCAACAACCAACCAACTTTAAAAGAAACTGCCTATCAATAATAAATTATTTGCTTCTAAAAGAAAATATATTTTTCCCTTTTCAATATAAAGAAAATTTCTACTATTTTTTAAAGTTCTTATTTGTAATGCATTAGAAAACAAATCAAACCAAAACTAACTTACTAGTTTGTTGTTACATAACAAACATGAAAAAAGAAAGATGTCTGCAATTTCATATTTTGTGCACTTCTGGTCGAGTAACAAAAGCCATTTGAGACAACATGACAACCGACAAGATTAAATTACTTGCAGGCCGCAAACACTGTAGTTGCCCCCCAAACATTAAACAAACAGAATTATTTTGAGAGGTACTCGAGTAAACCTTTTCTCCAAGTCCCACATCTTGAATACAATTCACGAAGACATTGTTGCTTCCCAAAGGCAATATCTGTGTTGTTTGTATGAATGTACAGAAAGGAGACAGAGTTAATGCAGCTTGGATAAAGATGCATAATGGAAAACACGGAAGAATTTAGAGTAGAAATATTTGACTGGTGGTGTTGAAGGTACAACTGTCATTGTTCGCTTATGTAATGCTCAGTGATATGTGAACAAATGCTGACACACACATAGAGAGAGACAGTGTAAGACATATATTAAAATCTAATAGTTCCACGTTTTCATAATCAACAGGCAATATTATATTGTGAAGATTTTTACAAGTGGTATGAGATTTTGGTATGTAGAAAGCATTGGATACTAAACGGGAGAGAGAAGAAAAACGAAAAAACACTAAAAAGTGAATTTTAGGATTTTGACGAATTTTGAACTTTTAGTAAATTACAGCCTGCATTGAATTTTCTAAAGTTAACTTTATGTATATCATTCTATAGACAATTTGTTTCAGTATATTGTTTTATAAATATTTTATTTAGATCTTTTTTAAGTATATTGATCTATAGATCATTGTTTTTAGATTATTTTAAAGTGTATGTTTCTAGAGACATTATTTCAAGTGTTTTCTAAAGTACATTATTCTATAGAAATTTTTTAGATCTTTTTAAAATGAATTGTTCTATTCTTACGATTTTTATATTGTTCTATAAGCATTTATTTCAATCTTTTTAAAGTATATTCATCTATAGATAATTTTTTTTTATTGTTTCAAAGTGCATGGTTCTATAGACATTATTTCAAATCTTTTTTCAAGTTCATTATTCTATAGACATTTTTTTAGATCTGTTTAAAGTATATTTTTCTATAGACATTTCTTCGAATTTCTTAGAATATATTGTTCTATAGAGATTTTTTTAGATATTTCTTAATAGTATTGTTCTATAGACATTTTTCATATCTTTTAAATGAATATTGTTCTATAGACATTTTTAAAGATATTTTTAAGTACTAGCAAACATATGAACCCACCGCCGGGTGCAAGTATCTAAGTTTTAATGTAATTTTAAATTAAATTAAAAAGGCTAATGAAATTAAATAAGAATGCAGATAAAATGATTTGAAACAGAGGGAGGTATAACCGAAAAATCGAACAGCACAAACTAACTCTTTTGCTAAATTTTCCTAATTTAACTATTTAGTTAAATCGTTAGAATAGAACAAATTTTGTTCATATTCATTAAGATAAAACCAAACAATTAGAAATCAATAATACTAAGCACATATTTATTAAAATCAAAATTTTAATATCACTATGCAAAATAGACTTCCCGTTTACACTGTAAGCCGTTATTTTGTTGAATATACAAATACGATTGCATGCTATTAGTATGTAGATAAAGCCAACAGTATTAATAATATTAAACAATTTTATTAATAATTGAGGTTTAAATAAAAGAAAATCATGAATAATGTGACATAAATAATTAAGGGAATTGTGACTTGAGTAGTGATATAGTTCTGGTTACAGACAAATAAACACACAATCTCCATTATAATAAGATATTATTCTATAGACATTTATTTAGATTTTTTTAATATATATATTTTATAGACATCTTTTTTCAGATTTATTTTTTATATAAATCTGATTTTATCTTATGTAATTTCTATATCCCACTTAATTGCATCACTTATAAGAATTTTCAGAATGTAACATTTCTCGTAAATTCTAATTTATTTTGATGTTTTATTTTCTAAATTTATGATTTAAGCACTTTTAACTCTTGTGAACATCTATGATATCATAAACATAATATACTGTCAAAAATTATTTTTTATTTTCCAAAATGCAATGGTCTACAACAGAATATTGAACTTTAACTTTATATTCTTTCTCAACAATGGCCGATGACAACCCAAAAATATATTTATGGATATTATGAACCTTGGACAGCTCATACATAATTTTAATGTCACACTGAGACAAGTAAGAAGAAAAAGGAAAAGCTCACAAAAAAAAAAGTTATAAACTTACATTTTCCATTGTCTTCAATAAAACATATCTGATAGAAAAATTGCTGCATTAAACATACTCTCTTACTTCTGTGTGTGTGTGTGTGTGTGTGTGTGTGTGCGTACAAGTGTGTATGTGTGTAAGCTTGCATGTATGTCTGTGTGTCTGTGTTTCTGTGTGTGTGTGTGTGCACGTGAGTGTATGTGTCTGTCTGTGTTTGAGCATGCGTTTATATGTGCGTGTGTGAGTGTCTCTGTATGAGTGTGGGTGCATGTGTGTCTGTGTATGTCTGTATATATGTTCGTAGTGTGTGAGTCTGTATGTGCGTGTGTGTAGTTTGTGTGTCTGTGTTTATCAGATTTCAACATCATTTTTTCTGAATTGTCCATCCCACTGTAATGGACTCATCCGATGACATAATACACATGGACATTCATCTTATGCTAAACTTTGTGATCATTCAGCAAAGAATGTGGACTGTTCCAGTGACATACAAATAGAATTTTCTTTTTATGTGTAAATGTAGAAAAATGAATAGAAAAACATTGAGAAATCCGTTGTTAAAAGAAGAAATAGCTCAAAGAAAGAAATAAAAAAGTTAAGAAAAAATGTATTAATACAGCTGTATGTATTTACTCAACCTATCTGCCATGGACAGGATGTGACACAAGGTCAATTTTTTTAAGTGGAGTAAAGCTGGCTTGAAATCAGAGTTTTCCTTCTCCTAGACTGGTTGCCATACCAAGATTAAAGAGTCCAGTCTGCCCTGCTATTTTACCCATAGCTTGGGCAAGAATAGTTGGAAGCATACTTTTCCCAAGAGTATTAGTGCTACGTGAAATGCAAATAACTTTGTTTAGGATTTGAACTCAGTTTTCCATGTCCATTTCCTTTGATGGTAACCAATACAATATGCACTCCTTTAAGTATTTTAATTATTTTCTATTTTATGTAATTCTTTCCCAATCTACCCCAATGGATTAAATAAAGAGTTCAGTATTATCTGCATTATTCGGACTATTGTCCCCATCTTCATTGTTATTTGTACAACGTTTCGGACGATATGCCCTCCGGCCTTCTTCAGGTATTTCTTGTTGGACTCGGGAACTTTCTCAGACTCGGGAACTTTCTCGGACTCGGGAACCTTCTTTTCGAACTCGGGAACTTTCTTGTCGTAATCGGGAGCCATCACAGAACTTTGTACAAATAACAATGAAGATGGGGACAATAGTCCGAATAACGCAGATAATACTAATCTTCAAGCCTCATCTCAAACATTCAGAGATAAAGAGTTCAGTTTGAAATTCTGTGAAGGCTCCCAATTCTGACAAGAATGTTCCCATGTTTTTCATCTTATCCTCTTTTTGTATTTATGCTTAGTAATTTTTCTTCAATAATTTGTTAAGGAGTTTTAAAAAAAATCTCCAACTGCATTGTTGAATGTTGTCTTAATTATTCGGTGCAGTTTTGTATAAATATTTTGTTACATGTTAAGATTTCCACATTAAACATCTGGATAGTTTATCAACTCAGTTTGTGATAGTAATGTTTGGTTGTAGGAAAGTTATTTATTTATCTCCCCTTGGGACCAATATTAACATTAGTAAGTCCATCATATACTAACGCTAATCATAAGGGAAAGAAAAACAAAATAAACTCAATTATACATGCTAGTTGGTAGAAGCACAAGGGTCTGTGTTCGATATTGGCTCTCACCAACTCAGTGCATGAGTAGAACAGCATGGATCTGTGGGGTAAAGTGAGTAGACATGCCACTCCACCTCAGAAACAATCTCCCTGGTCAACCACTAGGGAAAAGGGGATAGACTACATTGCTGTTTTGCTGATATTAACAATAGGCCACTCCACCTACTTTATTTGCTACACATACAAGAACAATTGATATATATATATATATATATATATATATATATATATATATACTAGTCGTATAGAAAGAGATTTGGTTTGGTTTGGTTTCTTTGTTTAATGGCATATCAACCTGGTATTGCTTGAGATTTAAAAAGTAAAAATAAATCTTTATCTATATCTATTATTATACTAAAGCTGAGCAAATCAATGTTTGTCTCCTTTTTTTTACTGTTTAATGACATGATAATTATAATAAATTATTCCTTAATTCTAGATTGAGTTATGTTTGAAAAAAATTCCATTTTAATTGGTTCTAATTAGTCATAATTTGCAATGAAATCAAAAACTGACCCATCTCTTATTTTACATTCTGCAAATCACTTTCCCTCTCTCTATGTATATCTTGATTACCTCCTCGTTATATATGCTAGTTTCTCAATGAGGGTAGAGAGAGAGAGATTTGAGAGTTTGAAACAAATTTTTATGTTAAGTTTCAGAAGCTGCCAACCTGGACATCATCTTGGTTCTTAATAAATTTAAATTAGGTCAAACGTTCCCTTTCTTAGAAATCTTACAAAATGATCTTAATGTTTTTTTTTAATTCTCAGGCTTCATTTATTTAAAAAAAATTAATTGCCTTGCAAACTCACTTTTCCCTAATCCCAATTATCTACCCAGAGCTTAATTGGTGACCCAACAGGTCGCATTTTGTCTGGTTTATATATAGATTAAGAAAAATTATTTTTCTATATATTTGCTTTATTATCTTTTATTCTTTATATATTCTTGTTTTTAAGTTGTTTATTTTTATTATTATTCTTGTTTGTATTTTTTTTTTCTTTATTTGCTTTTTATTATGTTTTATTTTTTATTAATCTATTTTATTTCTTAATGATTTTTTTAATTAATCTTTTTAATATATCATTGATTTATATCCTTATTATATTTCTATTTAGCTTTTCTTATGAAAAATGAGGGGTAAAAAGTTTTTTTTTAAACCCCTCGTGGACAATAATATGGTGTGAATTTTACTGACCTTAGGTCTTTACTGGTCTCCACATCAATTTCCGTTTATAAAAGGATGTGTACAAATAAACATACAGACAGACAGAATCTTTCTTTTATATATGAATATATAGATAAATAATCATATAATATACCTTGTTGATCATCCAAATTTGGGATTCACTGTGTCCTAGGGAACCACTTCCTTTTGGCATCTTCTGGTCGATGACAACCTCTGGTAACAAGATCTTACCAGGTTTCTCCTGCAACATTCATAACAGAAAGTAATGAATTATCATAAATATGACTATTACTACTAGTAGTGGTTGTAGTCATACAATTTGGTTGGATTGTATCATTGCTATTATATTTAAGTACAACCTCTGGCAAAAAAATATGGACTCATGACTCTTAGAAAACATTTCTTCTATTATTTTTAATCTATGGAAAATTGTTATATAACTGTATATACGCTTCTAACATATTCCGGTATTTATAAAAAACTATGATTATAGATTCTACTGATTTGGTTTGCAAGGGTTTAAGGTAAAAGATAGGCTAATACTGTAACTTCTGTGATTTTTTAAATTATATATATATATATATATATAAGTTAAAAGAAAGGAAATGAATCCGACAATATGAGTAAGAAAAGGTGGAATGAAAACATCACACAATGCTGTTAAAGAAGAAAACAATTTATAATATAATCATAGCTGATACTGATCAATATTTCGATTTAAAAATCATCATCAGAGCTCATTCACTCCCGTAGTTGTTTGGGTCGGATATTAATAGATTTTTAGTACAGGAGAATTTAAATAATACTAAAAGTGGAGGAATCATATGTAATTAGGGAGGTAATATTTTATTATGGAATAAAATATAAAATAAAGAAATAAAGGGGGATACACGAAGGCCTTTTCGACTGGTACTTTTCAAGTATATACACCGGCGACGAATAAAAGTCAGATTGTATAAGAAATTCATAAGAACAATATACAATCTGACTTTTATTCGTCGCCGGTGTATATACTTGAAAAGTACCGGCCGAAAAGGCCTTCGTATCTCCCCCTTTATTTTATATTTTATTCCATAATAAAATATTACCTCCCTAATTACATATGATTCCTCCACTTTAAGTGTATATATATATATATATATATATATATATATATATATATATATATATATATATATATATATATATATATATATATATATATATATCATATATATATATATATATATATATATATATATATATATATATATATATATATATATATATATATATATATATATATATATATATATATATATATATATATATATATATATATATATATATATATATCATATATATATATATATATATATATATATATATATATATATATATATATATATATATATATATATATATATATATATATATATATATATATATATATATATATATATATATATATATATATATATATATATATATATATATCATATATATATATATATATATATATATATATATATATATATATATATATATATATATATATATATATATATATATATATATATATATATATATATATATATATATATATATATATATATATATATATCATATATATATATATATATATATATATATATATATATATATATATCATATATATATATATATATATATATATATATATATATATATATATAATATATATATATATATTTTATCTATAGCCTGATCACATGAATAAATTATTAAGAAAATAGCAAGCTTGCTATTTTCTTAATAATTAATTCATGTGATCAGGCTATGGATAAAATATATATATATATATTTAAAAAGAAATGAAAATAAAAATATCACAGAAGTTAGCCTATCTTTTACCTTTACGAAGATCTGTAAGATATACACAGTAATTGCCTTTGCACTACTAGCCGATGATATGTTAATAGAGGGTTTGAATTTAGAGTTTTCCTTCTCCCAGACTGGTTGCTTTACCAATGCTAGATAGTCCATTGTATATCACTGACCTTATGTTGCATAAAGTGCCAAGATTCTTCTACTTCTGACTTTTTTAATTCTTCCAAACTCAAAGCTGATTCTTTGGATTCATACAGATCTCTTGGAAAGTGTTGGATTATGGTCCATTGGTTGCTGCTGAAATTGAAATGAGAGGAAAAATGAGATGCACATTGTTCCATAGTAGAGGGATATAGTTATTTATTAAGCTTAGCTAAGATGTGTCACAAGACTAGAAGTATAGGGCGCCCAGTGAGAATCAAACTCACTAACAATGATCTGTAAAGCAAGCTTGCTAACCATTACACCACATGAGGTGACCTTATTTACTAAGCATAGCTTAGATGTGGCACAAGGCCAGATGTATAAGGCGCCCAGTGAGAATCAAACTCACTAACAATGATCTGCAAAGCAAGCTTGCTAACCATTACCACATGAGGTGACCTTATTACTAAGCATAGCTTAGATGTGGCACAAGGCCAGATGTATAAGGCGCCCAGTGAGAATCAAACTCACTAACAATGTCTGCAAAGCAAGCTTTATACCACATGAGGTGCCCTTATTTACTAAGCATAGCTTAGATGTGGCACAAGGCCAGATGTATAAGGCGCCCAGTGAGAATCAAACTCACTAACAATGATCTGTGAATCTAGCTTGCTAACCATTATACCACATGAGGTGCCCTATTTACTAAGCATAGCTTAGATGTGGCACAAGGCCAGATGTATAAGGCGCCCAGTGAGAATCAAACTCACTAACAATGATCTGTGAATCTAGCTTGCTAACCATTACACCATGTGAGGTGCTCATAGTAGAGGTATATATGTATGTAAATGTAACCCAACAAAAACAGCACTTCATAGCGAGATAGTTATAAGAGCAATATTCTTAAGTAAAAGTAAAGTCTGTTTGTCAATATCAGCTGAACAGTGGGGGAGTCTATCCTCTTTTCACAAGCACTAGACCAGGGAGTTTCTTTGCTGAAGTGGAGCACCACACCTACCGTCAACTCCCAGATGCTTTACCAAATAGATCAGATTATCCAATCTGTGCTACTTATGCACTGATTTGGTGGTGGTGGAGGGGGCTGGTATTAAAACCTCGAACCTTGTTGTTCCTAGGTGGGTTTAGCTCAGTTGGTAGAGCATTCACCTAATAATTGCAAAGTTCCGGGTTCAATACCAGACCTTGCCAACTCAGCACATGAGTAGTACAGCTTGGATCTGTGCAGTAAAGTGGGGAGCTTATGGTAGGTGTGGCACTCCACCTTAGACAAAAAACAATCTCCCTGGTTTAGCACTAGTGAAAAGGGGATAGACTCCCTTGCTGTCTGGCTGATACTGACAATAGGCCACTCCACTGACTTTACTTTTTAATACTCTTAAATTGCTCTAAATTATAGACTAAAAGCATTTTCCGCATCAAATATGATAATTTGTATTGTCTGCAATACTGTTTTTAATCATCCTTATTCTTGATATAACAGAAGTAATTATTAAATACTAATTAGAACCTTTCATTCCTTCCTTAATAAAAGCATAAATATCATCATAGACTGCTATTTCAATGGGCATATGGCTTGTCTAGTATGCTATTTCAATTATACATACATACATATATATATATATATATATATATATATATATATACATATATATGTTGTTTGAGATACGCCTATGTTATTAAACAGCGCTGGGTGGCGGTGTCAGTTATGTCATAATTAACTAATTCATTGGGGGGGGGTGTCGGGTCTTTCAACATAATATGACCCTCGCCAGTTAGACCTCACTAGAGATGATCAAGCTATAGTGCACCACCCCTCTTGTTCAACGCTAGCAGATAAACTGGCTTTAAATAAAGTTTTGACAACGCAGACCTTGACTTCTGTACATCTGGCTGGTTAATGCTAAAGCCAATCAGCATTCAGAGTAGGTGTTAAAAACAGGTTCACGTGGTGCAGATATTTTTTTTATTTATATCTAAGTTAGGGTAGCATGGACAGAAGTCAATGGTACTTGGTTACAAACAGTTTCTCACCTATGTGATTTTTCAAACCAAACTAAGTTTGAAAAATCACATAGGCGAGAAGGCCACTTCCTTCAAGTACATATATATATTTACCAACCCCTCCGCACGAGCAGGATGTGACACAAGGTCAATTTCTTAAGCGGAGTTCAACAGGTTTGAATTCAGAGTTTTCCTTCTCCTTGACCGGTTGCCTAACCAAGTTAAAGAGCCCAGTCTGCCCTACTATTTATCCATAGCTGGAGGGAGAATAGGATTCATACCTTTCCCAAGAGTATTAGCGCTAAGGGAAATGCAATAACCACATCCAGGATTTGAACTCGGGGCGACGAGTCCATTTCCCATGACTTTAACCATTACACCACGCGCTTCCCACTTCAGGTACATATATGGTTGGGGGTTTGCCATAAGAGCAATATGGTCGGGACAATCATATAGGTGCTAGAGCTTGACATGATCAGCCGACTGATCAAATGTAGCCTCTCCATCGGTAATTTATGAGGAAGTGTGTCCCGGTCTCCTGCCTCAAAAATTGCTACCCAGTGACTATTAAAATAACGACCCAGCTCAGTCTATTCAAAACTATCCATCTTCATATCTATCTATCTATTTCAATTTGTTCATATTTATCTATATTACTTTAAATACTAAGATTTTCTTTTATTCATCTTTGTTTAATGTCTTGTTTTTAGTTTAAATAAACAAGAATTACGACAAAAAAAGAAACGCTCCCCCAAATACATTTACTTGTTGAAAATATCTATCTATCTCCATTTGTTTGTATCTATCTATATTATTTTGTTTGTTTATCTATCTATCTATCTATCTATCTCAGTCTATTCAAAACTATATATCCATCTTCATATCTAAACAAGAATTACAACAAATTATAATAAATAAACAAGAATTACGATGAGCTGGGATTGTTATTTTGATAGTCACTGGGTAGCAATTTTTGAGGCAGGAGACCGGGACGCACTTCCTGATAAATTACCTCTCCATCTGCCCATCTAGCCCAACTAAGAACCAAAGTGGAGTGTTGCATGTCATGGACTGTTCAGCCACCAGGATTCCATCCTTAAGCACCCTGGCCAATAGTTTGCCTCATTGGGTTGAGGGTCTTACCCCCCCCCCCACTCCTGCTGGGGGTGCAATTGGCATATCCTACAGCCCCAGCCAACAGGGCAGACTCTAAATGATGAATATGAAATCTTTGTCAGCATTCATTTAGAAGCAGCAGCTGAATGCATACCAAACAAAGAGGCAAATACACTGTCTCCTGGGAGACAAAAGCAGTTAGAGAAAAATGAAATGATATAAAAATGAAAGCATGTCTATCGATTATGTAACAGGAAGAGCTGGGCACTGGGCAATATCAAAGATAGTTAAGAAACAAATAGAGGAATGAATATAAACAAAGAATATAAAAGTATTTAAACATTGTACGTCAAGATCTTTAAGAAACTTCAAAAAACAAAAATATACAATAAAATAAAAA
The DNA here is from genome assembly GCA_023376005.1 of Doryteuthis pealeii. Lineage (NCBI taxonomy): Eukaryota > Metazoa > Mollusca > Cephalopoda > Myopsida > Loliginidae > Doryteuthis > Doryteuthis pealeii. The sequence goes on along the minus strand of CM042141.1, from coordinate 100,985,903 downwards.
TGTTTACCTTTCTTCATTACTGTATTTATCATCTGTATGTTTTCGAATAACGGCAGAATGTTCCTCAAAATGCTGCACACCGACTCCATCAAAGATTGCCTGCATACAATAGGCTAAAAAGAAAAAGCAGAATATATATATATATATATATATATATATGTGTGAGGAAAAATGAGTAAAGAAAAGAAATGTAAATGGATAAAATGAATTTAATCGATGTCACATTAATCGATATCACTTACACATGTGTTTCGGTCAGTTTATGTGTGTGAAAATATTTTGCACACATAGAAGAATCGACCTTCATCAGAATGAACATAAAACAAATGTTCCCTCTGATGAAGGTTGATTCTTCTATCTGTGCAAAATATTTTCACACACATAAACTGACCGAAACACATGTGTAAGTGATATCGATTAATGTGACATCGATTAAATTCATTTTATCCATTTACATTTCTTTTCTTTACTCATTTTTCCTCGTATTGTCGGATTCAATTCCTTTTCCATTTTTACATATATATATGTGTGTGTGTGTGTGTGTGTGTGTGTGTATTTGGGCAGCATTCTTTCATTTATACATGTAGAATTAAACAAAAGACACATCTCCTTTTTAACAATTTTATTTTTTATCTTTTCGAGTTTTTGCCAACTTTTTAATATTTGGGTGGAATTCGTGGATAAGTCCACCAAAGTTCAGGTCCCGAGTACTTTCGGCACTTCGAAGTGCCATCATCAGGGGTGATGTGTTCTTTGACCTGAACTTTGGTGGACTTATCCACAAATTCCACCCAAATATTAAAAAGTTGGCCAGAAAACTCGAAAAGGTCAAAAATAAAATTGTTAAACAAGAGATGTGTCTTTTGTTTAATTCTACATGTATAAATGAAAGAATGCTGCCCAAATACTCACACACACACACACATATATATATATAATATATATATATATATATATATATATATACAGAAAATCTATTTGCATATATTTCTGCTTCCTGATATTACATTCAAAAATCTACAAAAGTTATGCCACAAGTGATTCTGTTTGCACTAGATTACCGAGAAATAAAAAAAAAACACTTTTTATTCTTGTTTTTTCTTCTTCTCCATAACTTTTATTTCAAATAAAATAAGTTGATTTTTAGATTAGGTTTGTTGCAGACTGTATCTTCTGCCGAGGATAAGACCCTACCACCAAAAAGAAAAGTATCCTACGTTTTAATTTCTTATATATAAGAGTAAAGTAGGTGGAAATGGCCTATAGTCGGTATCAGTGCCAATATTTGTACTCTGTCTACATTTGCTACATCTGGTCTTTATGCTTTTTCACTCAGTTGGCAAGGCATAGAATATGATGACTGTACTGCCCAGGGGTAAGACGTTACCACCAAAAAAAGAAGTGACCTACCTTTTTGTTGCATTTTATGGCATGTCAACCCCTTATTGGGTTAGTTTATGCTGAAGACGTTTTGTTCTATTCATGCGTGATAGGTATTCAAAATGTTTTTTAAACTCAATTTTTTTTAGCACATTTTTTAAAAACTCATTTTTTTTCTATTTAACCCAAGAGGGAACCCTAACAGTACTACACTCCAGGTCAGAGTATACCAGGGAGTAATGATGATAAAGAAGTACTCCACACTTCCAAAAGCTCCAAAATTTGAACTTCACCATTAGATGCAGTTGACCGTCATACCCAGGACACTAAGACCCTCAGCCATCGCCTTCTTGCACATATATGATAAAAGGGTTGGGTGTTACCATAAGGACAATAGGGTTGGGACAATCATATAAGTGCTAGGGCTAGATGTGACCAGCCAATTTGTCAGAGGGGCCTTTTCCGACCACCCGTCTAGACTAAATAAGGACCAAAGTGGAGTGTTTATTTTTAGGTCTCTTCCATATTTTAGCCGAGAGAAGTCTCCTTGTTGATGCACCATGTCATAGACCAGTGGTTTCCAAACTCATTTTGTTGTGTAATTCTCATATGATTCTCCAAAAATCCCAGAATCATACCCGTGTAGTGTGGCATTAAATAACAAAAAGAGTTCATGTCATTTAACTCCAACCAACATGTGTAGGTAGACTATAAATAATTGTCTCCCTTGGATATTAGTGGTGTATACTTTGGACATCTCATGGTCACATGAGAATACCAGAATCCATCTCGGTTTCTTTTTTCTCTGTTCTTTGAACAGTTAAAATGTGCCTTTTAAGCTCTGTTCATTGAACAATATAGACTTTGTCTCACCACCAGGAAATGAATGTTATCTCTCACCTCAGGATTGAAATATAAAACTCACATGCTTATGGTCCCTAAAAAACTCAAACAAGACTTTTTATTGTTGTAGTTCCCATTTCATCCGTTGGAACATGTTCATGTATTCTTGCCAATTCTTTTTGTATGTATATCATGCATGTCTTCTAAGCTGTAGCCATGTCGGCACTATTGTCTGGTAGCAGTACTTGGATTCTAACGAAATGCTAGAGAAAAAGCTAGATGGAAAATTAGACAAGGATGCTGCATGCCCTCTTGAACAAATCTTGGAAGCAGCACCTCACAAAAAACAGCTGTATGGCCACTTACCTCCTATCACATCCATGTGAGACTAACATGCTGGGCACAGCTGGAGAAGCAAGGATGAACTAATAAGTGACATTCTTCCATGGATACCTACACATGAACACATCAGTCTAGACTGACCACAAAAACCTACATCAATCAGCTCTGTGTGGAAGACCCATAATAAGCGATGACTGATAGGGACGGTTGGCAAGAGAGAGTCATGGAAATCCATGCTGTCAGAGTGAGATGATGATTATGATGATGATTAACTGTTTCTACATGTGTAGATGTGCTTATCTTGTCTTCCCTTCTGTTCATTCAGTGTTAGGGTGTCATTGGATATACTAATGTTAATACTGGACCTTAGTGATTGAAGACACAATTAGATATCCTCCATAGCACCAACCAGCATGCTTATGACCAAATAACATTGAAAGCACTGGTTACCGCTAGATCACTGAAGTTAAGCCATGATGAACCTGTTCAATACTTATAAGGGTAACCATTTAAGCAACAGCAGGTACTGCAAGCAACCTGATATCAAAATGACTTGATTCAGCATTAAATGACTCAAAGAGGGGTGATATGCTGTAAAACAAAACACCCAACCAACCAACCAACCAACCAACCTGAATACCTGCATTTTCAGACAAGCCCTGCTACCTTAATTGTAATAAGGCATTAAATGTAGCAAAAATTATTTGAAAAAAATATTCAAGAAAAAATAATTCTGCATATAGAAAAACACAACAAATGTAACATTAAAATAAAAAGTAACTTTGTTTTTTGTTTTTATAAATGTGTAATTAATAAAAAAAAAAAATAAAAATCAGAATTAATTCTTAGAGATTTTATCTCTGGTTGAGATTTTTTTTTTGTTGTTTTTACTTCTTTCCCCCGCAGGGACAAACATGATTCATTCAATTTTGATAAAAATAAAATAGTGACTGTTTTTTTGTTTTTTTTAAATCTTTTATTACATCTTTATTAAAAAGAATCAAAATGAAGGGTTTATTTCGATTCTTTTTAATAACAGAATCCTGGAATTTTTTCCTGGAACCCTGGGGTTCTATGGGACCTACTTTAGGGAATTTCTGATAGACAAATGTCACATTGAACTTTATCATTAGAATGATCATCCAAATATTTTACCTGGACTACAGTCCCTGTGTCCATTGGCTTCGGCCATTAGCGTAATTCCAGTGGGCCATCACCTCAGGCAACACCTTCTCCCTAGATTTAAAGGGGCAGGGCTAGTTCTATTGCCCAATGCCTGAGATGCCTCTATAGAGAGATACCAAAGAGATCCACACAATTTTTTCACTGGCCACACATGAGCTTTGGTTCATGTGTAGTCTACCATGTTAATGGTCTGACATGGTGGTGTGCCAGTAAATAACTCATCCAACTATTTTTGGGATTGATCCTGACTTAAACTGGCAAGGGTTCTCTTGGCAAGTTTGGTTTGGTTTGATTTGATTAATGGCATATCAACCCTGTGGTTATTTAATACCAAAACCATTAGAGTGTGAGGTAAAAGGTGGTACTCAAGTTTCTTTTACAGGTTTATTTCTGTAGATAGTTTCATGGATGTATTTTATATCTTATTGATATTTTTAGAATATTCTTATGTCTCTAAAGAAGGATAAAATGTCATCCATGTTAGAATTCTCAAACAGATCCCTCATATTATTTGCATTGAAATATTTCTTTCTGATTGAGTGAAAGCTCCAAATTCCATGAGGAAATGTTTGACAGTGCAGGGTGTTTGACATGTCTGTACCATGGTTGTCCTCCTTCATGAGCATAAAAATATACTAAATCAGATTATGCAAATAAACCATAGACTCCGGTTAAGTGGAAGTGTGATACTATAAGGTCTTCTGTCCCTGTGGGCACATATTTAGGTTCAATATGCCATTAAACAAAGAAACCAAAACCAAACCAAAACATGGCCATTTTAAGATTCTTAATGAAAAAAACCTGGTGAAATATAAAATAAACAGAAAATATTTGTTCCAGGGCTTGAACTCAGTTGTTACATAATTCGAATTTTAGAGCTCTGGGGAGTGTGGAGTACCCTTTCATTGCCATTACTCCCAAGTCCACTTTGACCCAGAGGAGTAGTACCTGTTAGGTTCAAATAGATCTGTTTGCAAAGTAATGAAAATGATTTCCTCCAGTTTATTGATACACATGAAGTTCAGGATAAATCTAACATGAAAATTATTTCTACTAATTTATAAATCAATACACATTAAGTTAATGAAAATTATTTGTACTAATTTATTAATACTCATGAAAAAGGAAAACATAATATAAAAATTATTTCTACCAGTATATAATATACATAAAGTTAATGAAAATTATTTCTATCAGTTTATAAAACTAAACCAAACAAAAATATTTACCTATAAACTATTCAAAGTTTGATAAAAATCATTTTTACCAGTTTGTTTATACACATAAAGTTAATAATAAATATAATATAACTACCAGTTATTTCTACCAATTTGTAATAAAGACATCTTCATCAGGATATAACTTGACAAAGGTTTAAATTTGTCTGAATTTTTGATAATCTATATTATTTGGATTTTTTGGATTGTTGTCCTCATCTTTATTGTTATACACACAATGTTCCAGTTGGACACATGGTTGAGTTAATACAGTTCTAAGTGACAATCATCTATTTAACTCATAGCTGGAGGATGAGAGGTTTCATACCTTTCCCAAGGGTATTATTCCCGAAAGTGAACATAATGGCGCAACTGATGTTTGAACTCACTTACCACAATGTCCTAGACCAGCACATTAGCCACAATGCCATGGTTGATTTGTTAGATTTTATGGCAGGTCAACCTTTGTTGGGTTATTTTATGCCAAAGATGTTTTATCTTATTCATTCTTGATAGGTATTCAATTTTTTTTAAACTCATGTTTTTTCTATTTAACACGTAAATAGGACCCTAACAGGTACTACCACTCTGGGTCAGGGTGAACCTGGTAGTAATGGTGATGAGGAGTACTCCATACTCCCCAGAGCTCTAGAATTAGAACCACCATTAGATGCAGTTTAATGTCATACCCAGAAAACCTATGCCATTGGGACTCCCCCGAAATGAACAATGAACGAAATATTAATTTTCTTCAAAATAGTCCTTCCAGTTAGATTTTAAATTAATTTAAACACCTCTGAAGCTTCACTTTTAATATAATGTGAAATGGCTCCATTGTATTTCTTTTAATATCCTTCACATTCTCAAATCTTACCCTGGGGATAAATTTTTGGTTTGCAGAATTTTTGTGGGGTTATTAAATTAATAAAGTTTGAAATAAAAGATAAAACAAATAATTTATTAAAAAAAAAAATAGAAGATCTCCTAATGCCACAAGTTAAACTTAGTTGTTGTTTTTTCTTTTACAGCATATCAACCCTTTTCAAGTCATTTAATGCTGAATCAAGTAATTTTGATATGTAGTTGCTTACAGTACCTGCTGTTGCTTAAATGGTCACCCATCTAAGTATTGAACAGGCTCATTGCTGCTTAACTGTGCTGATCTAGCAGGAATCAGTGCTTCTCACATGACTTGACCATAATCTCCCTGAGTTAAATTTTTGACTAAAAAAATAACTTGCCAACCCACTGGACAACACGTGTGCACCAGCAGTCTCCCCAAAATTAGTAGTCCATATTCTATATGTTACAAATTCTAGCAATTCAAATATTTTCAACAAATCTAAAATGGTATACAAAAGTGCCCTCAAAAATAGTGGATTATACTCTAAACTGGGCTGAACACAAAACAATCACAACATTAATAATAAAAGATAGATAAATAGAAATATCATATGGTTCAACACCCCTTACAGCAAAACTGTCAAAACAAATATGGGGAAAATATTTTTCCAATTAATAAAAAAAGACTTGGAAAGATCCTCTATACTGAACAAACTGTTCCATAAAAATAATTTAAGAATTAGTTATTGTTGCATGAATAATATTAAAATATTATTGACAAAGGTAATTCTAAAATATTAACTGAAAAGGATAACAACTTGAATGAAAGATGCAACTGCAGTGATAAAACCAACTGTCCTTTAAAGGGTAATTGTTTAATTAACACTATCATTTACTAGGCTACCATCTAGAAAAAAAAGAATACCAATCATGATAAAGCATACATTGGTGCCACCGAACTAAATCAATAAAATTATTGACAAACATAATTCTAAAATACTAAATGAAAAAAGATAACAACTGCACTGATATCTATTGCAATCATTACTACTGTAACATGGCGGTGGCGTATATGTCATATAGCGGGTCTTGTCAACATGCCTCCAAATTCACAACACTAAAAAGGTGTTCTGCATGTGGTGGTCATCTTGTTGATAAAAAAGTACAAGCGCGAGAAATATATTGTCACAAGCTGCTTAGATTTTATTTCCAGGGCTAGTCTCGTGCGTCTCGTGGGCTGTATCAGAGAGGAGGAAAGGCAGAGAGAAAAGAGAGAGGACACTGTTAAATTACTGTGATCCTACAGTAGGCACCAGAGGCCCCATCTGTTCCCCTAGGCCTCGGAAAGCAAAAAGAGGCCGGTATTTTTCTTCGTCGTTCCACGTCACCACGTGACTTCCGGTTCCGGTCAACAACCGAAACTTCCGGTTGACAATTCTCCATTCGGGGGTCACGCTCCGGTCAAATCATCGTTCATCACTCCACGCTTTTTCAAAGCCTCCACCTTGTCTCATTTCTTCTTCCTCCTTTTTCTATAGTAGGGCTCGCAAAAGTCAGGACCTTCATTATCTCGTTACACTACTACAATTATTTTTGTTGTTGTTGGCAAATATAAAACATTAGATCATTATAATTCTAATGATAACACTGCTCTATTATTGTTGATATAGCAATTCTTCAGTCATTTGTCATTTCTTTTTTTTTCTTTTCATTATTGTTGCTTATTATTACTCAAGAAATCTGATCTTACAAATTAGAATGATTATGTTATTGTCTCTGAAATTCCATCCGGTGGACAATAATAATAATTATCATTATTTTAGCAGCCATCTTGTCTTCTTCTTTATTTGCGGATCTCATTTGTCCTGGTTTTTTGATGAATAATGGATCGAGTCTCTTTACATTTTTTTTCTCCCCTCCCCAGCTGCATTGCTCACTGTTGTCCCCAAGATCCAATGATCCGGGCCATTTAAGCAGAACATGATCGATCCGATCCATCATGTCAGACTCGGAGCTGCGAGAGATGCAAATTTCGACGGAATTATTTATCGACTGGTGAACAAAAAAAACAAAAAAACAAAACAGAAGCAACAGCTGCATTAATGAGAAATAAATGGTCGCTCGGAAAATGTGGTTTGTGGCGGGCAGACATTTTTTTTTCATCCGACCATTGCCAGCAGCCCATTGACCATGGCTAATATTCATTATCTTTACTATCAAATAAATGTACCCTCCTCTGGGTGCAAGTATTTAAGTTTTAATGTAATAAAATATTATATTAAATTAGAAAGGCTGATCAAACTAAATAAGAATGAAGATAAAAAGATTTGAAACAGAGGGGCATACAATCAAAAAATAGAACAACTAAAACTTACTCTTCCATCACTCCAGTCTTTCATTGCTAAAATTTCCTAATTTAACTATTTAGTTAAAATAGGAAGTAAAGAATAAAATTACAGTTATTTCTTCTTGTTAATTTATTTCTTTTAAGATTTATCCCTGAGATTTTTGCTCATATTCATTAAGATAAAACCAAACAATTAGAAATCAATAATACTAAGCACATATTTATCAAAATCAAATTTTTAATATCAATATGCAAATTAGCCTTTCCGTTCACACTGTAAACTGCTATTCTGTTGTATATATAAATACAATTGCATGTTATTACCATGTAGATATGGCCAACAGTATTAATAATGTAAAACAATTTTTATTACTAATTGAAGTTTAGATAAAAATAAAATCAAGGAGAATGTGACATAAATAACTACGGGAATTGTGACATGAGTAGTGATATAGTTTCAGTTACAGACAGACAATCTCCATTTTAATAAGATTTACATTTTTTAAAAAAGTTTCATGCATTTGCTTCTCAGCTCTGTAACAAGTTGTTTAGCACTTCATTTTCAGTCCTTGGTATATCTTTACATTTTGTTTTCTTAATTTATGAGCTTCTTGATTTGGTTCATTGAATTTTACGGCATATCAATCCTTGCTGGGTGATTTTATGCCAAAGATATTTTGTTCTATTCAGTTCTGTAACAAGTTTTTGTTTTCTTAATGAGCTTCTTGATTTGGTTTGTTTTTTTTTTTTTGTTTTACGGCATATCAACCTCGGTGGATCATTTAATGCCAACAAAGTTTTGAAATAAATTCATTCTTGATGGGTACTTAATCTTTTTTTATAAACACATACCTAACAGGATTAGAGTGGACCTAGGAGCAACGGTGATGAAAGGATACTCCACATTCCCCAGGTCTCCAGAACTAGAACCTCACCATCAGATAGAGTTTAACGTCATACCCAGGACAGTAAGCCCCTCAGCCATCGCCTTCTAGCACCGATATGATAAAAGGGTTGGACAATCATATAGGTGCCAGGGCTTGACATGACCAGCTGATTGATCAGAGGGGGCCTTTTCGACTGCTCGTTTAACCTAAATCTCCCCAATGGGGCCAACTGTCGGCCATGAGTGGCGACCCATGGTGCTTAAGGACAGACTCCAGGTGGCTGAGCAATCCATGAGATGCAACACTCCACTTTGGCTCTTACTTAGTCTAGACAGGCGGCTGGATTGTCCCAACCCTATTGCCCTTATGGCAACCCCCAACTCTTTTTATCATATAAGTGCTAGAAGGTGGTGGCTGGGGGTCTTAGTGTCCTGGGAATGATGTTAAACTCTATTAAACTGTATCTAGTAATGAAGTTCCAATTCTGGAGCTCTGGGGAATGTGGAGTACTCCTTTTTTCCTTTTGCCAAATCACCACTTCTTCCTCTCTCTCTTGCTCTCCCCCCCCTCTCTCTCTCTCTCTAAAAATCTTTAAACTCTATTTTCTTTTTTTCCTTTTGAAAAATTACTACTTTTTTCTTGACTCTCTCTTTCTCTCTTTCAAAATAACTTTAAAGCGTCTTTTATTTTTTCCTTTTGCAAAATTACAATTCTCTCTCTCTCTCTCACCACCCCTGACTCTCTCAAAAAATCTGCAGAAAATCCAGACCCTCAAATCCCAGCAGAAATGATCACACATTCCCACACCCCGCCACACACACACACACACACACATAAATATATATATATATATATATATATATATATATATAATATATATATATATTCCAATCATATAATTGAAAAAAAACATGGATTGGGATGAAGGGAAATGCAGCTTGCATACAATCAACACAGAGATTAACAAGCAGCATCTTTCTTCATCTTTCTTCATCTTTCTCATCTCTCACACTCATACAAGATGCTATGGGCAGCTGTTTCTGATTCAGTTAAAACAGCTGACCATTGCATTGAATGTGTCTCCCTTTGGCAGCGGACAAGAGAGAACAAAACAAAAATACAACATTACATTGATTTAATATCATTTCATTAGTAACAAAAAAAAAATTTCTTTTATTTTCATTGGTTACCATATTTTTGGCTTCCAATAAAAAATGTGTTTTGAGCCTAAATTATTAATAAATTGCTCAGGCACTTAATATTTGCTTCAAGAATTCTAGCACCAAAATTCAGTCTATAAATTAAAAGTAAAGTCAGTAGAATAGCCTATTGTCATTATCAGCTGAACAGCAATGGAGTCTATCCCCTTTTCGCTTATGCGAGACCAGGGAGATTGCTTTTGCTGAGGTGGAGCACCACACCTACCATCATCTCCCAGATGGTTTACCGCAAAGATTAGATTACTCAAGATATGCCAAATGCACTGAGTTGGTGAGGATCAGTATTGAACCTGGAATCTTGCAATTCCTAGGTAGATGCTCTACTGACTTAGCTAAACTGGGCCCTTAATTAAAAGTACTAGCTGAAAACTCACCCTATAGGCAGAACTTTCAACGAGTAAAAATATTTAGTTTAAATCTAGTGTAATTAACACCTTGTTGGTAGGAGCTTACAAAATGCTGAGGGGGTAAGACATTCCCCAACAAAAGGGGAGAGTCTACATCTGATGGTGAGGCTCTAGTTCTAGAAAATCTGGGGAGTGTCGAGTACCCCATCATTGCTTTTACTCCCAGATCCCCTCTTACTAGAGTGGTAGTACCTGTTAGGGTCCCATCTATTTGTCAAATAGATCTCTTTAGAAATTATTTATGTTCAAGTTAATTCTTTGCTTTAAAAAGTTCATATCATAGTGACATATTTATTGAAAAACAATTTTTAAAATGATTAATTAACTTTTTTTTCAATAATAAAATTTGTGAACTTTCATTGAGCTATATCTATTGAAAAATGCCCCAAAAAATCTATTATAAAAGAAAATTATTTAAGAATGTTGGCTGGGCTGTAGAATACACCCACTGCACCTCTTCAGAAGGGTACCCCCATCCCATGGGACCACCTGTTGGCTGTGGGTGGCGACCCATGATACTTAAGGATGGAATCCTGGTGTCTGAGCAGTCCATAGGATGCAACACTCTACTTTGGCCCATACCAAGGCTAGACAAGTGTGTCAGAGAGAAGGGGCTTCTGATCAATCGGTTGGTTACCGTCAAGCTCTTGCACCTAATATGATTTTCCCAACCATATTGCTCTTATGGCACCCCCCCAATCTTTTCTATCATATATGTGCTAGAAGGCAGAAGCTGAGGGTCTGATTGTCCTGGGTATGACATTAAACAGCATCTAGTGGTGAGGTTCCAATTCTGGAGCTCTGGAGAGTGTGGAGTATCCCTTTATTGTTATTACTCCCAGGTCCACCCAGATCCAGAGTGGTAGTACCTGTTAGAGTCCCATCTATGTATTAAATAGATTAAAAAATGAGTTTTAAAAAATGTTAAAAAACCTTGAATATCCAACAAGAATGAATAAAACAAAAATGTCTTAAACATAAAATAACCCAACACAGATTGACATGCTGTAAAACCCAACCAACCAACCAACCAACCAACCAACCAACTAATATCCAACAAGAATGAATAAAACAAAAATGTCTTCAGCATAAAATAACCCAACACGGGTTGACATGCGTAAAATCTAACCAACCTGAACCTGTTTGCTGTATTTAAATGCAGCCTGTTGGCTGGTGTGTGTGATACATGGTTTTGTTCATGCAGATGACCCATATGCATGGGCAATGGCTAAAAATAACCCTGGTTCCTGCAACAACTGTAATGTAAGCATCAGAGTATTCCAACTGTCTACTTTTGCTACAAGATTGAAATCTATGAGATGAGGATCACCTCATTTTTCTTTGCTGTGTCCTGTCTGAAGAGAAGAACATAAATTGGGAGGTCAAGCAGAAGAAAAGATCTGATCGTCTATCTGTCAAGACATCATTATCATCAGTTTGTACTGACAGTACGGATTTCCTTGGTGACTGTCTCTTGATGTTCAACACTATTGGTAATCACTCCTGGCAAGTCCTCAATATGGCATCCAGTGTCTGTACAGAGCTGTTGAATGCAAGATTTGTGTGTGTCCATGTGTAGGAGTCCACAGGAGAAAAAGACATGTTGGGAACTGCTACAGTGTCATGTTCATTTTACTTGGATGGTTTTTTAGATAGGAGGTAAGTGGTCATGTAGCTGCTGTTTTGTGAAGTTTCTTCAAAAAAGTATAAAGCATTCTTTCATTCCTATATAGCTTTATCTCCAAGCATTTCACTAAAGTCCATGAGGTGCAGCCATACAGTATTACTGATATGACTAGAGCTTGGAAGAATTCTCATTTTATCTTATCAAAGAGATAAGATTTCCATATGATTGATAACCTGTTGATAGCAGTCCATGCCTTTCTTATGTATACATTGACATCACTTTCTGTAGATGGGATATTGCTACCTAGGTATGTGAACTGGTATACTGATTTAATGTGTAGATGACTCCATCTGATCTAAAACAAAGTGGTCTCATAGATATACATAATGAGTAAGGCCAAAAAACACCTTGGTCACATGACTACTTTCATGCAGTTGTGTAGCATAATTGATAGGTAGCCTATCAATTATGTACGATAGTGTAGTAATTCAAACTAATGGTTTTGTAAAAATGTAGGTTATTTGATTGACAGATTTTAACTTGTGTTGACCTCTTCTCTCGCTGAATGTTAGTTTAGGAAAATCAGATTTGGCTGGGTCACTGGATGAGTTAGACACACGATAGTGTCTCTCGTTCAATTAGCCATTTTGCACATGCATATATTGAACTGGGATTTATAAAGTAAATGGTTTGGTTTGGGGTTTGGTTTGTTTTGCGGCATATCAACCTCGGTCATTTAATGCTGACTAAGTTTTGGATTCGTAGTGATATTTTGGTAGAAAAGAAATGTATATATGTATAGATTTTTAACTATTGTTCAATTAATCATATTTTTGAGTACAATCCAACTTTTAGGAAATGTAAAATCGTGGATGGTCTTATTTTCGTGTAACATTTTTTCAAATTATTTGCTTGGTAGTATTTTGTTTGTACTAGATCAAAGTCTACACACTCTTGCAGTATATGTTTCACTGTAAAATAAAATATAAACACTAATTAAAGCAAAGTTTTATGTTCATTACTAAAAACAAACAACGGACCAAGTCACAAGAAAATCCAGGCCAATTCAGAATAACATCTACCATCCCAGATCCAGCTACCGGACAAGATGGCAGATACAGAAAATAAGATAACAGCTACCCAGATCTGCTCAGAACTATAGAAGAATAAACCCAAAGATCAGTATAAAAGAAGATGAGTATACAACCATGGGTATACATGTATACTATACAAGATACGTCGATTTAAGAAAAGGGCTATACAACAGTTGACAGATTATTCTGATCTTCTTCTGGGGCAATGGGGGAGGTGCTGTTCCAGGATTTTAATCATCAGGATCAGATTCAGCTTAATTTTCATTGTAATCTCCTTTTACACTTATTTTAATTATATTTTAATTGGTTTCTACATAAAATCATTCATAGGATTGATTTTAATACATTGGAGAAGAAAACAATAAAATTTCAGATCAATAACACCTAGTAATTATTTATTAAACCTTTGTTTTGTTAAAACCAGTATGCAAATTAACCACACCATATATTATGTAAACCTTTATTTCTTAGCGATATATAATACACATTGCAGGATTTTAAATGTACAAATAACATGGGTTGTTTTGAGGCAAATCTGAGATTTTCATAAAGACCTAATAAATAAGATTTATTCTAGGTATTAATGATTTTTACTATAAATTAAATACTCATTGATAAACTTATGCAATTCCTGAGGGTATTGTGATGTAAACAGTGACATAGTTTCAGTTACAGACAGACAGACACTGAATCTCTATTATAATAAGATATACTGATTTCTTCTGAGCTTTTATCTTGTTTTTCCAGTTCGATTCTGTTGTCTTAGATGAATCAATAGAGACTAATTATATTTTTACCTCCCAAATAACCTTCTAATCACACGAAGATTTGAAAGAGAAAAGCGCAAAAATAGCTTTAAATGAGAAGAGAAACAGCAAACCTTATCATTTTCGATATCAGTGTGGAATGAATGAAGACATGCTATGACCAGAAATTCATGGGAATATAAAAGAAAAAAAAAAACAAGAAATCCAGGCAAGTTGAATTCTAATGACATTTCCAGCCTATTATCTTTCATTATTATCTTTTAACAAAGAATGGTTGGGTTTTATTTTCAAAATTGGTCTTTATTAGAATAAGAACATTTCGCTAATATTTCAGCTAGAAAAACATATTTTTCCATTATAGAATTCTTCGTTACCATTTTAATAAAAGGGTTTAACTAAGAAAAATATACTACACAGCTCCACCTACACTCAGACTCACGCATATGTGTGTGTATATATATATATATATATATATATATATATATATATATATAAATGAATAAATAGATACCTTGGTTCAGATATAAATTTATTTCAGCATTTCAACATGATTCCAATGAGACCAGATATGAGGGCTTCAAATTAGTTTGGAGGTGTGTGGTCTAATGGTTAGAGTCGTAGGAAATGGACACATTGACCGAGTTCAAATCCTGGACGATGTTACAGTTCACATAGCGCTAATACCCTTGGGAAAGGTATGAATCCAAATACTCTCCCTCCAGCTATGAGTAAATAGTAGGGCAGATTGGGCTCTTTAACTTTTGTTTGGCAACCAGTCTAGGAGAAGGAAAACTATGAATTAAAACTGCTAAAATCTGCTTGGGGTGTCACTACTAGAATAGGCTCAGTCTATATATATATATATATATATATATATATATATATATATATATATATATATATATATAAGAAAGTTTGGTGTGTACGTGTCGACGTATAACTCAGAAAAGAGATGTCACTCAGATTTAAAATCTTGCATATACCTTAATATCCCTATAACTAAGAAACACGCCAAATTTGATTATTGATTTTAACTGATTAAGGGATGTAATTGATTAATTAAACAAAAATCAAACGATTTTCGGAAAGCATTGTATAGCTGGCTATATCAGCAGTGATTCAAATGTCCGCTTCAACTGTTACTTCAAGTTTGACCTTCTTAATAGTAAACATTGCTCTATTTCTACTAAAGAAGCTAACAACTGTTTTTTGGAAAAGTAAAAAAAAAAAAAATCAACTTTTTAAAACCAAGCGTATCTTTTTAAATATAAAAAAAAAAAATGAAATTGTAATACGAAAAAATTTACATATACGGACAAACAAAAGTTAAATGAAAACATTTTTTTCAATATTTTTTTTAAGAATACTTTCATATTTCTTAGAATAAAATATATCCATTTTTAATCAGTGAAACTCAAAACCTTTTTGAAAAAAACTATCATAAAATAAAGAAATTTGAATTAATACACAAAATATTTCACCTACAAATAATGACAATGTTTTAGTTATCAGATTCTTTGTAACTTTTGTTTTAAGACTCAAAAAAGAAAGAAATTACAATGTTACATTTTATTACTAACTCAACAAGCAATTCAAAACTGAATTTAAAATTGACTTACGTACAAAAAAAGTTTTAGAAAAATTAATTCAAAACATTCACCAGTTACTTTTTAAAATATTATTCTAAATGTAAACAAAAAACAATTCGCAAATTCTTAGCGATTAAAAAAAAGTAGGGTATGTAGTACATACCCTATTGTACATGTAGTGATACCCAAAATGAGACTAAATTGCATTTTTGACAAAATGACTTTAGCCCCCCCTCTAGGGAAAATAATTTACCAAATATCAGGGAATTATCGGATTTTAATGAAATTTTCAGTGTTTATGTATCAATGAATGATCTTTATAATGCATTACTTATTTTATTTCAAAACTTTCTCATTTTTTTCAGGTCACATATTTTTTAAACCCCCCCCCCTAATGTTGGGGACGTAACTTTTTTTTCAAGTTGATCTTATAGTTTTCTAATTACAGTATAAATAAAGAGATAAAAGACCGAAGTTATGAATAGAAACAAAACAAAAAATTTTACGGTGGCTTTTCTATGAGAAAATAAGTACTGAAAATCGAAAAATAAAATGTAAAAAAATAATAAATAATTAATTTTTGGAGATTTATTTTTTACTCATTTCAATAATTATTTAATTGGCTATTATCTTATAAAAGAAAAAATTATACATCAATATTTTTTCTGCTTAAAAAGGGGGGGGGTACATTTTCAATAGAGTTTTTCTTCAAAACATATTTTTTTCGAAAAAAATAAGGTTTGCATTAAGTAATATTTATTTCTAGAATCTAAAAATATAACATTTAAACTTAACATCAGGCTTTTCACATTTTAAATGAATTTTATATATTAATTTTTCATAGCAAAAAACTAAATTAAAGTTTTGAAACAAAATAACTGATGCATTATAAAATTCATTAATTGATAAATCAATACTGAAAATTTCATTAAAATTGGATAATTACCTGATTTTTGGTAATTTTTTTTCCATCCCAAATGTTATTTTAAAATTGTAAACAAGCACCTAAAACCATTGAAAAAGAGGCAGAATGGCGGATCGTGTCGAAATTGACCAAAACAAATTGTTTTAAATCTATTAAACATAAACTGCATATGTAATGATATTTTTATTTTTTTAATGATCATTATGTTACTACTTATTTAGACAAAAGTTTGACCTTAAATAATAGATTTAATTAATTTTAATTAGTTTTTAAAAAGCTAGCAGCCGACAAATTTGGGTATCTCTACATACTATGTACAATAGGTACCACTAATTTTCCCTGTGAAATTTACCCCTCACAATGAAACTTGCATAATGGTTAATATTATCTTGAAATTTTTTGTCCATTCAAAAGAAGAAACATTAAAAAAACTCCTGATGCTTTTTACAAAATTTTTTCAGATTACGAAAATAATGAAAATTATGAATGAAAACAATGTTTACATTTTTGCATCGTTAAATCAATTGAAATTTAACATAGCAAAAACAAATTACGACTAGAGGCTTTAAAAAAATGTTTTCATCCGGTCATGTACCGGGTACTTTTGCTAGTATATATATATAGTTTGATATGTAAAGACTTACTATAAAGATCAATGAATGGCTCTCCATATGACAACCATATTTCATCATCATTTTGCAATGAAAGAATATTTTTTACTTCATCTCCTGTTCGGGTATACAGTTTCTGAACGACAGGCACTAATTTTGGCTTCTGGGTGTTTGTCAGCCTCTGACTATTTGATAAGTCATCCAGCAACTACAAAAGAAAATTTAGAAAAAAAAAAAAAAGGATATTTTCAGAGCTAATGAGAAATTAAAATTATTTCTGTCTGAAATGTAAAATTTTTATCATTATTTTGGTTTTTCACACCCGCCCAAACCGATGGTTCACTGGAGGCTGAGTGACAGCAAGTCTCCTCAGGTTCCAAGGACTCTTCTGAGTATTCTAGCTGATCTTAACAGTGCTGTTGTTTGGATGGTCTCGATTCTTCTTTAGATTTCAATTTCTTTCAGATTCTTTTCCATATACCATTTAGTTGTATAGGAAAAATTGAATTTCTTGCACAATTCCCAGTGGATTACCTTTCCCACCCAGTCATGCCTAGTCTTGTATTCTATTTGTGCTAGTTTACTGCATTCGCTTATTATGTGATTAACTGTTTCATCTTTTTCTCCACACATTCTACACTTGCTATTCAGTTGCGTCTTATCTATTTTTGCTTTTATATAATTTGTTCTTATGGCATTGTTTTGTATTGTGATTATAAGAGATTCAGTTTCTCTCTTGAGGTTTCCTCTTCTTAGCCATGTCAATGTCTTCTCATGTGCGATCTCTCCAGTGTCCATATAGTTGTTTATCTTCCCACTTCTTTATTATGTGAGTTTTTCACACCAGCGTTAGCTGATGGCCTTTCGATGGAGTTGAGTGACAACAAATCTCCTCAGATCTCCAGGACTCTTCTGATTATTCTAGCCTTTTTTCCAAGCTTTTTGGGACAGTTCCAAGTGCACCAACTGCAATTGGTATCACTTTCACTTTCATATTCCATAACTTTTTCAATTCTCTGGCATGGTCCAAGTATTTGTCCATCTTTTAATTTTCCTTCATCTTCACCCTGTGATCTGCTGGAATCACAAAGTCCACCAGTTGACAAGTTTTTTTTTTTGTTAATCAATACTAGGTCTGGTCTCCTGGCTGGGATAGGGTGATCCATCTTTATCTCAAAGTCCCAGGGAATTTTATGTGTTTTATTCTCAAGAACAGATTCTGGTTTATGCATATACCATTTTGTTGTATGGTCAAAATTTAATTTTTTGCATAATTCCCAGTGATCATCTTCCCAACCCAGTCGTGCCTAGCTTTGTATTCCCGTTGTGCTAGTTTGCTACATTTGCTTAATACATGTTTACAATCTCATCTCTGTCACAACACAGTCTACATTTACTGTTTTGTTGTGTCTTATCAATTTTTGCTTTGATATAATTTGTTCTCATGGCATTATTTGTGCAGCAATTATTAGTGATTCAATTTCTCTCTTGAGGTTTCCCCTTCTTAACCATGTCCAAGTCTTTTCATGTGCAACCTCTCTGATTTATTGTTTGAAGTGCCCATATAATTGTTTTTCTTCCCATCTATTATTATTATTATTATTGTTATTATTATTACTAACAACAGAAAACACCCTCCGGGCGTCATAAAAAATAATTTTTGAAAGACATTGCCTGAGAGGGTGAGAGTTAAAAATTCAATATCAAATCCTCATATTTATTAAAGGAGTAAAAAAAAAAATAATAATAAAATAAAACAATTTGAAATGAAAACTGAGCCCCATCCCTCTCAAATAAAATGTTGCGTGCATGTAATAATCAAACAATTATTTTGAATATTTTCCACATCAATTTTACACAAAATCGTAGGTATTTATTTATTTGTAAACTTTTTAGTTAACTTCTTGTTACTGTAAAAAAAAAAAAGGACGAGAGTAAAAAACAATTTTTACTCAAATTTAGTGTGTATATAGCATAAGAATATTGTGACATAAGCTGTGACGTAGAGCTATGACGTAATTTTGTTACAGACAGAAATACAGACAATCTCCATTATTAATAGATTATTATCATTATTCAATTTACTCCAACTGTTGTCCTAATTTCATTTGTCATAGTCACAATATTTCAGCTATTTTACCCTTTGGAATAAGAACGTAAAATATTGACTCTATAACAATCAAGATGCAGACAGCAGTTCAAATAAATCAATGAAGAATTCAATTGTATCTAAAGATAAGTGTTTGGCATTAAAAAAAAAAGAATAAAAATGTTGAAAAATCAATTAAACATTTTGAACATTCAAAATGTCAGACTATGAACTAATTGAGATACTTCACTTCTTTTTTTTTTCTTGTCAAATTAGAGATAAAAAGAAAGACGAGCATTTGGAAATCATTAATAAGTGCCTTTTCTTCCATGTCAACAGCACCAAACTGAAGAAAATTGCCTCAAAATATAGAATCAACTCTTGTATTTCAATTAGAATAAAATTCACATATAAAGACAACACGCAACACCTCATAAAATGGAAAATTTAAGAATGAAAATAGACAACAGAAAACACAATTCCAATTCTGTTTCATTTATGATTAGGCATTTTAAATGAATGCTTTATATTTGCAATGTTGTGTAGGAAGTGTGCGTGGTGTAATGGTTAAAGTCACAGGAAATGGACTTGTCAACACGAGTTCAAATCCTGGACGTGGTAATTGCATTTCACTTAGCGTTAATACCCTTGGGAAAGGTATGAATTCTACTCTCCCTCCAGCTATGGGTAAATAGTAGGGCAGACTGGGCTCTTTAACCTTGGTTAGGCAACCAGTCTAGGAGAAGGAAAACTCTGAATTCAAACCTGTTAAACTCCGCTTAAGAAATTGACCTTGTGTCACATCCTACTCGTGCGGAGGGGTTGGTAAATATATATATATTTGCAATGTTGTGTCACATTCTACCCATGGTGAACAGGTTGGGTAAATAAAAAGGGCTTACTATGAAGTTCGATCCTCGCGGGATGCTCTATCATTGTAATCTTGTGTCACATCCTAACCGTGACAAATGGGTTGGCTAAAAACCTACATGAAGGTGTCTCCTTATGGTGTAGTGGTTAGCAAGCTTGTCTTGCAGATCCATTAATATTGAGTTCAATCCTTGCTGGATGCCTCATACCTGCAGCCTTGTGTAACATTCTATCATGGTGAATGTGTTAGGTAAATACAAAGGGCTTTCAATTGTAATGTAATGGTTATCAAACTAGTCTCGTAGGTCAATTACTACTGAATAGCAAGTTCTATCTTCACTGGAAGCTTCATCTTTGCGATCTTGTGTCACAAACTGATTGGATAAATACCAACATGAAGGTGTCTCATTGTGGTGTAATGGTTAGCAAGCCTGTTTTACAGATCCATTACTACAGAATAGTGAGTTCGATCATTGCTGGATGCCCCATATTTGCAACCCTGTGACACATCCTACTCACTGCAAACAAATAGGGCCAATACCTACACGAAGGTGACTCATCATGGTGTAATGGTTAGCAAGCTATTCTCATAGATCCATTACAACTGAATAGCAAGTTCAATCCTCACTGGATGCTCCATCCTTGCAATCTTGTGTCACATCCCACTTGTGGCAAATGGGTTGGATAAATACCTACACAAAGGTGTCTCACTGTGGTGTAAGGGTTAGCAAGCTTGTCTTGCAGATCCATTACTACTGAATAGTGAATTGAACCTCGCTGGATTCTCTATACTTGCGATTTTGTGTCACTTCTACTCATGGCAAATGGGTTGGGTGAATACCTACATGAAGGTGTCTCATCGTGGTGTAATGGTTTACAAACTAGTCTTATAGGTCCATTACTACTGAATAGCAAGTTCAAACTCACTGGATGCTCCATACTTGCGACCTTGTGTCACATCCTACCAGTGATGAATGGGTTGGGTAAATACCTACTATATTAACTCTTTGCCTACCAAATTTCCATGGCTTAACCAAATTTTCTTGGTATTTTTTACATGTATGATGGGATATTTTAAAGTTCACTCTCTATTCACTTCAGAACTCATTCTATTCAAATAAAGTCCTACTATTAATGTAATCTGAGTCCTTCTGCTTAATTTTAATGAATAAACCATAAGTTTTTGTAATTTGCTTAAGGTGGGATCCCAGAGGTGGCAGAG
This sequence comes from Doryteuthis pealeii, assembly GCA_023376005.1. Lineage (NCBI taxonomy): Eukaryota > Metazoa > Mollusca > Cephalopoda > Myopsida > Loliginidae > Doryteuthis > Doryteuthis pealeii. The sequence continues at coordinate 100,964,438 of CM042141.1, read as the reverse complement.
CCGCTGCAAGTAGTTTAAAGTAGGCAAGAGTTAATTAACAGCAAGGATTGATAGAGTAAAAATGTTCATTGATTTATTTGAGGTCATTTCAAAATGAGACTTTTGCTATTTGGGTGTCTTGTGTTTTGGCCCCGGGGAGGACTGTCTGATTGTCCAATGGCTCTGTTTGCCCCAGGGTGGATCATTGATTTACCATGGAGAAACTTGGAACCAGACAACTGAAACATTTTTTTTGACAGCATTTCAATAGATATTATCATCAGTGGGACAACATTAGAAGGAAACAAGTGTGAAAAAAGTACTGGGAATTTGAACAAATTGATCTTTGTTGTCATTACACCCAGTATAAAAATATATCTAAGGTAGGTGGGTTGTCTCCCTTGGTTGACTTACCCCTTTTCAAACCAACCAATAAAAGGCCCACAATTATTGGCACCAGAAATTGAAGATAAGAAATCTTCTTCTCTTTGAAGTCGGCTGTAAAAATCGTTGGTCCGAATAATTCAGCAGAGATAGAAAAAGGGCCGTCATAAGTACAATAATTTATCATAAGCATTTCCAAGGACTCAGTTAAGTGGACTTGTATTCATTTATATTTATATAATTGATATTTACCACAGACAATACTATCGTTTGCAATAACAATTATAACAAGTATATTTTCTTGTGTGTATAAATGTAACAATACAGTGTTATTTCTAATTCCAAGTTGTGTCCATGTATTTTCTGTTTCTAACTCTTGTTAATTCCACATTCATAGTTTAAATCAGCACACCAGGTCCACTCTGACAATTTGATAATTGTCAGGGTGGCCTAAAGTCAGCAAGTCAGCGAGGGAGTCGGTCCCCTTTTCACTAGCACTAGACCAAGGAGATTATTCTTTGCGTCTGAGGTGGAGCGCCATACCTACCATCAGCTCCTTACTTTACTGCACAGATCCCTGTGCTACTCATATGCTGAGTTGGCAAGGGCCGGTATCGAACCAGGAACCTTGTGGTTCCTAGTCAGACACTATACTGACTGAGAATAACATTTTCAATGAAATTCTGAAAGATATAGTTGATTCCCAATAAAGCATTTTTTTAAACCCATCTATTGCTTAAATGGTCTCATATTTTTAAGGTACCTTTTAACCTTTGACCTGTCCATCACTTCAGTGACTTCATCAAGTAAACTTATCACCCTCTATGATCAAAAACACAATATGGGCAAAGAGGTGAATGGTTGTGAAGAATACTGACACAGTCAACTCAAGCAGAACCATGCCTAACAGAGCAACTCAATGAAATATCAGAAATGTGTCCACAAGTGAAGACATAGTTTGATGGTAACCACAATGGTTCTAAAGATTAAGAATTGCAGTGATCTATATTAATATCTGTTTTGATTGTACAATGTTCCACTAGAAATAATAAAATCCTGGTAAGAAGAAAATTAACTTTCCATAGAAAAGGTTAGTAATGTTACGATTCTTGTGGCCATTTTTAGGTTGCAGGTGAGAGCACTTTACAGTGAAAATCCCTTGTGTTCCTTAGTGTCAATCCTTGTGTTAAGCAGAATCCTTGTTGTTCCTCGGTGTTAAGCAGAATCCTTGGTTGTTCATCCGTTTGTCTGTGTTAAGCACGAGCAACTGAATGCTTTTCAAGATTGGCCATTAAATAGTTAACCAACCACATTATGAACTTGTCGTTCATTGCCTCCTGTTTTATCTCGTCAAGAGTTACTGGGAGTTCCCTTATCATGTTGCACAGCAAAGTTTTGAAAGTCTCTTTCCGTTCGAAGAGAAGCAATCACGGTGTCTTCCAGGGGTTCTCTCTGTTTGGGTATTAACCTAGAGAGTCTGTCTGCGTGACAGAGTTTCTTAGATGGGAGAAATTCCACGTTGAAATTATAGTTTAAAAGGATCGTCCCCCATCTTTGCAGTCTATTCGCCATATGTGTAGGCAGACCTTTTTTTGAGCCGAAGATGGTAAGTAAGGGCTTATGGTCTGTCTGCAATCTGAAGTGTCGACCGTGAATGTATCGGTGGAACTTGGTTACTGCAAATATTATCCCGAGTGACTCCTTTTCGATTTGGGAATAATTCCTCTCCTGGGAGAAGGGTTCTTGACGCGTGGGCTATGGATTTATGTGACCCGTCCGGCATTTTGTGTAAAATGCATGCTCCAATGCCATACGAGCTGGCATCGTTGGCAACAATAATCTCTAGGTCTGGGTTGAAGTGGGTGAGAAATAAGTCCGATGTCAAAATCTCTTTGATTTTTTTGAATGCTCTCTGGCAGGAATAAAAGTTTGGTAGTAATTAGCAAGCCCAAAAAAACTTTGTAGTGACGAAACATTTTGGGGAGCTGGCATTTCTTTGATAGCTGTAGACCGTTCTGGATCTGGTCTTCTTCCCTCTTTGTTGATTATGTGCCCGAGGTATTTTATTTTCTCCATGAAGAAGTCGCACTTAGATTCTATTAGTTTGAACCCGTAGTCCTGGATTCTTTTGAAAACTTGGTGGACATGTTGTTTGCGCTGCTCCATATCTTGACTTTTTATTAAAATGTCATCCAGGTACATTAGAAGCACAGATTGGATAATCTGATCTGTGCGGTAAAGTGGAAAGCTGACGTTAGGTGTGGTGCTCCACCTCAGCAAAAGCAATATCCCTGGTCTAATGCTAGCAAAAAGGGGATAGACTCCTTCACTGTCCGGCTGATACTGACAATAGGCCACTCGGCAAACTTTACTTTTACTTTATGGTGAAAGTGTGGATTATTTTTTACTCTCGCACGAAGAAACAAATAAAATCCTGGTATGTTTGGTTTAGAAGAAAATTAACTTTTTTAGCTCAGTTGGTAGAGCATCAGCCCAGGAAACACAAGGTTCTGGTTTCAATACTGGTCCTCGCCAACTCAGCATATGAGTAGCACATCTGTGTGGAAAAGCTAGGAGCTGATGGCAGGTGTGGCACTCCACCTCAGATGCCAAAACAATCTCCTTGGTATAGCGCTAGTGAAAAGGGGATAGACTCCCTTGCTGCCTGGCTAATAACAACATTAGGCCACCCCATCGACTTTACTTCTATGCATATTTAGGGGAGATACTGTATGCATTCATTGAGTGATAGGTGCAAAGAAAAAAGGGGGGGGGGACAGATAGAGAATGTTAAATTCAAAAACTCAAGATACAATCTCCTTAGCAGTAAGGAGGGCATTCAGCAACAAAAAATAAAAACCTGCTAAGTGCAGGTGACACTCTCTCTCACTCACTCACTCACTTACTCACTCTCTCTCTCACTCACTCACTCACAATCTTTCTCTCACTCTCTCTCACTCACTCACTCTCTCTCATTCTCTCACTCACTCACTATCTCTCTCTCACTCACTCTCTCTCTCTCTCTCTCTCTCTCTCTCTCACTCACTCACTATCTCTCTCTCTCTCTCTTTCACTCTCTCACTATCTCTATCTCTTTCACTCACTCACTATCTCTCTCTCTCACTCACTATCTCTCTCTCTCTTTCACTCACTCATCTCTCTGTCTCTTTCACACTCATCTCTCTCTCTCTCTCTCTCTCTCTCTCTCTCTTTCACTCACTCATCTCTCTCTCACTATCTCTTTCACTCTCTATCTCTCTCTCTCACTCACTCACTATTTCTCTCTCACTCACTCACTCACTCACTATCTCTCTCAATCACTATCTCTTATACACTCACTCATTCACTCACTATCTCTCTCTCACTCACTCACCCCCCCCCCTCTCTCTCTTTAGCAGTGCCACACAGCTGTAAATAAAACAAGTAAAATTAACTTCAAATTAACTGTCAATAAGACAAATAAAACTGACTGTTTCTTTTCCATATTTAATTATAAGAGAATAAAAAACTAGAAAAATATTCCTGAATAAACTCAGTGAATTTGTTGTTTATGAGATTATTTAATTTTTGAATACTTACTCTTTGTTTTACTTTTGTGCAGTCACCTTCAGTTCCTTTTAATGCTTCTCTTAAGTTGAAATAGAAGATCTTGGCACAATCATTCACACCATTTTCATACACCTGAAAAACAGATTGAAAACTGAAATATATATTCTCTCTCTCTCTCTCTCTCTCTGTATATATATATATATATATATATATATATATATATATATATATATATAGTCAGATTCTTGGTCTGATGAGCTACTAAGCGAAACTATTAGTAGGTATATCTGATTCATTAGGTTTAACTTTATTTGCTCTACTTAGGTATCTAGCAAAAAAAAATTAAATCGCTTTGCAAACTCACTTCTTTTCTGATTACAATTATATACCTAGAGTTCAATGGGTGACCCAACGGGTCTCATTTTTTTAGTATATATATATATATATATATATATATATATATATATATATATATATGTTACACTAGATGGAAGTTTAATATTAGTTGTAACATTGATGTTCAAATGTTTCGGTTTATATAGAAACCTTCTTCAGGACAATATGAAACACATAAAGAAAAAAAAGATTTTTGTTGTTACTGTTGCACACGCACACTCGTTAGGGGTGACCAGTGCACCTAGGAAACAAAAAAATATGAAACCGACTGAATCTTACTTTCTTTGCTTGCTCATGCATTCCTTGGGGTTTTTACAAATAGAGTTTTCTTTTAATTCTAACATTCAAAAGTTGATATACCAGTGATACGTCACATTACAAAGATGATGGATGTTTTTGAATGAGTTGAGTTTGGAAAATGTGTAGAAAAGGTTCATCACATTTTTCAAACTCAACTCATTCAAAAACATCCATCATCTTTTCAACAACAAAAATCTTTTTTTCTTTACTTATTTCATATTGTCCTGAAGTAGGTTTCTATGTAAACTGAAACGTTTGAACGTCGACATTACGACTAATTGAAAATAAAATGAAATAAAAAATCCGCATAAACCCCCCCCCCAAAAAAAAAATCGGACATGACTGTAACCATAGATGAGACCCCTAACAGATTCTACCACTTGGAGTCAGGGTGAACCTGGGAGTAATGGCAATGACACCGCCATTACTCACAGGAATTGCCATTACTCCCAGGTCTACTCTAACACACATAAAAATCAAACATGACTGTAAATAGAAAGAAAGAAAAGAAAACAAACAAAACGTTTTATAATTTATAGACATAATTATTGAGTTATGAAAAGAAAAGAAAAGAAAAAGGTCTCAACCCAATTCTACTCTCCCAAATAACATATAAGTATTTAATATATTAAAATAATGCAAATGTGTCACAAGGTCAAAATTGGGGAGGGGAGGCTGGTCATCTTTATCCTAGCTCTTAATTTGATTATTCTCATATGTGACCCAATTTATACTACAATTTTCATTCACATAAAAATTTGTTGAGTTTGGAAAATGTGTAGAAAAGGTTCATCACATTTTCCAAACTCAACTCATTCAAAAACATCCATCATCTTTTCAACAACAAAAATCTTTTTTTCTTTACTTGTTTCATATTGTCCTGATTAGGTTTCTTGTAGCAAGATTGAATTTGGCAAGGACTACTAATGGAGGGGGGAGGAAGAAAGAAATAAGTGAGAGAGTAAAGTTTTTAAAAAGTGTAATGAACACAAAACAGTTTGACTGGAGCGTGACCTCCCGAATGGAGAATTGAGTGTCAACCGGAAGTTTTGGGTGTTGACCGGAACCAGAAGTCACATGGTGACGTGGAACAACGAAGAAAGGGACCAGCTCTTTTCGATTTGGGACAGCATAGGGTTAAGACCTGCCCTTGGTCCCGTGTGGGATGATGGTAGTTTAATAGTTCTCTCTCTCTCTTTCTCTCTGCCTTTCCTCCTCTCCGATACAGCCCACGAGACGAGCCTACCCTGGAAATAAAGGCTAGCAGTTGTAACTACATATTTCTCGCGTTGTAATTTTTATCAACAAGATGACCACCACGTGCAGAATGCCTTTTTAGTGTCGTGAAAATATCGCCACCACCACCGCGTTACTTATATCAGCTTTGGGTACTGTGAAAATACGACCACGTTACAGATATCGTTTTAGTGCCCGGAAAAAAGGAAAACGTTACATTTCTATACAAACTGAAACATTCAAACGTCGACATTAGGACTAATAATAAACTTCATCCATTTACTCCCATATAATATATATATATATATTATATATATATATATATATATATATATATATATAAGAGAGTTTTATAATTTGCTTGAAGCAACCCCCCCACACACACACATACAAACACACAAGCCATTACACACTAGTTATTAACTAATAAGATTTACACTAGATATTGATGAATTTAACTATTTTACCTTTTTATCTAACACACACACATACACACTTATGGACAAAGTAAATATGAAAGATTTTATATATATATATATATATATATATATATATATATTAAAAAAATATAAAATATAAAAAATATAAAATAAATTGAATTGATATAAATAAGTAAATAAACAAATAATAATAATAATAATAATAATAATAATAAATGATTAAATTGATTTATATTACATCCAAAACAAAATATCATACATCACCATGGCCACCAAACACAAATACGCTCTTTCATACGCACATACACATGTGGATACGGTTATTCATATGCACAGCCGCATGTGGATACAGTCATAACGTCACAGGCTGCGCGCATGACAATATATGCACACGTACAAACAAAAAAAACGCATTCACGTAAACATGCAACACGAGAATACAGTTATAAAAAATACCATCATTTTCAAAAAAAAAAAAATTTCATTTAATTAGAAATGCCATAACAAGACGACTACAGTTCCAGTGATCTGAAAAAGAGATTTTATCTCGAAAATTCAAGAATAAAATACAGGTTAACACACAACACAATAGTTACCTTATTCTTTACACCTGCATTGTGATAGCCTTCAAAATCAACCTCCAAACCTATATATATATATATATATATATATATATTTATTTATTTATTTATAATTACAAAGTCGCTCCTACCATTGGTTTCTGAATAACACTTTTTCGGTGTTATTCGTCTTCAGAGGCGTTTGACTTTTGAAAAAAATTGGACAGTTTTAAACTCCCGGCACGTATCCACGCGATCCGTTAATAGCTCCTGCATTTCGCTTTCATCATTCAACGGCATCACTATTTGTCGTCATTGTTCTTATTGTGATTTTAAATTTTTTCCGTTTTTATATTTATTTTAGTTTATGTGTTTATTTATATATGAATTCTTAATTATGGCGGTCTGATGTTTTGGTTAGTCCAATTCCATATTAAGAATTTTTTCCTGTGTGGGCATGCTTGAAAAATTTCTGTTTGTTGTTTAGGAAATTTTCTTCGGAGTTTATTCCTGAAGAATACGGAATTTTTCTGTTGTGCATAATGAGCATTTTTTTGAACCATTAATATATGGTTTCGATGGTCTAGTATTTTCCATTCTAATTTAAATGTTTTTCTTGTTTTTTATACTGCCATACTTTGTTGGATAGCGCTGTCACGTTCCTCTTATTTTCGTGTTTGAAGGATGTTAAATGGTTATAGTAGCGTCGTTTAAAGCTACCCTGCACCATCCCTATGTAGTTTTCGCTGGTTTCCGATTGGTTTGTATTGTTTGTCTTAATTGTTGCCTGGTATATTATTGATTCTGTGTTGCATCTTTGTTGTAAAGGACAGTCTTCTTTACTTCTGCATGTGCATGTTGGGTCTTCTCTGGGTTTGATGTTGGCTGTAAAAATTGTCTTCATCGGTTGTCCACAAGAATAGCTTATATATATATATATATGTGTGTGCGTGTGTGTGTGATACTAGAAAACCGTGACCTGTTGGGTCACCCATTGAACTCTAGGTAGATAATTGTGATCAGAAAAGAAGCACTTTTAGTCAGGCAACTTTTTTTTCAATTGAATTTGTATAACATATTTTTCTGGTATAAAAATTGTTTTGAAAATGGAGTTTGTGTTTTGTAAATACATATTGTACAAATTCAATTGAAAAACATTTACTTATTTGTATTTTATATTCATTGTAAAATCAAAAGAGACAGAGTGCATGCGATGAAAATTGTTTTGAAATTTGAGTTTGGCTTTTGTAAAAAATTCAATGGAAAAAAACATTTTTAACAGAGGGGGGTGGAGATTGTAAAATATCTAAATTAATTTGCCATAAAAAAAGGAAGAAAAACACCACAGTAAATATATATATATTCTGAAAAAAATAACGTTCCATTCATTATTTTTTTTCAGAATACAAGGTGTGTCAAAAAAAGTAGCAAGTTTAAAGCTGTATTTACCAAGATAGAAATGAAGAATGAATGTAATGTTTTTTTTTTTTCAGAATACAAAGTGTGTCAAAAAGTACAAAAAATCTCAATACTTTTTTGACACAACTTGTAAGTTTGGCCGGATTTAGTCAAGGAAAAACATAGTGTAAATAAGGGCAGGAATCCGGGACGACAAAATGTTATTTGCCCCAAAAGGATATTCATAATTATGAAAGCATCATTTAGACACATCAATCATTCACAATAATTCTATACGATTAAAAAATAGAAAAAAAAATGTCTCTAAAATCTCTGCTTTCCATTGGAAAATAGAAATCCGTAAAGTTCAATGTTTAATCCCAGAGGACACATTTCCCTTGCCATTGCAAAAAAGGGCTGACGTTTCTGGCATGCCAAAAGCCAAGTGCCAAGGGAACTAGACAATTTTTGGCACAACCCATACATACACATATGGCATGCCACATCAACCCGTACTGCGCCAATTAAATTATAAATTTAGAAATGGACCCCACAAGCTGGTAATGTAACATGCTAATCATATGCAGCCTCTTTCAATTGGCCAGGTTGGTTGGTTGGTTGGCTGGTTGGTTGGTTTTATGGCATGTTAACCTTGGGTTATTTTATCCCAAAGATGGTTTTGTTTTATTCATTCTAGTTGAGTATTCAAATTTTAAAAAAACAACTTTTTAAACAGATTTTTAAAAACTCATTTTTAGATCTCTTTGACCCATTGATGGGACCCTAACAGGTATTACCAATTTTGGTCAGAGTCGACCTGGGAGTAATGGCAATGAAGGGGTACTTCACACTCCTGAGAGCTCCAGAATTGGAACCTAACCACTAGATGCAGTTTAGTGTGTTACCCAGGATACTAAGACAATCAGTCACTACCTTCTAGCACATATGACAAAAAGGGTTAGGGGGTTTACCATAAGAGCAATAGGGCCAGGACAATCATATAGGTGCTAGGGCTTGACGTGACCAGCCAATTGATTAGAGGGAGCCTCTCTAATTGCCTAAGTAAGGGTCAAAGTGGAATGATGCATTTCATGGTCTGCTCAGTCACCAGGATTCCGTGCTTAAGCATCAATGTTAATAGGTGACCCCATTGGGTGGAAGTATAGGGGGGGTCTTACCTCTCTGTAGAGGTGCAATCGACATATTCTATAGGCTCAGTTGATAAACCTACTTATTGACCAGTAAAAATAAAATGTGCATACTGTATCATATTGTTATCTTCATATGTTGTATATTGATGAGTACGGTTCGATGATTGATGTTCAATGACATCAAGTTGACCCCCAACTTCCTGCCACTGAAAAATGGTGGGAAAGAAGTTCAGTTAGCTTAGAGTCAGTTAAGCCGTGAGATGTTGTAATATAAGCACAGACTGGCTTCACTTCCCTGTACGGTTGATAAAGTTCTGGTTGTGAAATTAATAAATATGTGATCACAAAAAGATATATGCCTTGCATTGTCTCTGAGAGAACTAATGGCAGCCTTGGCATAATCAGACCAGTCAACAACAGACCAGCATCTTGAAGAGCCAGACGTATAGAAGACCTAGACCAGTCAACAAAAGACCAGTTAGAAGACATAGAAGAAGCCATGAAGATAGCTACAGACTACAAAGAAACAAGAGAGAATAAGAAATAACAACCCAAAAAGTAAGTAAAGATTAAATATGAGAGCATAACCACGGAAGCCTTCATAAGAAGAATAGAAACAGACTCTCACCAGCAGTGGGTATACAACACATAACTTGTTCGGTTTCTTCTATGTTTTCTAGCTATCCAGGTTATCACTAGCCTGTTTTTTTTCTCATTGAACAGGATCCGCACAATCACATTTATACTCACTAAATCTAATTTAATCATTTTTATAGACACTTCATCTTATCTTAGTATTTTATACACAATGCCTCTTATTAATTCTTTGCTTACCAAATTTCCCCAAATTTTCTTGGGATTTTTTTACCAATTGCAAAAAGAATCAAGTACCAGTCTCAAGGTTGGTCCATCACAGATAAAAAAAAAAAATATGGTGAAAAAAATACATAGCGATTTTTCAGTGTAAACAAGTTACATGTGCAAGATCCACTGCCAGTGATTTACAGTAGGATTGCAATGGTGGGGAAAGTCGCTACGAGCGGCTTAAAGTAGGAAAAGAGTTAAAGAGTCTTATTTTATTTTGTATTGATTTATAAGCCGTTTTTTTTATTTCCCCGCTAAATAGTAATTGCATTTTATACAAACTGCATCTTTGCATTCATTGTAACGTCTTTTTAATTACAACATATTTTCAGAAACCCTTTTTTTTTTTGCACAAAACTTGTTAAACTAAGACATTTTGATGCAAATCTTAATTATGCTGACATAATAAGATGCTAAGCTGCAGCTGTAAAGCAGCAACTGCAAATCTGCAGCTGAGACAGAAAACTCAATTTTTAGAAAGAAAAGAAGATTTTTTGTTTTTTTTACCTTTAAGCGTAAACCTTTTGTCCCAATCAAACGATGATTACCTCTTAACTTCTGAATATGCTGCATCACATATTCTGAGCCTTGACTCTGAAAAAAAAAAAAATTAAAGAAAATTAAAAAAATGCAAATGTTTAACATAATTAAAATGGTCTATAGAAAATTTAAATTGAAAAGAAAATGGTAATCATGTTTCTGGGTAAAGAGAAAGACAAAAAAAAGAAAAAAGAAAAGAAATATTTTAGCTAACAAAGATTCTAAGCACTCAATGTATGTCAGCTAGTGACTAGATAAAAAAAACGGAAGTCCCAAATTTTCTGCAGAAGAGCGGAAACGAATATGTCCCTTCTGCCACCATGGAACGACAAGTGGAATTAAGGGGGACTGATTCCCTTTTTGCTGGGTGTCTCACAAGGAGACAGATTTCAGTTTTTTCGTGCTCCGCAAGGAGTATGTGTTTTAACTGACTGTAAGTCACGAGATTGTCGTAATGAATGGAATTTATGATAGAAAAGATTAACCTACTCTTCATCTCTGAAAAAAAAAACCCACAGAACGAATGCAACAGAAAAAAAAGAAGCAAGTTTGGTCCCATGCTTGTCAAATTTGGGATGGCATCTTGCAATTGCACTATGAGGAGGACTCTGAATTTGCCTTCATGAGAACATTAATAAATAAGTCCTTGGATATTTCTTTTGTTCCTTTAGTAGAAATTCCTTTTAAAAAGTCATAGGCTTTAAAATAGAATGCACCACAAGGATATCCCTCCAAAATGCAGTACAAGGATGTGCCTTCAAAATACACCACAAATATATCCCTTCAAAATGCACTAGAAGGATATTCCTCCAAATTGCACCACAAGGATATCCCTCCAAAATGCACTACAAGGTTATCCCTCAAAATGGATTACAAGGATAACCTTCCAAAAGACAGAGTGGCCTATTGTCAATATCAGCTGAAGAGTGAGGGAGTCTATCCCCCTTTTCACTAGTGAGAGACCAGAGAGATTGTTTTTTGCATCTGAGGCAGAGCACCAAACATAACATCAGTTCCCCACTACTACACAGATCCAATCTTTGGTACTCATGTGGTTAGTTGGTGAGGACTAGTATTGTATCCAGAACTTTAAGGTTCCAAGGTAATACTCTACCAACTGAGTTAAACCGGGCTCTATAAGGATATTCTCAAAATGCACTACAAGGATATCCCTGAAAATGTACTAACGGATATCCCTCCTAAAGTCACTACAAGGCTATCCTCAAAATGGACTACAAGTATATCTTCAAAAGGCACTACAAAGATATCCCTCTAAAATCCTACACAAAGATACCTCCCTCCAAAAGGCACTAAAGATATCCCTCTAAAATCCTACACAAAGATACCTCCCTCCAAAGGCACTACAAAGATATCCCTCTAAAATCCTACACAAAGATACCTCCCTCCAAAAGGCACTACAAAGATATCCCTCTAAAATCCTACACAAAGATACCTCCCTCCAAAAGGCACTACAAAGATATCCTCTAAAATCCTACACAAAGATACCTCCCTCCAAAAGGCACTACAAAGATATCCCTCTAAAATCCTACACAAAAGATACCTCCCTCCAAAAGGCACTACAAAGATATCCCTCTAAAATCCTACACAAAGATACCTCCCTCCAAAAGGCACTACAAAGATATCCTCTAAAATCCTACACAAAGATACCTCCCTCCAAAAGGCACTACAAAGATATCCTCTAAAATCCTCTACAAAGATATCCCTCTAAAATCCTACACAAAGATACCTCCCTCCAAAAGGCACTACAAAGATATCCCTCTAAAATCCTACACAAAGATACCTCCTCCAAAAGGCACTACAAAGATACCCTCTAAAATCCTACAAAGCACTACAAAGATATCCCTCTAAAATCCTACACAAAGATACCTCCCTCCAAAAGGCACTACAAAGATATCCCTCTAAAATCCTACACAAAGATACCTCCCTCCAAAAAGGCACTACAAAGATATCCCTCTAAAATCCTACACAAAGATACCTCCCTCCAAAAGGCACTACAAAGATATCCCTCTAAAATCCTACACAAAGATACCTCCTCCAAAAGGCACTACAAAGATATCCCTCTAAAATCCTACACAAAGATACCTCCCCCAAAAGGCACTACAAAGATATCCCTCTAAAATCCTACACAAAGATACCTCCCTCCAAAAGGCAAAAGGCACTACAAGATATCCCTCTAAAATCCTACACAAAGATACCTCCCTCCAAAAGGCACTACAAAGATATCCCTCTAAAAATCCTACACAAAGATACCTCCCTCCAAAAGGCACTACAAAGATATCCTCTAAAATCCTACACAAAGATACTCCCTCCAAAAGGCACTACAAAGATATCCCTCTAAAATCCTACACAAAGATACCTCCCTCCAAAAGCACTACAAAGATATCCCTCTAAATCCTACACAAAGATACCTCCTCCAAAAGGCACTACAAGATATCCCTCTAAATTACACAAAGATACCTCCCTCCAAAAGGATCCTCTAAAATCCTACACAAGATACCTCCCTCCAAAAGGCACTACAAAGATATCCCTCTAAAATCCTACACAAAGATACCTCCCTCCAAAAGGCACTACAAAGATATCCTCTAAAATCCTACACAAAGATACCTCCCTCCAAAGGCACTACAAAGATATCCTCTAAATCCTACACAAAGATACTCCCTCCAAAAGGCACTACAAAGATATCCCTCTAAAATCCTACACAAAGATACCTCCCTCCAAAAGGCACTACAAAGATATCTCTTCAAAAGGCAATACAAGGATATCCCTCCAAAAGGCAATACAAGGATATCCCTCCAAAATGCATCAGGAGGCTCTATTTGAAAATGATTTCCTGAACCCATTCCAGAATTGAAAAAAAAAAGAGATCCTAGATATGATGTACCAATAGTGGTTGTGACTATTTTGAAGTTGACAATTCTCAATAAGTTTTAAGTAAAACAATAAACTTGTTTTTGAATAAATTTGATTTCTTCTTGGGCACTAATTACACATATGTATTGACATTGCATTTAATATTTAAGGATTAGTGGTTTTTGATGAAATAAGAAAGAAGAGAGGAAAAGAAAGAAGAAAAGAAAAGAAAGTGGATAAGATTAAAAAAACAAACCAATTCCTCATTCTTTTGTTCATTAAGATTATGTAGTTTATTCGTGAGGGACTCCAATGTTTCTTTCATGTCTGAAATTTCCTCTGTTGCCTGAAAATTAGAGAAATATAATCTTAAACATACAATTTCATTTGGCAAATTTTTAATCAGGCAAACTAAAAATAAATGCATCTCAAATTAGCAGACCAATTTACATACAATGTCTGCTGCCAGGGAACTATTTAAAAAATCAGCAGGTTCATTTCACCAACCCCACCTTGTATCTAAGATCACTGGTAACCTGGTCACACTCAGAGCATTTTCGCCAAACAAAATAATCCCCACAGTTTCTGATACCTTAAATAGTTTAGAATGGCTTAAAGAAAATAGAGAATATTACTAGTCAAGATAAAAGTAGAATAGATAGTATAGAAATGATACAGTGAATATACAAATAAGTATAGGCAGCCAGTATATGAATATTAGAAAGTTGGCAGACTCTGATTCTAGGGTTCAGGAATTTTGAACCTTTCTCAAAGAGACTCATAGAGAATTGTAAAACTTCCTTTTTCAAATAGTCCTTCAAGGCAGCCAGGTGATGCTGCATCTTCACTTATTAAACAAGTTACTCATTTTATTCCCCCAGATACCTTTTCATCTGATACATTCTTAACCAGTGCATTGGGTAGGGGGTAGGGGTAGGGATAGAAAAATGCTTGTCTCAACTCCACTAAAATTCTAATCCTATTTTCCCGGCATCACCTAGTGTTACATAATTATTAGATTCTTAATATTTATGTACAGTAGTGTAGAAATCAAAATGGCTGTTATAAGTTGCAGCCCACGGCCTTGAAGGATTTGAATGACAAGGCTTGACCTGTCCTGATCCTTCCTTCCGGTGGATACTGTGAGAATCGGTGGAGAAGACCCTCTTCTGGTTTAGATTAGAAATAGATTTTAGGCAGTCGGCCAGAAACCACAACGGTGGTGAGTCATGTAGGGCATGCTCCGACTCGATCTGCACAGGTAGTCTGGTGGGGGTTTCGAAATAAATATGATCTAAGTTAAATAGAAGTCTTGTGTTATTATCTAAAAACTACCAATAACACAGGGCTTCTGATAAAGAGAAATCCCCAATGGAAGACTAGACATGAAGTCCCCAAGAAGAAGTCCAGACACTAGAAGAGATGCTAGAAGAAGAACCTAAGATAGAAAAGATGAATAGCAGAAGAATAGAAGTAAGTAAAGAGGTATGCAACACTAGTCAAGTGATCCTCTAAGCCAATGAGGCTCTGTTCAAGACAACCTTGAGTTCAAGGCTTCTGCCATTCAAAATATATGATAGTCATTTTCCATTGTTTTACCATTATTTCAAACTACTCTACACCACTTGCTAAAAATTATAGGCTATGCTTCTCTATTACATGACAAAAATATCATTTTTTTACTAAGGAGAGACCTATTGACTTTCATCAGGATCATCAACATCATCACCATCATTATCATCATCAAAGCATATTGACAGCATGGATTTGCCTGACTCTCTCTCTCTCTCGCCACCCATCCTTATCATTTATTGCTCTTGATAAGTCCACAAGATAGCATCCAGTGTCTGCACAGAGCTGATGAATGTAAGTTTTTGCTGGTGTGTCCATGAGTAGGAATCCATAGGATGATGTTGCTTATGAGTTCATCCTTACTTCTACAGCAGTGCCCCACATGTCTTACTTATCTTATTCAGATGGTTTTGAGATTGTAGCTGTTATATCAGAGAGAAGATATCCCTTATGATTCACAATGCTTACTCACAAAATACATCTCGCTAGCATAAAACATCAAAACTCAAGTCGGAGGCAACAAGCGGAAGTGAACTCAATGGTACCCTATCACGAAGTGACCAATTCGACGCAGTTCTGCGCATAGGCTCGGATTGAGTTACGCTTGAAAGGAATTCCAAAATAAACAAAAAATAATATTGAAAGGAATCCGGAATTTCAGCCAATAAAAAACTCTCCCGCTAAAAAACCCAAAAGCATTCTGGAGCCCATCTACCAGCATATAAGCTCGGGTATTTTGGGATTCGGCAGTTGAAGGACGGCGAGGACGCCGAGAACTTCACCAGGCGGGCAGGATCAAAAGGCCGCTATTTTCCACTACCACGTCGATACCCACACCTCACCGACCCCACGGCCATTCCTGACTTACGGCCCCTCGGCCACTCCTATTTCCCGCACCAAGTGACCGTATCAACTCAACTTCTACTACCTCACGCCTTGCACCAGGCCAAGAGAGAACTGACGTATTATCATACGATACCTACACCTCACCGACCCCACGGCCATTCCTGACTTACGACCCCTCGGCCACTCCAGAGAACTACTACGATTATCTACACCAACAACAACAACAACAATTTTTCACACTCGTTATTTCAATAAACGATTTTTATCCAATTCATCTTGTCCATTATTCTTCTTTGCAAACCATACGCTTTTAAGGATACCTTAAGATATAACACTGGTGTCAGAAGTGGGATAACTAAGATATATCATTGGTGTCAGCGTGTTGCAATGGAGAATATGGACTATACAAGATTAACTCGCTCGGAAATTCTCTACTTTATTAGAGACCAGATGAAGTACCTCCAAGAATTAAGAACTCGCCCCACACCTCCAAAACCAGAACAGATACAATTTTTGAAAGTCGACTTACACAGGATGATGGAAGCCCTGGATCATGCCAAGCCGACAATACCACCAATAGCCCAGATAGTCGACATCCAAGATATATTAAGGCGTCACAAATCCATACTTGACGTTATGAGACTGAAAAACGAATTCAGTCCGGGAGATGATGTGAATCAATTTATCACAAGCCTGAATGTGACCTATACGACCCACGTCACGCCCGAGATTGCCGAGTATCCTGACTTTGAGAACGAATACGTTAAGGTTGCTAAGGGACTTCTCGACTACAGCATCATTGAGCAGATGATAGAGTCCAAACAGGACACATCCACCTTGAACAACTAAAGACATACTCATAGCGACCCATGGACACATCCACCTTTGAACAACTAAAGACATACCTCATAGCGACCCATGGCAACAAGATTGACAACACAGCCTCACACAACACTGCACATACTGCAAAAGATTCCACAACCAGCACAGTGATTGAAACTGACGTAAATACCATAGCGACACATGGCAACAAGACTGACGACAGCAGTACAACCAAAATAATGACCCCTACTACTACTACTGATGAAAATACCAGAACGGGATATCCCGTACAAACGATTGCCACCACCACACCACAGGAATGCGAGCACGCTAAAGAACCCGCCATAAGCAAGAATTACTTGGACCCCACTCGCTCGCACGGACGCGACTGCCCATATTCTCAACCACTACTAGCTCGGACTCATGCAACGGCAACGGATGATGACAAACCATCCATAAGCATCAGGACTGCATTCCCCATGCCTTACCCCAACTCCATGATCGCCATCCAGACAATAACCCTTCAGGAAAGACTCACACCATTTTTTCCAAATCCAGGTACATCCACTCTAGTGTTAGCGAACGAAAAACTCCTCTCAAAAGTAGATGTACCATATAAAATAGCCTTCGTCTTCGTCACTCTGCGCTACACATTAGCCATCATAATTAGCTTCAAGCGATACTTTTCTACCACGACAGGCGAAAGAGACCACACGATCAAAGCTATCGGTGGGGTAAACCAAATATCTCTCTACCACAGAGAAAGACGAAAATTATCCCCACATCTTAGCTCCAACTTCAATCTCCCAAAACCACGTGAAGAGAAAACCACGAATATCAACCCAAGAGCTCATGTGATATCGATAAACTATCTCCCAAGGCAAAATCACCATTTAACCCACGCCACCCTAACCAACGAAGGGACTGACCTTAAAATGGAAGCGAAACAAAAAAACTTTGTACTAAGACCAACATTCTCACCATTTTCATCATGTGACACTCACATGAATGCACATTATCTCCCGCCTCCACCTCGTTATGGGGCAAATAAGTCAACTCACAACCCACATCAACAACGTAGAACCAAAGTAAAACCTATATCGATAATACTAATATTAGGCCTATTTCATACGCGTCTTAAAAGAATTCTAATTTATTCATCTGTCAACACACCACCTACATAACCATACATACACATTGTGAATCAAATCGATATCTTGGGGAGCTTTGTTATATCAGAGAGAAGATATCCCTTATGATTCACAATGCTTACTCACAAAATACACCTCGCTAGCATAAAACATCAAAACTCAAGTTGGAAGCAACAAGCGGAAGTGAACTCAATGGTACCCTATCACGAAGTGACCAATTCGACGCAGTTCTGCGCATAGGCTCGGATTGAGTTACGCTTGAAAGGAATTCCAAAATAAACAAAAAATAATATTGAAAGGAATCCGGAATTTCAGCCAATAAAAAACTCTCCCGCTAAAAAACCAAAAGCATTCTGGAGCCCATCTACCAGCATATAAGCTCGGGTATTTTGGATTCGGCAGTTGAAGGACGGCGAGGACGCCGAGAACTTCACCAGGCGGCAGGATCAAAAGGCCGCTATTTTTCCACTACCACGTCGATACCCACACCTCACCGACCCCACGGCCATTCCTGACTTACGGCCCCTCGGCCACTCCTATTTCCCGCACCAAGTGACCGTATCAACTCAACTTCTACTACCTCACGCCTTGCACCAGGCCAAGAGAGACTGACGTATTATCATACGATACCTCCTCACCGACCCACGGCCATTCCTGACTTACGACCCCTCGGCCACTCCAGAGAACTACTACGATTATCTACACCAACAACAACAACAACAATTTTCACACTCGTTATTTCAATAAACGATTTTTATCCAATTCATCTTGTCCATTATTCTTCTTTGCAAACCATACGCTTTTAAGGATACCTAAGATATAACATAGTTAAATGGTCGTACAGCTGCTGTTTGTAGGATGCTACTTCCAGTGTTTTTTCAAAACAGCATGTAGGATCCTCGTGCAGTTCCCATTTAACATTTTCTCCAGATATTTTGTTAAAGTCCAAATGGTGCAAACCATACATGAGCAATCCCAACGCTGTTTAACTTAACTCTTTTTGATATCTTCTTTGGGGTTCTCGGGTCTTCATATTGGGTCTGGTGTTTCTCTTTCCAATTAGGAGTTACCTTCTTTGTATCAGGTCACACATCTCTCTCTGTCCAACGGTTGTCTTTCTCTGGGTTCCATTTTGTGTTCTTTAATCAGGAAACAACACAGAGAAATATCTCAATTCTACTAAATTCTAATTCCACTTTCCCCGCATTACCTAGTCACATGATCTCTAAGTCAGTGAGCTCCGTTCAAAACAACCTAGGATTCAAAATATGTCAGTGATTTTCCACTGTTTTATCATTATTTCAAACTATTCTACACAACTTGCTAAAAATGATAGGCTATGCCTATTCACTTTGCCACAAAAATATCATTTTCTTTAATTGTGACTTCGCTGTAAGTCATAGATAAAGTTATACTTGATGACAAAATTAAAAATCTACTACCTCTGTCTCATAATAATCATTACATTTGTATATAAATTTCATATACTAAATGTAATATTTGATATATATTCATTTGTATATATATATATAAATGTACCATATAATGAATCTATATATATACAGATTGTATATATATACATATACTATAAAATTTCAAGACCTTAAAATTTAAGATCTGCCACCGAGGAACACACAACTGCTAAAACACAGATGTTACAAATTAATTCTCTCTACACTCCCACCAAACAGGAAGGGAGGGGTTAGCTACATGTGTATATATATATACATGAACATATTTATATTCAGACAGAATATGGTTATTAACCGCTGAAGAAGATATCAGAAAGATCTGAAACACGTGTCGCAAATGTAAAATAATATAAAAAATTAAAAAAAAAAAACATAATCATAAAATATTTAATTTTCTCTGTTGGAGCCATAAGAAAACACTTTATATATAATATAATATATATATATTATTATATATATAATATATATATATATATATATATATAAAGTGTTTCTTATGGGTCCAAACGGGAGAAAATTAAATATTTTATTAAAAAAAAATGGATCATGTTTTTTTTTTAAATTTTTATTTTTTTACATTTGCGACATGTGTTTCAGGTCTTCTGATATCTTCTTTCAGGCGTTAATTAACCATATATATATATACATATATATATATATATATATATATATAAAGTAAATATCAGATAGGCAAATTAGAACAAAAATATGAAGGAAATGTATTGGAAAAGTGAATAAACTGAACACAAACAATTCAATTCAATTCAATTAATATTTTGTCTCTGTCGTTCAGAGACTAAACAACGGAGAGGAAATATCAATTGAATTGAATTGTTTGTGCTTGTTTATTCCTCTTTCCAATGCATTCACCCCCCTCCATTATATATATATTATATATATATATATATATATATATTGATTTGTATATAAATTCATATACTAATTGTACAATTATTATGGGAAATAGGTAGTAAAATATTAAGAATAATTTCAGTTTACCTTTGCAATCACCTGTCTTAATTCATTTTCTTTCATGGACAGAACTTCTGGCCGAGACACATTTGATTTTGTCTCCCATTTTAGCAGCCACCAACTAAAAATGAAAATGAAATAAAAAAAAAAAAAAAAGATAATTTTTTAGAAAAGAATCTTTAAAAATTGATTTCTTATTACTCAGATAATTTAAGGAAAAAATCCTGTTGTTATTATTAAGACATGAAAAATCCTGTTGTTATTATCAAATATATGGTGAAAAATGCTATTATTATTATTATTACGTCATGAAAAATACTGTTATTACTAGTAGATCATGAAAAATGATGTTAATATTAAGTCATGAAAAATGCTATTATTATTATTAAGTCATGAAAAATACTGTTATTACTGAGTGAGATCATTGAAAAATGATGTTTATTATTAAAGTTCATGAAAAATGTTCTATCATTATTAATTAAGTTATGAAAACGTTATTACTATTAAGTCATGAAAAAATGTTGTCTTATTATTAAATCTGAAGGACATGCCCCTCCCATCCAAGGAGGATAATTGTTTAATATTTCCTACAAGTACGTGAAGTGGGATTTCTCTGAAAAACATTGGCAATGCATGAATCATTCCCAAAATTCAGTTTCTGGAGATAAAAGACACACGACAGACGGACTATTGGGAGTGGATAAAGAAAAAAAAACCCTCACTTCATTATAATATAATTGTGGCTTCTTTTAGTTTTCTTTTAACAAGCTTCCTTCAGCCGCAATTAATAAATCCACTGTTCCCTGATGGAACGGAAGACTTATCGCGCGTGGATACCAAAGTGGACCAAACCGAAATTGCCTGCTTGTTGAGGCAGTCATCTAAAAGGGAGCTGAAATATAGATTTTAATTTAATATCATAATACAATTCAGGTTATGGATTTTTTTCCAATGACAAGAAGTGGCTGTTTTTAGTTGGTTGGTTGGTTGGTTTATGGTTTGGCTTTTTTACAGCAAATATCACCTCTGTTTGGTTATTTTTATGCTGAGACATTTTTGATTTATTCATTATTGATGATCTTTAATTTTTATCTTAAACTCAGTTTTTAAACTTATTTTTTTGCTTTGTAACTCATATGATGGGACAACCAAACAGGTACTACCACTCTGGATCAGAATGTGAACCTGGGAGTAATGGTGATAAATAGGTACTACTCCACATTCCCCAGAGGCAACCAATGAATTGACACTTTTCACCACCATCAAGATAGAGTTTAATGTCAATAAAAAAAAAACCCAGAACAATAAAGACCACTACAGATAACGTCGGACGCCTCTCTCAGCACATATAATGCACGGACGATCAGAGCACAAGAACCTCGCGTTTGTCCAATAGGGCAATAGGGGAAAATCATATAGATGCTAGGATTTGACGTGGACCTGCCAAATTGATTGGAGGAGCCTCTGCCAACCGCCCCTCTAGCCTAAATAGGGTCAAAAAGGGATTGTTGCATGTCATGGACTCTTATCCACCAAGATTCTGTCCTTAACATCACGAGTCGCCACCTATTGGCCATAATTGTGTGTGAGTGTGTGTGGGGGTCTTACCCCTCTGGCCAGAGGTGTAGTTCAGGCTTGACAGGGCTTCTTAGAAGTGGAAGCTGAAAATAATATTTAATAACATTATAATACAATTCAAGTAAGGATTGTTAATGAAAGTTATTTCTACAGTTTATAAAATAAAAACCAAACGCAAACAAACCAAAAATATTTACGCATAAACTAATTTGCTTACAATCATATATAACAAAGAGAAGGACTTGCATTGATGGCCATAGGGTTGGTATGCATTAACAAATATCACCAAGCTAACCAAGTTTTTAATACACATAATGGTTGATGAAATTATTTCTACAATTCATTGAGAGTTTGAACAAACCAATATATATTGTTTATAGTAAGGCTCACGTGAGTATAGGAGAAGAGTCCATTGTCTAAGTACTTCAGGTGAGTTCTGCACCAGAAAATAATCCTGTGTGTTCTTAATAGTGTTAGAACCATCGCCCACTGTTAAGGTACGGCGTGGAGATGGGTCAATTCGCATTATATAATATATGAAAGAAAATTTGCATCAATAACTCACAGGGGTTTGATATTGGCCATTAAACACCGACCAAACGCAGCCAATGATTCTTTAGGT
The DNA here is from genome assembly GCA_023376005.1 of Doryteuthis pealeii. Lineage (NCBI taxonomy): Eukaryota > Metazoa > Mollusca > Cephalopoda > Myopsida > Loliginidae > Doryteuthis > Doryteuthis pealeii. Next base: position 100,941,735 of record CM042141.1, on the reverse strand, counting down.
GATTAAAAAAGATTTTGTAAACACTTACCTTCGGCCAGATCTGTTAATCTGTTGTCCTTCCCAGTCATACAAAATGCGAGCAAACTTCCGCAGTTCCAATTTTTCTGTTACAAGCAACTAAAAACTGAAAAAATAAAGAAAAAAAACAGGAATGTTCATAGAGAACAGGTCAATGTTTCTTTGTTTAGAGAAATTAAATCACTGATTAAATTTCATAACAATTAATGGCCGTTATTTGTCTAAATATGTAACCCGTACTACATATTTCTTAGTCAAACCATTGGTGACTAAACCGGTAAACCCCACAGATTTTATCTAGTGAGGAGGGTGGACTGATCAGACTAGCGATCCGTTCACCAGAAGGCAAAGAACATAACGACCTAGCATCAAGGGCTGTGAGCGAAGTAGG
>CM042141.1:100891486-100941226 GCA_023376005.1 Doryteuthis pealeii | reverse complement strand
ATTATAATACACATGTATAAATGTACAAAAATATATGCTAACTATCTATATGTACTGTTCTGAGTTCTCAGTAAACAAATAATCGGTTTTAAGCTTTTATTCATTTATTGGGAAATATAGTAAATATATAGTATATGATAATTATACTTACTTAGGATATATAAAATTATTATATACAATATAAGAAAGTTCTGGTGTTACGTGTCGACGTTTATAACCTCAGGAAGAGATGTCAACTAACAGACTTGTTAAATCTTCACGGCATAACCTTAACTATCCGCTACCTAAACTAACGAAATCACGCCAAAAATTGGTGTATGGTCTTTTAAGCTGATAAGAAGGGATAAACTAATCTAATTAACAAATGATAAACGATGTTTCGGAAAAAGCAACTGTATAGCTGCTCCTGACTTGTGTATTGTATCGACAGAGTTGGGCTGCTGGCTATAATCACTGCAGTGATTCACAAATGTGCCGCTTTCCAACTGTTATCTCAAGTTTGATCTTCTCCTATAATAGTAAACATTGTCTATTTCATAACTAAAGAAGCTAACAACTTTATGTTTTTGAGAAAGGTAGACTCACGAATCAACTTTCCAAACAGGCGTATCTTATACAAAATAATAAATAAAAAAAAAATGAAAATTGTAATACGAAAAAATGTAACATTACGGAACATAACAAAAGAATTAGAAGAAAACTTTTATCAATATTTTTTAAGATATTTCATATTACTATAGATAAAATTGTATAATCCATTCTTAATCAGATGAACTCAAAATTTTTTGAAAAAAAATCATGCAAAATAAAAAATGAATATACACAAAAAATTTCAACCTATTTCAAATAATGCAATGTTTAGTTAGGAATCTCTATTTAAGACATTCAACAAAGAAAGAAATCACAATGGCTTTACATTTTTACTAACCTCAACAGCAATTCAAAACGGAATTTAAAATTGACTTATGAAACAAAAAATTCTTAGAAAATTAATTCAAACATGTCACAGTTACTTTTTAAAAAAATTATTCTCATGTAAAACAAGAAAACAATGCACAAATCTTAGCGATCTAAAAAAAAAGTAGGGTATGTAGTACATACCTATGCTACATGTAGGGATACCAAAATGAGGACTAAATTGTATCTTTCTCTGATAAAATGACTACCCGCCCCCCTAGGGAATAATTACCAAAATATCGAGGGGATATTAATCGGATTTTAATGAAATTTTCAAGTGGTATGTATCAATGGATGATCTTATATATGCCATTACTTATTTTATTCAAAAAAAAAAAAAAAAAATTTTCTCATTTTTATTAGCGTAACACTTATTTTATGACCACCCCAATGTTGGGGAGACATAAACTTTCTTTTCAAGTTGATTCTTATGTTGCTAATGTACAGTATTAAATAAAGAGATTAAAAGGGCCGAAGTATGAATAGAATCAAAAAAAATAATTCAGTGGCTTTTCTAATGTAGAAAATAAGTACCAAAATCGAATATAAAATCTGAAAAATAATTAAATAATTAATTTGGAGATTTATTTTACTCATTTCATAATTATTTTTAATTGGCTATTCTTAAAAAGAAAAATTATACATTGATATTGCTAAAAAGGGGAGGTACATTTTACAATAGAGTTTTTTCTCTCAAAACGTATATTTTCGAAAAATAAGGTTTGCATTAAGTTAAATATTCTATTTCTAGAATCTAAAAAATATAAACATCTTAAACTATAACATCGGCTTTTACATTTTAAATGAATATTATATATTAATTTTTATCATAGACAAAAAAACTAAATTAAAGTTTTGAAACAAAAAACTGATCATTATAAATATTCATTAATTCGATAAATCAATAACTGTGAAAAAACTTCATTAAAATGGATTAATTACCTGATCTTTGAGTATCGTTTTTTGCTCATCCCAAAATGTTATTTATAAAATTGTATAAACAAGCACCTAAAAACCATTGAAAAAGAGGCAATGAATGGCGGGATCGTGCGAAATTGACCAAGAACAAATTTTAAAAACCTATATAACACAATCAACTGAATAATGTAATATATTTATTATATTTATTTAATGATCATCATTATGTTCAACTAACTCGTGAACCAATATTTTAGACAAAGTTTGACCTTAATAATAGATATAATTAATTTAATTAGGTATTTAAAAAGCTAGCGGCGACAAATTTGCGGTTTAATCTCTACATTACTATTACAATTAGTACCACTAATTTCCAGTGAAATTTACCCCTCCCCTCTAATATTTAACGCAACCTGAAACTCTGCAAATGGTTACATATATCTAATTTTTTTGTCCATTCAAAAGACAGAAACATTAAAAAAAAATTATCCTGAATATTTTACGAAAACTTATTTTCAGCATTTACTACAAATATATGAAAAATTTGATGTAATGAGAAAACTAATGGTTATCATTTATGTATCGTTAAATTCCAAACTTTAAAAATCTTACAAGTAGTAGCAAAACCAAATTACAACTAGAGGCTTTTAAAAAATGTTCATCTGGTACAATTATGTACCGGGTACAGATATTGCTTCAGCAACTATACTATTATCAGTTTTGATATGTAAGACTTACTATGAAAAGATCACATGAATGGTCTCCATTATGACAACGCATTTCATCCATCATTTTGCAATGAAAGCAATATTTTTTAACTTATCATCTTTCTTATCTTATCGACAGCACAATGCTTCTGCTGCTTATATTGTGCTCTGACCTCCCTCTCTCCAACCTACATAAAGAAAATTTCGAAACAAAAAACCAAAACAAGCAGATATTTCAGAGCTAATGAGAAAATTCAAACATGTCTATTCTGTCTGACAATTCTGATGTAAATATTGTTATTATCTATTTTTGGCTTCTTCACCCGCCCAAACCGATGGTTCACTGGAGCTAAGTGACAGCAAGTCTCTAAGGTTTCAAGGACTCTTCTGAGTAATTCTAGCTGATCTTAACAGTGCTGTTGTTTGGGATGTCTCGATTCTTTTCTTTAGATTCATTTTCTTTCAGACCTTTTCCATATACCATTTATTTGTATAGGAAAAATTGAATTTCTTGCACAATTCCCAGTGAATCACCTTTTCCCACCCAGTCGTGCCTAGTCTTGTATTCTTTTGTGCTAGTTTACTGCATTCGTTATTATGTGATTAACTGTTTGTCTTTTCTCCACACATTCTACACTTGCTATTCAGTTGCGTCTTATCTATTTTTGCTTTTTATATATTGTTCTTATGGCATTGTTTGTATTTGATTATAAGAGATTCAGTTTCTCTCTTGAGGTTCCTCTTCTTTAGCCATGTCAAATGTCTTCTCATGTGCGATCTCTCCAGTGTCCATTAGTTGTTTATCTTCCCACTTTCTTATTTATGTGAGTTTTCACACCAGCATAAGCTGAGGCCTTTCGATGGAGTTTGAGTGATACAAGTCTCCTCAGATCTCCAGGCTCTACTGAATTATTCTAGTGATTGCAGCAATGCAAGAGTCTGGAGTCTTAATCTATCCTCTGATTCCAGATTCTCCAGTCTTTTTACAAGCTTTTTGGACAGTTCCAAGTGCACCAAACTGCCAATTGGTATCACTTTGACTTTCATATTCCATAGCTTTTTCAATTCTCTGGCAAGGGTCCAAGTATTTGTCCATCTTTTTTAATTTTCCTTCATCTTCACCCTGTGATCTGCTGGAACCGCAAAGTCCACCAGTTGACAAGTTCTTTTTTTTTTTTGTTTTAATCAATACTAGGTCTGGTCTCCTGGCTGGATAAGGTGATCCATCTTTATCTAAAGTCCCAGAGAATTTTATGTGTTTTATTCTCAAGAACAGATTCTGTTTATGCATATACCATTTTGTTTGTATGTGTTTCAAAATTTAATTTTTTGCATAATTCCTTGTGGATCATCCTCCCAACCCAGTCGTGCCTAGCTTTGTATTCTTGTTGTGCTAGTTTGCTACATTTGCTTAATACAGGGTTTACAGTCTCATCTCTGTCACCGCACAGTCTACATTTACTGTTTTGTTGTATCTTATCAATTTTTGCTTCGATATAATTTGTTATTATGGCATTATTTAGTGATTCAATTTCTCTCTTGAGGTTTCCCCTTCTTAACCATGTCCAAGTCTTTTCATGTGCAACCACTCTCTGATTTGTCCGTTTAGAAGTGCCATATAATTATTTTTCTTCCATCTATGATATTATTATTATTATTATTATATTCATTATTATTACTTGAACCAGATAACAACCTACGGGTGTCGTACAAAAATTAATTTGAAAGACATTGCCGTGAATGAGGGTGGGAGTTAAAAATTGCAATGTCAGAGGGTTTCTATCATAAGTAAGACAAATCCTCATATTTATTAAAGGAGCTTAAAAAAAATAAAAAAATAATAACAATTTGAAATGAAACTGAGCCCCGTCCCTCTCAAATTAAATGTTGCGTGCATGTACTAATCAAACAATTATTTCTTGAATATCTTTTTCCACATCAATTTTCCACAAAATCGTAGGTATTTATTTATTTGTAAACTTTTTCTTAACCTTCTGTTACTGTAAAAAAAAAAGGCATCGAGGAGTAAAAAACAATTTCTTTTACTCAAATTTACGTGTATAATATAGCATAAGATATTGTGAGTAAGCTGTGACGTAGAGCTATGACGTAGTTCTTGTTACAGACAGAAATACAGACAATCTCCATTATTAATAGATTATTATCCATTATTCATTTACTCAACTGTTGTCCTAATTTCATTTTGTCATAGTCACAATTATTCAGCTATTTTACCCTTTGGAAGAGAACTAACCATATTGACTCTTATAACAATCAAGATGCAGACAGCAGTTCAAATAAATCAATGAAGAATTCAATTGTATCTAAAGATAAGTGTTTGGCATTTAAAAAAAAAAATAAAAATGTTGAAAAAATCAACTTAAACATTTTGAACATTCAAAATGTCAGACTATGAACTAATTGAGATACTTCACTTCTTTTTTTTCCTTGTCAAATTAGAGATAAAAACGAAAGACGAGCATTTGGAAATCATTAATAAGTGCCTTCTTCCATGTCACAGCACCAAACTGAAGAAAATTGCCTCCAAAATATAGAATCAACTCTTGTATTTCAATTAGAATAAAAATCACATGTATAAGACAACACGCAAACACCTCATAAATGGGAAAGTTTAAGAATTAAAATAGACAACACAAAACACAATTCCAATTCTGTGTTCATTATGATTAGGCATTTTAAATGAATGCTTCTATATTGCAATGTTGTGTAGGGAAGTCGTGCGTGCGTTGTAATGGTTAAAGTCACAGGAAATGGACTTGTCAACACGAGTTCAAATCCCTCGGACGTGGTAATTGCATTTCACTTACGCCGTTTAATACCTTGGAAAGGTATGAATTCTACTCTCCCTCCAGCTATGGGTTATAGTAGGGCAGACCTGGGCTCTTTAACCTGGTTAGGCAACCAGTCTAGGAGAAGGAAACATACTCTGAATTCAAACGTTAAAACTCCGACTTAAGAAATTGACCTTGTGTCACATCCTACTCGTGCGGAGGTGTTGGAATATATATATCTTGCAATGTTTGTGTCACATTCTACCCATGGTGGAACAGGTTGGGTAAATAAAAAGGGCTTACTATGAAGTTCGATCCTCGTTGGGATGCTCTATCATTGTAATCTGTGTCACATCCTAACCGCTGACAAATGTGGTTGGCTAAAAACCTACATGAAGTGTTCTCCTTATGGTGTAAGTGGTTAGCAAGCTTGTCTTGCAGATCCATTTTATATTGAGTTCAATCCTTGCTGGATGCCTCATACCTGCAGCCTTGTGTAACATTCTATCCATGTGAATGTGTTAGGTAAATACAAAGGCTTTCAATTCGTAATGTTAATGGTATCAAACTAGTCTCGTAGGTCAATTACTACTGAAATAGCAAGTTCTATCTTCACTGGAAGCTTCATCTTTGCGTCTTGTGTCACAAACTGATTGGATAAAATACCAACATGAAGGGTCTCATTGTGGCTGTAATGGTTAGCAAGCCTGTTTTACAGATCATTACTACAGAATAGTGAGTTCGATCATTGCTGGATGCCCCATATTTGCAACCCTGTGACACATCCTACTAACTCACTGCAAACAAATAGGCCAATACCTACACAAAGGTGACTCATCATGGTGTAATGGTAGCAAGCTATTCTCATAGATCCATTACAACTGAATAGCAAGTTCAATCCTTGACTGGATGCTCCATCCTTGCAATTCTTGGTCACATCCCACTTGTGGCAAATGGGTTGATTAAATACCTACACAACAGGTGTTCACTGTGGTGTAAGGGTTAGCAAGCTTGTCTTGCAGATCCATTACTACTGAATAGGTGAATTGAATCCTCGCTGGATTCTCTTATACTTGCGATTTGTGTCACACTCCTACTCATGGCCAAATGGGTTGGGTGAATACCTACATGAAGGTGTCTCATCATGGTGTAATGGTTTACAAACTAGTCTTATAGGTCCATTACTACTGAATAAGCAAGTTCAAACCTCACTGGATTGCTCCATACTTGTGACCTTGTGTCACATCCTACCAGTGATGAATGGGTTGGGTAAATACCTACTATATTAACTCCTTTGCCTACCAAATTTCCATGGCTTAACCAAATTTTCTTGGTATTTTTACCAGTATGATGGGATAATTTTAAAGTTCACTCTCTATTCACTTCAGAACTCATTCTATTCAAATAAAGTCCTACTTTAATGTAATCTGAGTCCTTCTGCTTAATTTTAATGAATAAACCATAGTTTTTGTAATTGCTTAAGGTGGGATCCCAGAGGGCAGAGCGCTGCAAGTAGTTTAAAGTAGGCAAGAGTTAATTAACAGCAAGGATTGATAGAGTAAAATGTTCATTGATTTATTTGAGGTCATTTCAAAATGAGACTTTTGCTATTTGGTGTCTTGTGTTTTGGCCCCGGGGAGGACAGTCTGGATTGTCCAATGGCTCTGTTTGCCCCCAGGGTGGACATTTGATTACCATATGGAGAAACTTGGAACCAGACAACTGAAAAACATTTTTTTGACAGCATTTCAATATAAGATATTATCATCAGTGGGACAACATTAGAAGGAAACAAGTGTGAAAAAAGTACTGGGAATTTGAACAAATTGATCTTTTGTCATTACACCCAGTATAAAATATATCTAAGGTAGGTGGGTTGTCTCCCTTGGTTGACTTACCCCTTTTCAAACCCAACCAATAAAAGGCCCACAATTATTGGCACCAGAAATTGAAGATAAGAAATCTTCTTCTCTTTGAACCAGCGTAAAAATCGTTGGTCCCAATAATTCAGCAGAGATAGAAAAAGGGCCGTCATAAGTACAATAATTTATCATAACATTTCCAAGGACTCAGTTAAGTGACTTGTATTCATTTATATTATATAATTGATATTTACCACAGACAATACTATCGTTTGCAATAACAATTATAACAAGTATATTTTCTTGTGTGTATAAATGTAACAATACAGTGTTATTTCTAATTCCAAGTTGTGTCCATGTATTTCTGTTTCTAACTCTTGTTAATTCCACATTCATAGTTTAAAATCAGCACACCAGGTCCACTCTGACAATTTGATAATTGTCAGGGTGGCCTAAAGTTCAGCAAGTCAGCGAGGGAGTCGGTCCCCTTTTCACTAGCACTAGACCAAGGAGATTATTCTTTGCGTCTGAGGTGGAGCGCCATACCTACCATCAGCTCCTTACTTTACTGCACAGATCCCTGTGCTACTCATATGCTGAGTTGGCAAGGGCCGGTATCGAACCAGGAACCTTGTGGTTCCTAGTCATACACTCTACTGACTGAGAATAACATTTTCAATGAAATTCTGAAAGATATAGTTGATTCCCAATAAAGCATTTTTTTAACCCATCTATTGCTTAAATGGTCTCATATTTTTAAGGTACCTTTTTAATCTTTGACCTGTCCATCACTTCAGTGACTTCATCAAGTAAACTTATCACCCTCTATGATCAAGAACACAATATGGGCAAAGAGGTGAAGGGTCTGTGAAGAATACTGACACAGTCAACTCAAGCAGAACCATGCCTAACAGAGCAGCTCAATGAAATATCAGAAATGTGTCCCACAAGTGAAGACACAGTTTGATGGTAACCACAATGGTTCTAAAGATTAAGAATTGTAGTGATCTATATTAATATCTGTTTGATTTGTATAATTGTCCACTAGAAATAATAAAATCCTGGTAAGAAGAAAATTAACTTGCCATAGAAAGGTTAGTAATGTTACGATTCTTGTGGCCATTTTTAGGTTGCAGGTGAGAGCACTTTACAGTGAAAATCCCTTGTGTTCCTTAGTGTCAATCCTTGTGTTAAGCAGAATCCTTGTTCCTTCGGTGTTAAGCAGAATCCTTGTTTGTTCATCCGTTTGTCTGTGTTAAGCACGAGCAACTCTGAATGCTTTTCAAGATCGGCCATTAAATAGTTAACCAAACCCACATTATGAACTTGTCGTTCATTGCCTCCTGTTTTATCTCGTCAAGAGTTTACTGGGAGTTCCCTTATCGTGCTGACACAGCGAAGTCTTTGAAATCTCTTTCCGTTCGAAGAGAAGCAATCACTGTGTCTTCCAGGGGTTCTCTCTCTGTTGGGTATTAATCTAGAGAGTCTGTCTACGTGACAGAGTTTCTAGATGGGAGAAATTAAAATATAGTTTAAAGGATCGTCCCCATCTTTTTGCAGTCTATTCGCCATATGTGTAGGCAGACCTTTTTTTGAGCGAGGATGGTAAGTAAGGGCTTATGGTCTGTCTGCAATCTGAAGTGTCGACCGTGAATGTATTGGTGGAACTTGGTTACTGCAAATATATCTCCCGAGTGACTCCTTTTTGATTTGGAATAATTCCTTCCGCTGGGAGAAGGGTTCTTGACGCGTGGGCTATGGGTTTATGTGACCCGTCCGCATTTGTGTAAAATGCATGCTCCCAATGCCATACAAGCTGGCAATCGTGCAACATAATCTCTAGGTCTGGGTTGAAAGTGGGTGAGAAACCAAGTCGATTCAAAACTCTCTTATTTTTTTGGAATGCTCTCTGTAGAAATAAAGAAAAATCAAATTAGGTGGTTCTCCACAATACAGCAGCAAAGACATAATCCCGCTGGTCAAATCTAATGCTAGCAAAAAGGGATAGACTCCTTCACTGTCCGGTGATACTGACAATAGGCCACTCCGCAAACTTACTTTTACTTTATGGTGGAAAGTGTGGATTATTTTTACTCTCGCACGAAGAAAACAAATAAAATCCTGGTATGTTTGGTTTAGAAGAAAATTAACTTTTTTAGCTCAGTTGGTAGAGCATCAGCCCAAGAACCACAAGGTTCTGGGTTCAATACTGGTCCTCGCCAACTCAGCATATGAGTAGCACATCTGTGTGGAAAAGCTAGGAGCTGATGGCAGGTGTGGCACTCTGCCTCAGATGCCAAAACAATCTCCTTGGTATAGCGCTAGTGAAAAGGGATAGACTCCCTTGCTGCCTGGCTAATAACAACATTAGGCCACCCCATCGACTTTACTTCTATGCATATTTAGGGGAGATACTGTATGCATTCATTGAGTGATAGGTGCAAAGAAAAAGGGGGGGGACAGATGAGAATGTTAAATTCAAAAACTCAAGATACAATCTCCTTAGCAGTAAAGAGGGCTATTCAGCAGCAAAAAAAAAACCTGCTAAGTGCAGGTACACTCTCTCACTCACTCACTCACTCACTCTCTCTCTCTCTCACTCACTCACAATCTTTCTCTCACTCTCTCTCACTCACTCACTCTCCTCTCATTCTCTCACTCACTCACTATCTCTCTCTCTTTCACTCACTCACTATCTCTCTCTCTCTCTCATCTCTCTCTCTCTTCACACTCACTACCTCTCTCTCTCCTCTTTCACTCTCTCACTTCTCCTATCTCTTTCACTCACTCACTATCTCTCTCTCTCACTCACTATCTCTCTCTCTCTTTCACTCACTCATCTCTCTCTCTCTCTTCTCACTCATCTCCTCATCTCTCTCACTCACTCTCTCTCTCTCTTCTCTTTCACTCACTCATCTCTCTCTCACTATCTCTTTCACTCTCCTACTTCTCTCTTCTCACTCACTCACTCACTATTCCTCTCTCTCACTCACTCACTCACTCACTATCTCTCTCTATCTATCTCTTACTCACTCACTCATTCACTCACTATCTCTCACTCACTCTCACTCACCCCCCCCCCTCTCTCTCTCTTAGCAGTGCCACACAGCTGTAAATAAAACAAGTAAAATTAACTTCAAATTAACTGTCAATAAGACAATAAAAAACTGACTGTTTCTTTTCCATATTAATTATAAGAGAATAAAAAACTAGAAAAATATTCCTGAATAAACTCAGTGAATTTGTTGTTTATGAGATGATTTAATTTTGAATACTTACTCTTTTGTTTTACTTTTGTGCAGTCACCTTCAGTTCCTTTAATGCTTCTCTTAAGTTGAAATAGAAGATCTTGGCAGAATCATTCACACCATTTTCATTACACCTGAAAAACAGATTGAAAACTGAAATTATATTCTCTCTCTCTCTCTCTCTCTGTATATATATATATATATATATATATATATATATATATATATATATATATAGTCAGATTCTTGGTCTGATGAGCTACTAAGCGAAACTATAGTAGGTATATCTGATTCATTAGGTTTAACTTTATTTGCTCTACTTAGGTATCTAGCAAAAAAAAAAAAAATCGCTTTGCAAACTCACTTCTTTTCTGATTACAATTATATACCTAGAGTTCAATGGGTGACCCAACAGGTCTCATTTTTTTAGTATATATATATATATATATTATATATATATTATATATATATATATATATGTTACACTAGATGGAAGTTTAATATTAGTTGTAAACATCGAGTTCAAATATTTCGGTTTATATAGAAACCTTCTTCAGGACAATATGAAACACATAAAGAAAAAAAAAGATTTTTGTTGTTACTGTTGCACACGCACACTCGTTAGGGGTGACCAGTGCACCTAGGAAACAAAAAAATATGAAAACCGACTGAATCTTACTTTCTTTGCTTGCTCATGCATTCCTTGGGGTTTTTACAAATAGAGTTTTCTTTTAATTCTAACATTCAAAAGTTGATATACCAGTGATACGTCACATTACAAAGATGATGGATGTTTTTGAATGAGTTGAGTTTGGAAAATGTGTAGAAAAGGTTCATCACATTTTTTAAACTCAACTCATTCAAAAACATCCATCATCTTTTCAACAACAAAAATCTTTTTTTCTTTACTTGTTTCATATTGTCCTGAAGAAGGTTTCTATGTAAACTGAAACGTTTGAACGTCGACATTACGACTAATTGAAAATAAAATGAAATAAAAAAGCCGCATAAACCCAAAAAACCCACAAAAAAAAAAAATCAGACATGACTGTAAACCATAGATGAGACCCCTAACAGATTCTACCACTTGGAGTCAGGGTGAACCTGGGAGTAATGGCAATGACACCGCCATTACTCACAGGAATTGCCATTACTCCCAGGTCGACTCTAACACACATAAAAATCAAACATGACTGTAAATAGAAAGAAAAGAAAACAAACAAAAACATTTTATAATTTATAGACGTTATTATTGAGTTATGAAAAGAAAAGAAAAGAAAAAGGTCTCAACCCAATTCTACTCTCCCAAATAACATATAAGTATTTAATATATTAAAATAATGCAAATGTGTCACAAGGTCAAAATTGGGGAGGGGGGAGGTTGGTCATCTTTATCTTAGCTCTTAATTTGATTATTCTCATATGTGACCCAATTTATACTACAATTTTTGTTGAGTTTGGAAAATGTGTAGAAAAGGTTCATCACATTTTTTAAACTCAACTCATTCAAAAACATCCATCATCTTTTCAACAACAAAAATCTTTTTTTCTTTACTTATTTCATATTGTCCTGATTAGGTTTCTTGTAGCAAGATTGAATTTGGCAAGGACTACTAATGGAGGGGGGAGGAAGAAAGAAATAAGTGAGAGAGTAAAGGTTTTAAAAAGAGTAATGAACACAAAACAGTTTGACTGGAGCGTGACCTCCCGAATGGAGAATTGAGTGTCAACCGGAAGTTTTGGGTGTTGACCGGAACCAGAAGTCACATGGTGACGTGGAACAATGAAGAAAGGGACCGGCTCTTTTCGATTTGGGACAGCGTAGGGTTAAGACCTGCCCTTGGTCCCGTGTGGGATGACAGTAGTTTAATAGTTCTCTCTCTCTTTCTCTCTGCCTTTCCTCCTCTCCGATACAGCCCACGAGATGAGCCTACCCTGGAAATAAAGGCTAGCAGTTGTAACTACATATTTCTCGGGTTGTAATTTTTATCAACAAGATGACCACCACGTGCAGAATGCCTTTTTAGTGTCGTGAAAATATCGCCACTGCCACCGCGTTACTTATATCAGCTTTGGGTACTGTGAAAAATACGACCACGTTACAGATATCGTTTAGTGCTCGGAAAAAAAGGACAACGTTACATTCTTACAAACCGAAACATTCAAACGTCGACATTAGGACTAATAATAAACTTCCATCCATTTACTCCCATATATATATATATATATATATATATATATATATATATATATATACATATATATATATATAAGAGTTTTATAATTTGCTTGAAGCAACCCCCCCACACACACACATACAAACACACAAAGCCATTGCACACTAGTTATTAACTAATAAGATTTACACTAGATATTGATGAATTTAACTATTTTACCTTTTTATTAACACACACACAATACACACTTATGGACAAAGTAAATATGAAAGATATAATATATATATATATATATATATATATATATATATATAAAAATATAGAATATAAAGAATAAAAAATAAATTGAATTGATATAAATAAGTAAATAAACAAATAATAATAATAATAATAATAATAATAAATGATTAAATTGATTTATATTACATCCCAAAACAAAATATCATACATCACCATGGCCACCAAACACAAATACGCTCTTTCATACGCACATACACATGTGGATACGGTTATTCATATGCACAGCCGCATGTGGATTACAGTCATAACGTCACAGGCTGCGCGCATGACAATAATGCATACGTACAAACAAAAAAAACGCATTCACGTAAACATGCAACACGAGAATACAGTTATAAAAATACCATCATTTCAAAAAAAAAAAAAAATTTCATTTAACTAGAAATGCCATAACAAGACGACTTCAGTTCCAGTGATCTGAAAAAGAGATATTTATCTCGAAAATTCAAGAATAAATATACAGGTTAACACACAAACACCATATTTACCTTATTCTTTACACCTGCATTGTGATAGCCTTCAAAATCAACCTCCAAACCTATATATATATATATATATATATATATATATATATATATATATGTGTGTGTGTGTGTGGTGTGTGTGTGTGTGATACTAGAAAACTGTGACCTGTTGGGTCCCCATTGAACTCTAGGTAGATAATTGTGATCAGAAAGAAGCACTTTTAGTCAGGCAACTTTTTTTCAATTGAATTTGTATAACATATTTTTCTGGTATAAAAATTGTTTTGAAAAATGGAGTTTGTGTTTTGTAAATACATATTGTACAAATTCAATTGAAAAACATTTACTTATTTGTATTTATATTCATTGTAAAATCAAAAGAGACAGAGTGCATGCTATGAAAATTGTTTTGAAATTTGAGTTTGCTTTTGTAAAAAATTCAATGGGAAAAAAATTTTTAACAGAGGGTGGTGGAGATTGTAAAATATCTAAAATTAATTGCCATAAAAAAAAGGAAGAAAAAACACCACAGTAAATATATATATATTCTGAAAAAAAACGTTCCATTCATATTTTTTTTTCAGAATACAAGGTGTGTCAAAAAAGTACCAAGTTTAAAGCTGTATTTACCAAGATAGAAATGAAGAATGAATGTAATGTTTTTTTTTTTTCAGAATACAAAGTGTTGTCAAAAAGTACAAAAAATCTCAATACTTTTTTGACACAACTTGTAAGTTTGGCCGGATTTAGTCAAGGAAAAACATAGTGTTAAAAATAAGGGCAGGAATCCGGGACGACAAAATGTTATTTGCCCCAAAAGGATATTCATAATTATGAAAGCATCATTTAGACACATCAATCATTCACAATAATTCTATACGATAAAAAAATAGAAAAAAAAATGTCTCTAAAATCTCTGCTTTCCATTGGAAAATAGAAAACCCGTAAAGTTCAATGTTTAATCCCAGAGGACAGATTTCCCTTGCCATTGCAAAAAAGGCTGACGTTTCTGGCATGCCAAAAAACCAAGTTGCCAAGGAACTAGACAATTTTGGCCACAACCCATACATACACATATGGCATGCCACATCAACCCGTACTGCCGCCAATTAAATTATAAATTTAGAAATGGACCCCACAAGCTGGTAATGTAACATGCTAATCATATGCAGCCTCTTTCAATTGGCCAGGTTGTTGGTTGGTGGTTGGCTGGTTGGTTGGTTTTATGGCATAACCCAAAGATGGTTTTGTTTTATTCATTCTAGTTGAGTATTCAAATTTTTTTTAAAACTCATTTTTTTAAACAGATTTTTAAAAACTCATTTTTAGATCTCTTTGACCCATTGATGGGACCCTAACAGGTATTACCAATTTTGGTCAGAGTCGACCTGGGAGTAATGGGAATGAATGGGTACTTCACACTCCTGAGAGCTCTAGAATTGGAACCTAACCACTAGATGCAGTTTAGTGTGTTACCCAGGATACTAAGACAATCAGTCACTACCTTCTAGCACATATAACAAAAAGGGTTGGGGGGTTTACCATAAGAGCAATAGAGCCAGGACAATCATATAGGTGCTAGGGCTTGACATGACCAGCCAATTGATTAGAGGGAGCCTCTCTGATTGCCTAAGTAAGGGTCAAAGTGGAATGATGCATTTCATGGTCTGCTCAGTCACCAGGATTCCGCGCTTAAGCATCAATGTTAATAGGTGACCCCATTGGGTGGAAGTATAGGGGGGTCTTACCTCTCTGTAGAGGTGCAATTGACATATTCTATAGGCTCAGTTGATAAACCTACTTATTGACCAGTAAAAATAAAATGTGCATACTGTATCATATTGTTATCTTCATATGTTGTATATTGATGAGTACGGTTCGATGATTGATGTTCAATGACATCAAGTTGACCCCCAACTTCCTGCCACTGAAAAATGGTGGGAAAGAAGTTCAGTTAGCTTAGAGTCAGTTAAGCCGTGAGATGTTGTAATGTAAGCACAGACTGGCTTCACTTCCCTGTACGGTTGAAAAAGTTCTGGTTGTGAAATTAATAAAAATGTGATCACAAAAAGATATATGCCTTGCATTGTCTCTGAGAGAACTAATAGCAGCCTTGGCATAATCAGACCAGTCAACAACAGACCAGCATCTTGAAGAACCACACGTATAGAAGACCTAGACCAGTCAACAAAAGACCAGTTAGAAGAAGCCATGAAGATAGCTACAGACTACAAGAAACAGAAGAGAATAAGAAATAACAGCCAGTTATGCAAAAAGTAAGTAAAGATTAAATATGAGAGCATAACCACGGAAGCCTTCATAAGAAGAATAGAAACAGACTCTCACCAGCAGTGTATATACAACACATAACTTGTTCGGTTTCTTCTATGTTTTCTAGCTATCCTGGTTATCGCTATCCTGTTTTTTTTCTCATTGAACAAGATCCGCACAATCACATTTATACTCACTAAATCTAATTTAATCATTTTTATATACACTTCATCTTATCTTAGTATTTTATACACACTGCCTCTTATTAATTCTTTGCCTACCAAATTTCCCCAAATTTTCTTGGGATTTTTTAATCAATTGCAAAAGGATCAAGTACCAGTCTCAAGGTTGGTCCATCACAGATAAAAAAAAAAAATATGGCGAAAAAAATACATAGCGATTTTTCAGTGTAAACAATTTACATGTGCAAGCTCCACTGCCAGTGATTTACAGTAGGATTGCAATGGTGGGGAAAGTTGCTATGAGTGGCTTAAAGTAGGAAAAGAGTTAAAGAGTCTTATTTTATTTTGTATTGATTTATAAGCCGTTTTTTTTTATTTCCCCGCTAAATAGTAATTGCATTTTATACAAACTGCATCTTTGCATTCATTGTAATGTCTTTTTAATTACAACATATTTCCAGAAACCTTTTTTTTTTGCACAAAACTTGTTAAACTAAGACATTTTGATGCAAATCTTAATTATGCTGACATAATAAGATGCTAAGCTGCAGCTGTAAAGCAGCAACTGCAAATCTGCAATTGAGACAGAAAACTCAATTTTTAGAAAGAAAAGAAGATTTTTTGTTTTTTTACCTTTAAGCGTAAACCTTTTGTCCCAATCAAACGATGATTACCTCTTAACTTCTGAATATGCTGCATCACATATTCTGAGCCTTGACTCTGAAAAAAAAAAAAAAATTAAAGAAAATTAAAAAAATGCAAATGTTTAACATAATTAAAATGGTCTATAGAAAATTTATATTGAAAGAAAATGGTAATCATGTTTCTGGTAAAGAGAAAGACAAAAAAAAAAGAAAAAAGAAAAGAAAGATTTTAGCTAACAAAGATTCTAAGCACTCAATGTATGTCAGCTAGTGACTAGATAAAAAAACGGAAGTCCCAAATTTTCTGCAGAAGAGCGGAAACGAATATGTCCCTTCCGTCACCATGGAATGACAAGTGGAATTAAGGGGGACTGATTCCCTTTTTGCTGGGTGTCTCACAAGGAGACAGATTTCAGTTTTTCGTGCTCCGCAAGGGGTATGTGTTTTGACTGACTGTAAGTCACGAGATTGTGGTAATGAATGGAATTTATGATAGAAAAGATTAACCTACTCTTCATCTCTGAAAAAAAAAAACCCACAGAGCGAATGCAACAGAAAAAAAAAAGAAGCAAGTTTGGTCCCATGCTTGTCAAATTTGGGATGGCATCTTGCAATTGCACTATGAGGAGGACTCTGAATTTGCCTTCATGAGAACATTAATAAATAAGTCCTTGGACATTTCTTTTGTTCCTTTAGCAGAAATTCCTTTTAAAAAGTCATAGGTTTTAAAATAGAATGCACCACAAGGATATCCCTCCAAAATGCAGTACAAGGATGTGCCTTCAAAATACACCACAAATATATCCCTCCAAAATGCACTACAAGGTTATCCCGCAAAATGGATTACAAGGATAACCTTCCAAAAGACACTACAAAGTAAAGTCGACAGAGTGGCCAATTGTCAATATCAGCTGCAGAGTGAGGGAGTCTATCCCCCTTTTCACTAGTGATAGACCAGAGAGACTGTTTTTGCATCTGGGGCAGAGCACCAAACATAACATCAGTTCCCCACTACTACACAGATCCAAGCTTTGGTACTCATGTGGTTAGTTGGTGAGGACTAGTATTGTATCCAGAACTTTAAGGTTCCAAGGTAATACTCTACAAACTGAGTTAAACCGGGCTCTATAAGGATATTCTCAAAATGCACTACAAGGATATCCCTGAAAATGTACTAAAGGATATCCCTCCTAATGTCACTACAAGGCTATCCTCAAAATGGACTACAAGTATATCTTCAAAAGGCAATACAAGGATATCCCTCCAAAAGGCAATACAAGGATATCCCTCCAAAAGGCAATACAAGGATATCCCTCCAAAAGGCAATACAAGGATATCCCTCCAAAAGGCAATACAAGGATATCCCCTAAAATCCTACACAAAGATACCTCCCTCCAAAAGCACAACAAAATATCTCTTCAAAAGGCAATACAAGGATATCCCTTCAAAATGCATCAGGAGGCTCTATTTGAAAATAATTTCCTGAACCCATTCCAGAATTGAAAAAAAAAAAAGATCCTGGATATGATGTACCAATAGTGGTTGTGACTATTTTGAAGGTGACAATTCTCAATAAGTTTGAAGTAAAACAATAAACTTGTTTTTGAATAAATTTGATTTCTTCTTGGGCACAAATTGCACATCTGTATTGACATTGCATTTAATATTTAAGGATTAGTGGTTTTTGATGAAGTAAGAAAGAAGAGAGGAAAAGAAAGAAGAAAAGAAAAGAAAGTGGATAAGATTAAAAAAACAAACCAATTCCTCATTCTTTTGTTCATTAAGATTATGTAGTTTATTCGTGAGGGACTCCAATGTTTCTTTCATGTCTGAAATTTCCTCTGTTGCCTGAAAAGTAGAGAAATATAATCTTAAACATACAATTTCATTTGGCAAATTTTTAATCAGGCAAACTAAAAATAAATGCATCTCAAATTAGCAGACCAATTTATATACAATGTCTGCTGCCAGGGAACTATTAAAAAAATCAGCAGGTTCATTTCACCAACCCCACCTTATCTAAGATCACTGGTAACCCGGTCACACTCAGAACATTTTCGCCAAACAAAATAATCCCCACAGTTTCTGATACCTTAAATAGTTTAGAATGGCTTAAAGAAAATAGAGAAATATTACGAGTCAAGATAAAAGTAGAATAGATAGTATAGAAATGATACAGTGAATATACAAATAAGTATAGGCAGCCAGTATATGAATATTAGAAAGTTGGCAGACTCTGATTCTAGGGTTCAGGAATTTTGAACCTTTCTCAAAGAGACCGATAGAGAATTGTAAAACTTCCTTTTTCAAATAGTCCTTCAAGGCAGCCAGGTGATGCTGCATCTTCAATGAGTAAACAAGTTACTCATTTTATTCCCCCAGACTCCTTTTTACCTGATACATTCTTAACCAGTGCATGGAGTAGGGGGTAGGGATAGAAAAATGCTTGTCTCAACTCCACTAAAATTCTAATCCTATTTTACCGGCATCACCTAGTCAAGTGATCCTCTAAGCCAATGTGAGGCTCTGTTCAAGACAACCTTGAGTTCAAGGCTTCTGCCATTCAAAATATATGATAGTCATTTTCCATTGTTTTACCATTATTTCAAACTACTCTACACCACTTGCTAAAAATTATAGGCTATATGACAAAAATATTATTTTTTTTACCAAGGAGAGACCTACTGACTTTCATCAGGATCATCAACATCATCACCATCATTATCATCATCAAAGCATACTGACAGCATCGATTTGCTTGACACTCTCTCTCTCTCTCTCTCTCTCTCTCTCGCCATCCATCCCTATCATTCATTGCTCTTGATAAGTCCTCAAGATAGCATCCAGTGTCTGCACAGAGCTGATGAATGTAAGTTTTTGCTGGTTGGCCAATGGCCAACACTGGTGTGTCCATGAGTAGGAATCCATAGGATGATGTTGCTTATGAGTTCATCCTTACTTCTCCAGCAGTGCCCCACATGTCTTACTTATCTTATTCAGATGGTTTTGAAATTGTAGGTAAATGTTCGTACAGCTGCTGTTTGTAGGATGCTACTTCCAGTGTTTTTTTCAAAACAGCATGTAGGATCCTCGTGCAGTTCCCATTTAACATTTTCTCCAGATATTTTGTTAAAGTCCAAATGGTGCAAACCATACATGAGCAATCCCAACGCTGTTTAACTTAACTCTTTTTGATATCTTCTTTGGGGTTCTCGGGTCTTCATATTGGGTCTGGTGTTTCTCTTTCCAACTAGGAGTTACCTTCTTTGTATCAGGTCACACATCTCTCTCTGTTCAACGGTTGTCTTTCTCTGGGTTCCATCTTGTGTTCTTTAATCAGGAAACAACACAGAGAAATATCTCCATTCCACTAAATTCTAATTCCACTTTCCCGGCATCACCTAGTCACATGATCTCTAAGTCAGTGAGCTCCGTTCAAAACAACCTTGGATTCAAAATATATGTCAGTGATTTTCCACTGTTTTATCATTATTTCAAATTATTCTACACAACTTACTAAAAATGATAGGCTATGCCTATCCACTTTGCCACAAAAATATCATTTTCTTTAATTGTGACTTCCCTGTAAGTCATAGATAAAGTTATACTTGATGACAAAATTAAAAATCTACTACCTCTGTCTCATAATAATCATTACATTTGTATATAAATTTCATATACTAAATGTAATATTTGATATATATTCATTTGTATATATATATATATATAAATGTACCATATAATGAATCTATATATATACAGATTGTATATATATACATATACTATAAAATTTCAAGACCTTAAAATTTAAGATCTGCCACCGAGGAACACACAACTGCTAAAACACAGATGTTACAAATTAATTCTCTCTACACTCCCACCAAACAGGAAGGGAGGGGTTAGCTACATGTGTATATATATATACATGAACATATTTATATTCAGACAGAATATGGTTAATTAACGCCTGAAGAAGATATCAGAAGATCTGAAACACGTGTCGCAAATGTAAAATAATAATAAAAATTTAAAAAAAACATAATCCATAAAATATTTAATTTTCTCCCGTTGGACCCATAAGAACACTTTATATATATATATAAAGTGTTCTTATGGGTCCAACGGGAGAAAATTAAATATTTTATAAAAAAAATGGATTATGTTTTTTTTTTAAATTTTTATTATTATTTTCCATTTGCGACAAGTGTTTCAGATCTTCTGATATCTTCTTCAGGCGTTAATTAACCATATATATATATTATATATATATATATACATATAATATATATATATATATATATATATAAAGTAAATATCAGATTAGGAAAAATTAGACAAAATATGAGGAAATGTATTGGAAAAGTGAATAACGAACACAAACAATTCAATTCAATTCAATTAATATTTTGTCTCTGTCGGTTTCAGAGACTAAACCAACGGAGAGGAAATATCAATTGAATTGAATTGTTTGTGCTTGTTATTCCTCTTTCCAATGCATTCACCCCCCCCATTATATATATATATATATATATATATATATATATATATATATATTGATTTGTATATAATTTCATATACTAATTGTAACAATTATTATGGGAAATAGGTAGTAAAATATTAGAATAATTCAGTTTACCTTTGCAATCACCTGTCTTAATTCATTTTCTTTCATGGACAGAACTTCTGGCCGAGACACGTTTGATTTGTCTCCCATTTTAGCAGCCACCAACTAAAAATGAAAATGAAATAAAAATTTTTAAAAAAGATAATTTTTAGAAAGAATCTTTAAAAATTGCTTTCTTATTACTCCAGATATTAAGGAAAAATCCTGTTGTTATTATTAAGACATGAAAAATCCTGTTGTTATTATCAAATAATGAAAAATGCTATTATTATTATTACTAGCAAATATATGCACCTCCGGGTGCAAGTATTTAAGTTTTAATGTAATAAAATATTATATTGAATCAGAAAGCTAATGAACTAATTAAGAATTCAGATAAAAAGATTTGAAACGGAGTGGGTTATAATCGAAAATAGAAACAACTGAAACTTACTCTTTCATCACTTCCGTTTTTCAATGCTAAATTTTCCTAGTTTAACTATTAGTTAAAATAGGAAGTAAAGAATAAATCAGTTATTTCTCTTGTTAATGAATTTCTTTTAGGATTTATTGAAGAGATTTTTACTCATATTCATTAAGATAAAACCAAACAATTAGAAATCAATAATACCAAGCACATTTTATTAAAATCAGTTTTTTTAATATCAATATGCAAATTAGCTTTACGTTTACTCTGAAAACTGGTATTTTGTTGTATATATAAATACAATTGCATATTATTAGTATTTAGGTAAGGCCAACAGTATTAATAATTCAAACAGTTTTTATTATTAATTGAGGTTTAAATAGAAATAGAATCATGGAGAATGTGCCGTAAATAACTAAGGGAATTGTGACTTGAGTAGTAATATAGTTTCGGTTACAGACAGAAAAACACACAATCTCCATTATAATAAGATTACATCATGAAAAATACTGTTATTACTAGTAGATCATGAAAAATGATGTTATTATTAAGTCATGAAAAATGTTCTTATCATTATTATTAAGTTATGAAAACTGGTTATTCCTATTAAGTCATGAAATGTTGTTCTTATTATTAAATCATGAAAAAAGGACATCCCCTCCCCATCCAAGGAGGATAATTGTTTAATATTTCCCTACAAGTACGTGAAGTGGATTCTCTGAAAAGCATTGGCAATGCATGAATCATTCCCCAAATTCAGTTTCTGAAAGATAAAGACACACAGACAGACAGACTATTGGGAGTGGATAAAGAAAAAAAACTCACTTCATTATAATATAATTGTGCTTCTTTTAGTTTCTTTATAACAAGCTTCTTCAAGCCCATTATAAAATCCACTGTTCCTGATGGACGGAAGACTTCTCCCGTGGATACCCAAAGTGGACCCAAAACCAAATTGCCTGCTTGTTGGAGGCAGTCATCTAAAAGGGGAGCTGAAATATAAGATTTAATAATATCATAATACAATTAAGGTAAGGATTTTTTTCATCAAGAAGTGGCTGTTAGTTGGTTGGTTGGTTGGCTTTTACAGCATATCAACCCTTGTTGGGTTATTTTATGCTGAAGACATTTTTGATTTATTCATTCTTGATGGATACTTAATTTTTATCTTAAACTCAGTTTTTAAACTTTTTAAACTTATTTTTTTCTTTGTAACTCATAGATGGGACACCAACAGGTACTACCACTCTGGATCAGAGTGAACCTGGGAGTAATGGTGATAAATAGGTACTCCACATTCCCCAGAGCACCAGAATTGGAACTTCACCATCAGATAGAGTTTAATGTCATACCCAGAACATAAAGACCCTCAGCCAACGCCTTCTAGCACATATATGACAAAAAAGACTGGGGCTTGCCATAAGGGCAATAGGGGACAATCATATAGATGCTAGATTTGACGTGAGAATTGGCCTCTCCAACCGCCCATCTAGCCTAAATAAGGGTCAAAGGGGATTGTTGCATGTCATGGACTCTTATCCACCAAGATTCTGTCCTTAAGCATCACGAGTCGCCACCTATTGGCCATATTGTGTGTGTGTGTGTGGGGGTCTTACCCCTCTGCAGAGGTGTAGTCAGCTGACAGGGCTTCTAGAAGTGGAGCTGAAAAATAATATTTAATAACATTATAATACAATTCAAGTAAGGATTGTTAATGAAAGTTATTTCTACCAGTTTATAAATAAAACCAAACCAAACCAAACCAAAATATTTACCAATAAACTATTTGCTTACAAATCATATATACAAAGAGACAGGACTTGGCATTGGATGGCCCATAAGGGTTGGTATGCCATTAAACCAAATAATCAACCAACTAACCAAGTTTTAATACACATAATGGTTGATGAAAATTATTTCTACCAATTCATTGAGAGTTGAACAAACCATATATATTGTTATATAGTAAGGCTCACGTGAGTATTAGGAGAAGAGTCCATTGTCTAAGTACTTCAGTGAGTTCTGCACAGAATAATCTGTGTGTTCTTAAATAGTGGTTAGAACCATCGCCACTGTTAAGGTACGGGGGAGATGGGTCATTCCATTATATCATATATGAAAGAAAAATTTGGCATCAAATAACTCACAGGGGTTGATATGCCATTAAACACTGACCAACCAGCCAATGATTCTTTAGGTGATTAAAAAAGATTTTGTAAACACTTACTGTCGGCCAGATCTGTTATCTGTTGTCCTTCCCAGTCATACAAAATGCGAGCAAAACTTCCCAGATTCAATTTTTCTGTACAAGCAACTAAAAACTGAAAATAAAGAAAAAAAAACAGGAATGTTCAATAGAGACAGGTCAATGTTTCTTTGATTTAGAGGAATTAATCACTGATTAATATTTCATAACATTAATGGCCGTTATTTGTCTAAATATGTAACCCAGTACTACATATTTCTTAGTCAAACCATTGGTGACTAAACCGGTAACCCCACAGATTTTATCTAGTGAGGAGGTGGCTAGACAACCTTCAGAACAAAACAAAAGACCAGTCAAAGGGTGGAGGAAGTTCTTTGCTCAAGGATCATCTAGTACCAAGAAAGATGAGCAAGATATTCTTAGCACTGGTGGGTACATAAGGACAAACTCATAAGCAATGTTCTCCTATGGACTCCAACACATGGACACACCAGTCTTGGCTGAGCAGCAAAAATTTATATTCATCAACTCTGTGCAGACACTGGATGCTGTCTACAGTACTTACCAAGGCAATAACCGCAGCATGTTTTGCTCGTCTTACATGGGTAGTTTGCAAGATAGGAGGTAAGTGGTTTGTAGGGTGCTGCTTCCAGAATTTGTTCAAAACACCATACAGTATCCTTATGTAGTTCCCAATTAACTATTTCTGCAATCATTTTGTTTGAGATCAACTGGTGAAACCATACAATAGAATCGACACAGCTACAGCTTAAAAGAATTCCCATTTTATTTCATCAAAGAGATCAGATTTCCATATGGCTGTTAATCTGTCAATAGCAGTCCATGCTTTACCTATGCCTATGTTGACATCGTTTTCAGTAGATGAGATATTACTACCAAGGTATATGAATGGGTCTACTAATTTCAGAGGATTGCCATTTAATGATATGGCACGATCTTGATTAAAATAGGTGAACCATGTGAACTACCAAGTCATCTAATTAAGACATAGAGTGAAGTCATTGTCGTCTGTGACAGACTTCTATAAGCAAGTAAGTACCCAATTGCCCGCTCCAGGCAATGCAGGAGAGATTTGGCTTGAACAGGTTATTTGGAAGAAGAGCTAGATCATCTTGATAGTCTGAATCAGTAATGGTTTCTTTGGGATATTATCTGATTCTTGCCGTTTTTTGTGTGAAACCATTTTCTTTCATTAGATCTACAGATATTTGTAGTAGATAATCTATCATGGATAGAAATGGTGCCAATGTATGTCTTTGCAAGACTCCAGAGGTAATGATAAAGAAAACAGTGTCACCATTTGTAGCAATTATCTTCCCCTGTTTGGTTGGGATAGAGATTATCAAATGGTTATCTTCCCTTGCTACCAGGATTTGCCACTAAGGGGCATTGTAATCTGGCTATTCAAATGCAGCCCTAGAAAAAACGAACTCTCTCTTCTATCTGTGGCTCAGCAGATATGCATTAGACAAGTTGAGTCCCAATCCATTTGGAATTGGGGGGGGGGTCTTGTCCCCCAATATTAAGCTTATACGTGTGTCTTTGCACAGTCCCTTTTGTATACACTATCTTCATAGAGGTTTTTGGCTCACCAGTCCTAATTTAGCCACATCACACATGCCTTTTTACACTCCTAGGTCACCACATGGAGATGGTTTTTCTACAAAGCAAGTGACAACCTTTTCCTTTAGGACTTTCATCCATTTGGTTAACTATTCACTTTTCAAGGACTCTTTTTCCCTTAGGACTTTTGTCCTAGCTTGTTTTGTATTGTAAATGTTGAATGTTGTTCAGACAATAAAGTCTGTATTTGTTATAACTCTTGTTCAAATTCATTGTATGTGTTCAGTGGCTTTCTGAGGCCTCCTAACGCATTATAGGAAAGTGGTATTAGCTACTGAAGTTAAAACTGCCTTTAATTCTTATACTTTAATGTTTTTGTAGAGCATCATTATAGTAGTAATAGTTTCTTTGTGAAAACCATCTGCTTGTAGTATTTCCTCCATCTCTCTTCTCTGTATAGAATCAATTGCCTTAGAGAAAATCTACATACAATAATCGCATGACAAACAATGAATAGGATAACTGAATTCTTATTGATTGATGTGTGACTCTTGTTCTTGTACCTTAGGCTATAAATTTATTAATCACCTCTCGTACTAACACTCGACTTCTATTCTAAAACATTACATTAATAATTTATCATTTAGTTTCAGGTTACCTATACGTTTTGTTGTTTACTTTATATTTGCATTGATAATTTTGTTATTTTCTTATTTTTCCGTATATATATTTACCAACCCTTCCACACAAACAGGATGTGACACAAGGTCAATTTCTTTAGCAGAGTTTAACAGGTTTGACTTCAGACTTTTCCTTCTACTAGACTGGTTGCCTAACAAATGTTAAAGAGCCCAGTCAACCCTACTATTTACCTATAGTTGGAGGGAGAATAGTTGGATGCATACCTTTCCCAAGGGTATTAGCACTATATGAAATTAAACAGCCTCGTCCAGGATTTGAACTTGTCTCGTTATGTCCATTTCCTACCACACACTTCCATATATGTAAAGTATACCCGTGTGTACTTCCCATCTAGCTTCTTCTCCAAGTGTTTTGTTAAAGTCAAGGTGGAGCCATACAATAGTACTGACAAGGCTAAACCTTGTTGAATTCCCATTTTATTTATCAGACAAATCAGATTTCCATATGGTTGTTAACCTATCAATAGCAGTCAATGCTTTACCAATGGCATTGCTTTCAGTAGATGAGATATTGCTACTGAGGTATGTGAAGGTCAATAAAAATTATTATGACTATTCAGCTAAACATGAAAAAAGTCCTAAGTGGAACTTTATTCATTCATTTTGATTCATGTTGACAGAGTTTAGAATACACTGATTGTACCCCTTAAAGAGATGTAAAACACCCTCTACCAAAACGAAATGATGTCCTGGGCAAGACACTAAACTGCATCTGTTGGTGAGGCTCCAGTTCTGGACACTGGAGAGAGTGGAGTAGCCTTTCATTGCCATTACTCCCAGGTCCATCCTGACCAGGAGTGGTAGTAACTGTTAAGATCTCATCTATGGATCAAATATATTAGTCTGAAAATTATTAGTATTAGATAGGAATACTTATAAATTGTGTTTACTAAGGATTATTATTATTAGTTATATGAAACCATATAAGTGTGTACAAACAAGTGATTATTATTACATACAAATAATTACTTGAAACCATATAATTGTGTACATATTGAAATGAGACAAAGACAATGTAACATAACAACTTAACTTTAATCAACTGAATACAGCTCAGCAAAGACGCAACTACAATGGCCGCTATCTGTTGAATTTATATAGTCCCGATCAAGGGAAGATAACCCAACCACTCCAAAGGGAGGTAATCATGTCTTTTATCATCACATATTATTAGCACTTGATAGGAATACTTGATATGATATAAGTGTAAATTATTTGTATTAAGAATAGTTACTTGAAGCTATAATTGTTTACTAAGGATTATTGTTAGTTATTGAAACCATAAAACTGTGGATTATTATTAAATTGAAATAATTATTTGAAATCATATAATTATGAGTATTAGGTAGGAATACTTGATATCATACAACTGTGCACAAATTATTTGTATTAGATAAAAATACTTGATATCATATCATCATCATCATGTTGCACTATTAGCACAGATATTAATGACAATTTCTCTTCAACCATCCCTATCACTCAACTCATTGTTCTCGGGAGGTCCTCTGTGCAGCATCCAGTATCCACACAGAGCTGATCAATGTATGTCTTTGCTGGATAGCCCACACTGGTGTGCCTATGTATTGGCTTCCACAGGAGGACGTCACTTATTAGTTCATCCTTGCTTCTCCAGCAGTGTCCTGCGAGTCTTGTTTGTCTTACTCGGATGGTTTGGGTGATATGGGGCAGGTGACTGTACAGCTGTTTTCTCATGGGGTGTTGTTTCCACGTTTTTGTTTAGGATTGCACGCAGCAGTTTATTCTCTAGGCACTTCATAGGGTCCAAGTAGTGCAGCCATACAGCAGTACTGTTATGACAATGGCTTGGAAGAATTGTCTCTTTAGCTTGTCTGTGAGTTTGGATTTCCATATGACTAATAATCTATTTATAGCAGACCATGCCTTTCCTTTGTATGCATTAACATCGTTTTCTGTGAATGAGATATTACTGCCTGGGTACTTGAATTGTTCTACAGAGTTTAGGAGTTTACCATCAAGAGTGGAAATGTCTCCTTTGTTTTGAACACAGTTTTATCGAAGTTTACGCATAGGCTGATGTTCTGTGCTGCCTTTAAAAAAACTCTTAAGAAACAGCTATAGAAAAAATCTAAATCTAAACCAATCAATCAATCAACCAATCAATCAATTATTTTGATTTAAAAAAAGGAAATCAAAGAAAATTAAACTAAAAACTGACCTCGTCCATTTTAGAAATATCAGTAACAATTTCAACAGGTTCTGTGTTGAAACCATTTCGATAGACAATTATTCGGACTTTCCTTTTGGTTGTTAAAGCCCTAAAAAAAAAGGAGAGAGAACAAATGATAATTACAATCAAAAGCAGATTCATCCTAAACAAGAATTCTTTGTTTTCACTTGAGTCTCATCAGAGGATTACCACAGGAAGAAGAACTAAAATAGTGAATACAAGAAAGTCATGATGAGGGTGTGCGCAAAAAAATTATTGTGATTACCCAAGATCAGGTTGCCTCCTGCTGGAACCGCCACTGATTTATAGATGGTAGACAAATTCCTTCTGTTTGCAGAGCTCTGGTTTGAGCAATATTATGTATATTGTCTCCAGGACATTGAGCTGAAATTCTGAACACACACAAGCTGATTGTAATTCTCAAATTTTGTACCCACAAAAAATAATAATGGTTAATCATTATCATAAATCATCATAACCCTAAAATTTGGGTTTGGTTGAAAAGTGAAATTTTAAAATATTGATTTATAAAGATGACAATGACGAAGATATTATTGAAGAGGACTCCTCTGATAAATTAGCTGGTCATGTCAAGCCCTAGCACCTATATTATTGTCCCGACCGTATTGCTGTTATGGCAAACCCCCAATCCTTTTATCATATATGTGCTAGAAGTGGCTGAGGGTCTTAGTGTCCTTGGTATGATGCTAAACTGCATCTAATGGTGAGGTTCCAATTCTGGAGCTCTGAAAAGTGTTGAGTACCCCTTCATTGCCATTACTCCCAGGTCCACTCTGATCCAGAATGGTAGTACCTGTTAGGGTCCCATCAATGGGTTAAATAGGAAAAATAAGTTTTAAATTTTTTTTTTAAATTGAATTTTTTAAAAATTTTGAATACCCATCAAGAATGAATAAAACAAAACGTCTTCAGCATAAAATAACCCAACAAGGGTTGACAAGCCATAAAATCCAACCAACCAACCATCCAGTTTACAAAATTGATGATGATGATGATGGTGGTGGTAGTGAAGATGATTGATTTTGATCTGAGATTATCATGTGATAGCTGATTTTTCAAGATCAAACAAAATTCTTTTTAAAAAATCCAGAAATGAAATGAATAAAAAAAAAAGAAAGAAATAAGATAAATAATAGGAATTTCTTAACCGAAGGCAAATCTTTGATAGATGCATCTCATGCTCCAATTTAATGAACATCTTTTTTTTATTGAGTCTCTATTGATATGTCTCTATTGCATACACCGAGACAGAACAAAAAATATTTATTCTTTCAAAGAGTATGTTTCAAATTTACTCAACATATATATAATGGTTATTAACATATTGTATAAATAATAACTTGGATATAGTCCTATTTATCACACTGAAGTTAGATGATTGGTTGGTTGGTTGGTTGGCATGTCAATTCTTGGGTTATTTTATGCCAAAGATGTTTTGTTTTATTCATTCATATTGGTTATTCAATTTTTTTCAAACTCAATTTTTTTAAACACTTTTTTTGTAAATATTGAAGTCAGTCAGTCTACTATTGGTTTGAACAATGTGACTGGCCAAGCGCAACTGAACCAGTGTTAAGACAACTGGTACTTATGGGAATTCAGAACAGTCCACTCATGCACTTGGGTGATTCCATTCCCTGAGTCCTGATTGGCTGCTTGGTTTGTAGGATCCTCTGAGGCTCCATAAATCCTGCCATTCTGCAGTAGTCTCTGCAGCAAACCAGAATCGTATTTCAGTTATGACTGCTTGCTGTCTTGTCTTGCCAATTCGATGGTAATTGGACTTAGTATTATTCTACAGTAAACTCATTTTTTGATCTATTTAACTCATAGATGGGATTCTAACTACGTATTACGAGTCTGGGGCAGAGTTAACCAGGCAATAACGGTTCCAGAATTGGAACCTTACCATTAGATGCAGTTTAACTTCATACCCAGAACACTAAGACCCTCGGCCACTGCCTTTTAGTGCATATATGAAAAAAGGGTTGGGGGTTTTCCATAAGAGCAATAGAGTTGGGACAATCATATAGGTGCTAGGGCATGACATAACCAGCCGAGTAATCTGAGGGGGGCCTCTCTGATATTACTCTAACCTAAATAAGGGCCAAAATGGACAGTTGCATGCTATGGATTGCTCAACCACCCATGGCCAACAGGTGGCCCCATTGAGAGGGTACTGACCCTCTGCAGAGGTTCAGTCGGCATATTCTACTGTGCCAGCTGACAGGGCTTGAAGTTAGATGAGCACTCTGACTTCATAACATTCATCTTCCACACTTTGACTTTCTCTGCATTTTTGCTTTGACAATTACTTCACAATATGTCTCAAGAATGAGATTATTTCCAAATTTGTGAGGACAGCATATCTGTCGTGTAGTGGCTAATGTGCTGGACTGCAACATCTAAGTAAGTAAGTTAGGTGGTTGAATTTTGCAGCATGTTAAACCTTGATGGGTTATTTTATACCAAAGACATTGTTTTATTCGTTCTTGTTGGGTATTCATTTTTTTTTTCAAACACATTTTTTCAAACACATTTTTAGTACTCATTTTATCATCTATTTAACCTAACAGGTACTACCACTTCGGGTCAGAGTGGACCTGGCAATAAAGGGGTACTCCACACCTCTAGAGTTCCAGAATTAGATCTTCACAACTAGATCTTAGTAAGTGTATTCCAACTCCAGATGCAATATCACATTACTTCCAGACTTATACTCCTGGGAAAGGTATGAACCCCTTTATCCCTCCTAGGTACAAATTAAATAGTACCACTACTGTTCATCTTCAAGGATGGCTTTGGTATTAAATAACTCATAAAGGTTGATATGCCATTAAACAAAGAAACCAAAACCACAGTAGTAAATATCAGTAAGCATTTAAATCACTATAAATAGATGAAGATGAAACAAATTTAATCAGCTTTTATTTTAAGAATACAATCCAATGAAAGAATTTCATCTTAATACTCAATGTACACACAAACATACACACATGCATGAACACACACATGCTAGTATTATTACAAAATAGCATATCTATTGGCCTATAAGATGCATTTCAAAAATGTCTATTCACTTATATATTAAATTATTTCTATAAGATAACATATTTATTGGCCAATAAAAGGCATTTTAAAACTTTCATGCTGTTATAATATATAAAATCATTTGCCAAAAAACATATCTATTGGCCTATAAGATGCATTTTATAAATTTCCGTGTATTTATATATAAAACCATTTTATGGACTCTCTCGTCGATTTTCGATGCATGAGGGTTCAGGAATTTTGAATTCAGATTTTTTTCTTCACCTAGACTGGTTACCTACCCAAGGTTAAAGAGCCCAGTCTGCCTTACTATTTTACCCATAACTGGAGGAAGAATATATGGATTCATACTTTTCCCATGGGTATTAGCGCTATGTGAAATGCAAACAGCTTTGTCTGGGATTTGAACTCGGGTCGACAAGTCCATTTCCCACGACTCTAACCATTATGCCACGCACTTCCATTTAGTTTTAGTAAATAACATATTTATTGGCCTATATGATGCATTTTAAAGCTGTGCATTCACTTATATATAAAATCATTTACCAAAAAACATATCTATTGGCCTTTAAGATGCATTTTAGAAATGTGCATGCATTTTCTTATAAAATACCCAATCTATATATAAAATCATATATCAAATAACATATTTATTGGCCAACAATACGCATTTTTGAAACTGTATCCTAATATTATGTTGTACCCAGTGTTCTGTTACTAAGTGGAACAGAGATGAGGGGTGAGGGGAAACATCAAAGGTTCAAGCAGTTAAACTCAGAAAACAAAATAAGACGTGATGAGCAGTTATCCACCAAAAAAAAAAAGATGCCTCTGTAAATTATCCACCTTTGAGACCAATGAATATGTTTTTTTTTTTTTGTGGAAGGATTTCAAGTAATCCTTACTTTAATCTTTTGGAAATAAGACTCCTCCTCCTTCTCTTTTTATCTCGTGGAGGCAAAGTAATTCCAGTAAGAGTCCAGGTGAGATTTTTTTGTTCCTTTAGAATTTCTGGAAAAGAATGAAAAAAAAAAAAAAAGCAAACATTATTTTTTTTCTTGGAATTCTTCTGAAATTAAGGTATCAGTTTGAATAATTTATCAAATCATAACATATTTTACCGAAAATGAATTCCCAAAGAGAATATTTGGGTAGCTCTGGTTCCAAAGAAAATGTTCAGGTAGCTCTAGTTCCAAAGCAGGGGGAAAAACAGGCATTACTAGTTTTTTTTTTCTTTCATTTTTGCAATAAGTTTTTTTTAAATCAATGTACAGTGTGGTCCGAAAGTCTTGTCACCCCTACATATTGTTTTACTTCTTAATTTTTATTTTTTTTAAAACAGCATATCAACCCTTTTCAATTCAATTTATTTATGCTGAATAAAGTCATTTTGATATTTGGTTTCTTACAGTACCTGCTGTTGCCTAAATGGTCACCCATCTAAGTACTGAACAGGCTCATCGCTGCTTAACTTCAGTGATCTAGCAGGAACTGGTGCTTTCAATATAACTTGACCATAAGCCATATTGTTTTAACTTTCATTATTTTTTGTTTTGATAATGATATATAAGTTATGATATTATTTTACCACTAAAAAATCTTTGAAAATTAAATTATTTTATAGAATTTAGGGTTGTATTATGTAATTATTTTACCTCTAAAAAAGATATGTAGGGGTGACAAGACCTTCGGACCACCCTATATAAAAAAAGGAAAGTCATCGAGTAGCCTAAAGTTGGTATCAGTCAGACAGTGAGCGAGTCTATCCCCTTTTCATAAGCACTAGACCAAAGAGAATGTTTTTTTAGTGTCTGAGGTGGAGCACCACACCTATCACCAGCTCCTCACTTTACTGCACAGATCCCTGTGCTACTCATACACTGAGTTGGCAAGGGCTGGTATTGAACCAGGAACCTTATAGGTCCCAGGCAGATGCTCTACCGAATGAGCCAAACTGAAACCCTAACAACACAGTATATTACTAGGGTGAGTCAAAAGTTTTGCAATATTTTTGTATGTTCCACTTTGTGGTGTGTATATCATGGGACTGAAGCCGTTCGAGCTATTGAAGGTACCCACTGTGGTTGGTAGTGTTGTAAGTTGTTAGTGTACAGTCACATTGTGCATTGTTTCACTCCATGTATGATTTGTAAGCCACACAGATGAATGTGCATCTTTTGCCTACTTTAGCCATGCACAGCAACTCTCCAACCATTGTGATCCTACCATAAACCGCTGTCAGTGGCTCTCGCACATGTCACCTATTTACACTGAAAAATCACTATGTGAACATCCCTACTAATAAGTGAACTTGCCATCTCACAGTTCAGTGAGGTTCATCAACTTTCACAATAGCATCCAGAGCTGCTGAATTGTAACTCACATTACCAAAATATTGCAAAACCTTTGACTCACCCAAATAGTGTCCAAGCTAAACCCAAATAACACCCACCTTGTCAGTGTTTTCTACAGTCCAGCTGACAAATCAGGGAAAGCCTAGTTCTATGTAAAGAATAATCAAAGTTCCAATTACCGTCGAATTGGGAAGACATGGCAACAAACGGTTGTAACCCAATACAAACCTGAATAATCGCAAGGTCTACTGCAGAATGACAGGGTATTTATAAAACTACACAATATCATTCAAATCAAGCAGCCAATCAGAACTCAAGGAATGGAATGACCCATATCACCCAAATTCATGAATGGATCATTCTTGATTTCTATATATACCAACTGTCTTGGACACTGCTTAGTGTACTTAGTTAGCTGCTGTTATTCAAACCAACAGTAGACTACTAACTGACTTCAATACTATGTACCAACTGCTATAGCTATGAGAATATAGAAATCCAAACAACACCTCTAAAGTTACTCAATACCTTTGGCACCCCACCCCCTGCGAAAGAAATAAAAAGACATACTCTAAATAAAATTACTTACTTTAAATAAAAATATTTACTTTAAATAGAGTTAGTTTGAATAAAGACTTACCATATGGGGAATTCTATGTCAAATCATCCAGGCCATGTCACCCACCCCCTTAATTTTTCTGAAATTTTGTCCAAGTGTGGATTATAATAAAGTTAGCCAATTCCAAAAATTTATGCTGATTTTTAGAATCGACATAACTCTCCAAATTTGGGTGGGGTGTTGCGAAAAATGGTGACTTTTTGTAATCTATTTTGTCTGTAAAATGACTTCTAGAGCTTCTCTACTTCTAAAAATTGGTTTCTAAGAGCATTTTAGCCCAAGGAATCCAAAACTGCTGTAAAAAAAGTCTTAATGTTAACCAATTTTAAGATATTAATGATTTCTGATTTTCAAAATTTTAACTGATGTTGTAGCTTCAGTTCTGAGAAAATATCAAATTATATTTTTGGTACAAATAATGTTCAATATATATGAAATAATAATAGAAAAATAATTTTGTTATAGATGCAGTGCCACATTGGGATATTGATCTTGCTAGGAAAACATCAGAAATCATCAATAACTTAAAATTGGTTGACTTTAAAACTTTTTTGATAGTATTTTTGGATTTCATGGATAAAAATGCTTTTATAAACCAGTTTTTAGGAGTAGGGAAGCTCTAGAACTCATTTTACAGACAAAAATAGGTTACAAAAAGTCACCATTTTTCGCCAACCCCACCAAATTTGTAGAGCTAAAAATCGACATAACTCCACCAATTTTTGGAATTGGAAGCTTAAATTTTGGGGATCATCTAATGTTAACTTAGTCCACACATGGAAAAAAATTCAGAAAAATTGAGGGGTGGGTGAGAATTTTATTTTTTTCTGGATGATTTGATATGGAATTACCCATATATACTTGAACTTTAGGTTGCACTTTTTTAACCAAAAATTCCGCCAACATCAGTGGTGAGACCTATCTATTTGACATAAATGTAAAACAGCACTACTTTAATTTTTATTTATCATTAAGTTGCAATGATCAGTGATTGCAATGACATGAAATGCGTATAATATGCATTTGAAAGCTGTTGAAGCCTTTTGTATACACAAAATATATATATCAAAGATTTCTACTGACTCATAGCTTTAAACTGACCTGATACTGACTGTTATGCTTTTTTACCCAGACTCATTCATGATTATAGTACTAAGAAACACAACTCTTATTTCTATAGGTTTGCATTATGCATCAGAGTCTATGGTAAAATGGTCTAGATCTAATATTTTTAAGCAAAGTCTTGAAACAAAGGTGAATATCTGATAAGTTTTATGTTAGAATAGGTTGTGTAACTAGCCAGATTATAATGCAACCTATCTGCGGGTCAACCACAAATACCCAATTTGACTACCAGAAATTAGTGATGCGACCTATCCACTGTACAACCTATTTGCAAGTATATATGGTACTTTAAATAAATATACTTACTTTTTGTATTTTTAAATGGGTCTTTATAGGGCTCCCCCATAGACGCATAGATGGAAGCCCCATAGGGGATCTCGTCAGGACTGCTAACTTTGGTGCCGCCTTCCAGATACACATAACGGGCTGCAAAAGGCAATTGCAGTTTTTCTGTGCATTGTTCCAATAACTGGGGAGAAAGAAAAAAAACAGATAGGAAATATTTGCATATTGAGACTGTGGAAAATGTTTTTAACCCCCCCCCCCCCCAAAAAAAAAAATGGTTAAAAAGAATTCTGTCTCTTTTTTTTTTTTTTTGTAAATAGGATGTCAGGATAAGAATTGCTGTTTTAAGCTGATAAATCCTAATTCTCTGCTCCTTTAAAACTTTCCCCACAAACAGCAAAAGCAGATAATCATTATGAACCCCCCCCCCCAAAAAAAAAAAATAATGGTAATACAGTATTAACATCATCATCAGCAACATGAAAACAGAATCTCAAATTATCTGTCTATTTTGAGTGAGCCAAACAAAACACCAAACACATGAATACACAGTCTCTCCTCTGCATAGATACATCCATCTCCACAATATCATTAAAGCCAGCATCATCCTGAAGTCATATCAAAATTGAAATACTTTTTTCAGTGTATACATTATACATTATAGAGGCGCATGGTGTAAGTTAATGTTATAGGAAATCAACCTAAGTTCAATTCCTGAACAAGGCTGTTTGCATTTCACATAGCACTAATACCCTTGAGAAAGGTATGCATCGAGCTACTCTCTCTCTCCAACTATGGGTAAATAGTAGGGCAGACTA
This sequence comes from Doryteuthis pealeii, assembly GCA_023376005.1. Taxonomy (NCBI): domain Eukaryota; kingdom Metazoa; phylum Mollusca; class Cephalopoda; order Myopsida; family Loliginidae; genus Doryteuthis; species Doryteuthis pealeii. The sequence continues at coordinate 100,904,698 of CM042141.1, read as the reverse complement.
GGCTCTTTAACCTTGGCTAGGTAACCAGTCTAGAAAGGAAATCTCTGAATTCAACCCTGTTAAACTCTGCTTAAGAAGTTCACCTTGTGTCACATCCTGCTCATGCGAAGGGGTTGGTAAATACATATACATTGGGTTATATTGGATTTCAACAAGTGATGGAAAAAAAACACACACTCTGTTCAGTATCTCTGGAGAATCATATAGCTACTAGGGCTTGACATGACCATCTGATTGATAAGATAGGGCCTCTCTAGCTGCTAATCAAGCCCAAGTTAGGGCGAAAGTGTAGTGATGCATGTCATGGGACCTCTTAGTACCTGGGTCACAGATCACTCAGCCACTATGATCCTACCCTCAGGCATTAAGGGTCACCACCCATGGCCAAGTGGTTCAATTGGGAGCGGTTCATAAGATAACTGAAGACTATTTAACATTGTGGCTTTAAAAAAGAATTTCCCAGAAGAGTAGACATTAGAAGACATAGTAGAGAAGTAATAATTGGTTTGGTTTGTTTTACGGCATATCAACCTCAGTAGGTCATTTAATGCCGATAAAGTTTTGAAATAAATCAATTCTTAATGGATAATACAATTTTTTTATAAATACATTTTTCTATTTAACCCATAGATGGGACCCTAACAGGTACTACCACACCGGGTCAGAGTGGACCTGGGAGCAATGGTGATCAAGGGGTGCTCCACATTCCCCAAACCTCCAAAACTGGAACCTCACCATCAGATAGAATTTAACGTCATTCCCAGGACATGTAGACCCGCAGCCACCGCCTTCTAGCATCCATATGATAAAAAGGGGTGGGGCTTGCCATAGGGTTGGGAAAATCATATAGGTGCTAGGGCTTGACGTGACCAGCCGATTGATCGGAGGGGGCCTCTCTGACCGCCCGTCTAGCCCAAGATAGGGCCAAAGTGGAGTATTGCATGTCATGAACTGCTCATCCACCTGGGTTCTATCCTTAAGCATCACGGGTTGCCACCCACAGCCAACAGGTGGCCCCATTGGGGGAGTCTTACCCCTCTGCAAAGGTGCAGTCGGTGCATTCTAACGCCCCAGCCGACAGGGCGGAGAAAAGTAATAAGAAGACTATTTAACATTTTGGTTTTAAAAAAGAATTTCCCAGAAGAGTAGACATTAGAAGACATAGCAGAGAAAGAAATAATAAGAAGACTATTTAACATTGTGGCTTAAAAAAAAATATCCCAGATAATTTTCCAGAAATGTAATCAGGCAACAACTTACCATTCGTAAATCAGGTGCAGCAACTCTAGCAGAAATATCACAATAACCATTTTTGTAAACAGTGGCCACAATAGTATGAGGAGGTTGCTGTATTGTGTACGGTATGTGTTTTTGATTCCTCCTCATCAGAGTATCACTGCTGCTGATCGTTGACATGGAAGACATGGATCTGACAATATTGAAATTTTAGAATTAGAATTGCAAGGTGTATTTGCAAGAAGCGCTATATCATCTCTCAATGGTAAGATCCTAAAATCAGTAGACCAGTTCCCATACCTAGGTAGTAATATCTTATCTATAGAAAGCAATGTCAATGCACACATAGGGAAGGCATGGGCTGCTATAGACAGATTATCAATCATTTTGAAATCTGATCTTACTGATAGGCTAAACAATTCTTCGAAATCGTAGTTGTATCAGTGCTACTATATGGCTGCACCAGTTGGACCCTAATAAAGTGCCTAGAGAATAAACGAAATGGGAGTTGCACAAGAATGCTGTGTGTGGTCTTAAAACAATTTGAAATAGAAACTTAGTTCTTTCCCCTCAAATAAAATGTTGCGTGCATCTATTAATAATTAATTAAATAATAATTTTGAATGTTTTACACATAAATTTTACACAAAATCATAGGTTTTTATTTATTTGTAAATTTCTTAATTAAGTTCTTGATACTGAAAAAATGACTATTTCTTGTTTGTAAATAATTTTCTCATAAAACTCTATATGTTAGATAACTTTAAATACATATTAAAATAAAACAAACTATATGTAAATATATAATACTGGGAATGTATTTATTAAAACTTGTTTTAAAAAACAATAAGCTAGCATACTCAAATTTTGAGTGTATACAATACAAGGTCGTTCTTTATTCTATGTATTAAGGATTTTGGGTAATATGACATAAGCAGTGACATAGTTTTGGTTACAGACAAATTGAGACCAAATCTCCATTATTAATAGATATTATATTAAGTTGTTTCTGTTCTTCTATTATGTATATGTGATATTAAAAAAAAAAATCTAATTTGACTTAGACAACATTAGTTTCAAATTGAAAGAAAGAAATATAAGTTAACAATACCTAATCCATTTTGGTGGAGCACTGGCAGGACGACGTCTTCTTCTCAGGCTTAGTGAAGTTGCATCACTGAGATTTTCTGTTCCATGTCCTTTTGAAGATCCACTGTCTATGAAAACCGCAATCGACTGACTGTAGGGAGAATTTTCAATAATTGATTCACGTGTATTCCTCCTGAAAATAAATTTATATAAATATAAATATATACACATAAATATATATACATAACTAAATATATATATATATATATATATATATATATATATATAGTATGATATATAGTAATAGTAATAGTGGAATATATATATATATATATATATATATATATATATATATATATTATATATATTAATGTGTATGGTTGCACTAGTATACTAGAAAAAGTAATAGTAATCCAACGTACAGTGTTATTAGAAGAGTGCTCAATATCTGTGATAGAGCGTTGATAGTTCAATGAGAAATCAAAACGAATAAAAGTTTTTGCTTTTATTTATTTAATTACGGAACGGTATTACAACCAGCGGTTTCTTGCTGAAAGCAAAGACGAAACGATTCCTTTGAAAATGACAGAAATGGTGTAAATGGTCAAATGTGTGCGTTTTTGTTTTTGTTTTTTTTAACTGTATTCTCGTGTTTGCGTGTTTACGTGATGCGGAATGTTTTTTTTGCTTGTACATGTGCGTATTTTTGTTTGTGCGTATGTGTATGATGTCATGCGCGTGCGCATGGAAATAAATATATATATATATGTGTGTGTATATATATATATTAACATTTTTAGGTTGGATTGGAGAGGAATTTTTAAAAATCTATTTAACCCATAGATAAGACACTAACAGCTACAACCATTCCAGGTTAGGGTGGACCTGGGAGTAATAGCAATAAGGGTGTACTCCACACTCTTCAGAGCTCCAGAACTTCACTACTAGATACAGTTTAACGTCATACCCAGGACACTAAGACTCTCAGCCACTGCCTTCTAACACATATATAATAAAAGGTTTGGGGACTTGCCATAAGGGCAATAGGGTTGGGACGATCATTTATCAGGGCTTGACATGACCAGCTGATTGATTGGAGGAGTACTCTTCGACTGCTCGTCTAGCCTAAGTGGAGTCTTGCATGTCATGGACTGTTTAGCCACCAGGATTCCACCCTTAAGCATTATGGGTCATCACCCATAGTCAACAGGTGGCCCTATTGGGGAAATTTTCCCCCTCTGCAGTGGTGCTATGTCAACCCTTGGGTTATTTTATTCCGAAGACATTTTGTTTTATTCATTCGTGTTTGGGTATTCAAGTTTTTTTCAAACTCAATTTTCTTTTAAACAATTTAAAAAAAAACTTATTTTCTGATCTATTTAACCCATAGATGGGATACTAACATACTACTACTACTACTACTGGTAATGGCGATGAAGGGGTACTCCACACTCTCCAGAGCTCCAAAATTGGAACCTGTGAGGATTAAAATAAAATTAGAATAAAAAAAATAAAAAAAAAACTCTCATGAGCCTTCACACCAGAAGAACCCTCCGAGCATATACAAGAAAAAGGACCCACTTCTGACCCCAAAGATAATCTTGAACTTCTTAGGCCTTAACTGGTACTAGACATGACTACTGGCCAGGAAGGAATTTCCTTGCCATGTGGTAGCTATGACCCGTGAATAAAGCCTAAATCCTAAAACCACTTTCTGTATTTGCCTCTTCATTTTCTTTCCTCAAATTCCTCCCTTTTCAGTGTGACCACCAAAACGTTTATCTCACCATAGGAACATGCACTAAGAATAACCAGCTACCTTTTAAACCTAAAACATTAAACCTCTGCCACCCCACAAACCTCACCACTAGATGCATTTTAACATCATACACAGGACCCTCAGCCACCACCTTCTAGCACATATATGATAAAAATGGGTAACCCCATTGTTGGGATTTTACCCCTCTGCAGATATGCAGTCAACATAATCTACTATCCCAGCCAACAGAGCTTTACCCAAATAAGCATCAATAGACATTGAGTTTATCATTAAAAATATTCCCAGTTTAAATGGTTTTCAGTGATCAGAGTAACATAGTTTTTTTTCTTTCTATGATAAAAAATATATATGAGCATTGAAAAGGAAATGTATTAAAATGATCAAAAATGTAAACAAATTAATAAATTTGGCTGTTTAACAAGGCAACGTGAAAATCAGTCAACCAGAAAATTTATGAATGAGAATTTGGATTTTATAAACTGTGAGTTGAGAGTGTGAAACCTGTGCTGACTAAAATGAAAGGATTAAAGACGGAAGGACTCCAGACAAAAAAAAAAAAACAAAAAAACAAACAGAAAAAGAAAAAAAAGACACTCCCCAATTTTGGGAGTAAATAAAAATTGCAGCTTGTTAACTAAAAATATAAACCAATTATTAATTTGTGTATGTATGTTGTATCGTGAAATGGAAAGATACACAGAAGAATGGTGTGCTTAATGCATTTATTAAGCACCAGCTCCAATGCCAAACGGATACATACAAACACAGAACAAATAAGTACAAACAATTAACAAGACGAACTTACACTAAATAGAGGAGGGTCAGTTCAGTATAGTTAACACAGTAAAGTCAGTGTGAATATTATTCAGCTAGTTAATCTACAGGGTGACAAAAAAAAAAAACAGAACCCAAATTCTGTTATTTTTTTTTTTGGTCACCCTGTATATATACTATTACTGATGCAGACTACCAGCACAAAAAAAACTGAACCCGAAGCTCTGGGGAATGTGGAGTACCCCTTTACCACCATTGCCCCCAGGTCCATTCTGATCTGGAGTAGTAATACCTGTTAGGGTTCTATCTATGGGTTAAATAGATAAAAAAAATGAATATTAAAAAATGTGTTTTAAAAAAATTGAGTTTAAAAAAATTGGGTATCCAACAAGAATGAATAAAACAAACGTCTTCAGCATAAAATGATCCAATGGGTTGACATGCCGTAAAACCCAATTAACCAACCAACCAACCAACCAGTGAGCCATACAGAATTTGAGTGCCAACAACAGAATCAACATAAAGTCATAATAATGATCGTCTTCAAATTATCCAAATAAAAAAAATTCCTTCCAACATGCATTCACTTAAAATCTCTTTCTTTCAAATTCAAAAAATCCAATGCCAATCTCCAGGCAATGAACTATGTTTTCTTTTTCATTTTTCTTTTATTCTTTAATTGAGTGTTGCCTATTACCTCAGAGGAAATTTGCATAACACCCACTCAGGCAGGCATTTTTTTTTTTTCTTCAATCTGAACATCGGATTTGCACCAGATAGAATCAAAAATGAAAATAAAATAAAATTAACAGGATTTTAAATTAACTTTCTGAAAAAATCTTTTTTTCATTCATTCATTCATTTATTTCATACAATATTTTGTGAAAAATATTTTTCTAATTTCATTCACTTATTTCATATAATATTTTCTGAAAAAACTTTTTCTAACTTCATTCATTCATTTCATATAATATTTTCTGAAAAAATAGTTTTTTTCATTCATTCATTTATTTCATTAATATTTTCTGAAAAACTTTTCTAATTCATTCATTCATTCCATATAATATTTTCTGAAAAATCTTTTTTTCATTCATTCATATTTCAATAATATTTTCTGAAAAATCTTTTTCTAATTTCATTCATTCATTGAAAAATCTTTTTCTAATTTCATTCATTCATTATATAATATTTTCTGAAAATCTTTTTCTAATTTCATTCATTCATTCCATATAATATTTTCTGAAAATCTTTTTCTAATTTCATTCATTCATTCATTCCATTCATAATAATATTTTCTGAAAACTCTTTTCTAATTTCATTCATTCATTCCATATATATTTTCTGAAAAATCTTTTTCTAATTTCATTCATTCATTCCATATAATATTTTCTGAAAACTTTTTCTAATTTCATTCATTCATCCATATAATATTTTCTGAAAACTCTTTTTCTAATTTCATTCATTCATTCCATATAATATTTTCTGAAAAATCTTTTTCTAATTTCATTCATTCATTCCATATAATATTTCTGAAAAATCTTTTCTAATTTCAATTTTCATTCATTCATTCATATAATAAAAGAAAACTTTTTCTATTTCATTCATTCATTCCATATAATATTTTTCTGAAAAGTCTTTTTCTAATTTCATTCATTCATTCCATATAATATTTTCTGAAAACTCTTTTTCTAATTTCATTCATTCATTCCATATAATATTTTCTGAAAACTCTTTTTCTAATTCATTCATTCATTCCATATAATATTTCCTGAAAAATCTTTTTCTAATTTCATTCATTCATTCCATATAATATTTCTGAAAACTTTTCTGAATTTTTCTAATTTCATTCATTCATCCATATAATTTTCTGAAAACTCTTTTTCTAATTTCATCATTCATTCCATATAATATTTTCTGAAAAATCTTTTTCTAATTTCATTCATTCATTCCAATAATATTTTCTGAAAACTTTTTCTAATCATTCATTCATTCCATATAATATTTCTGAAAACTCTTTTTCTAATTTCATTCATTCATTCCATATAATATTTTCTGAAAATCTTTTTCTAATTTCATTCATTCATTCCATAATATTTTCTGAAAAATCTTTTTCTAATTTCATTCATTCATTCATATAATATTTTCTGAAAACTCTTTTTCTAATTTCATTCATTCATCCATATAATATTTTCTGAAAATCTTTTCTAATTTCATTCATTCATTCCATATTATTTTCTGAAAACTCTTTTTCTAATTTCATTCATTCATTCCATATAATATTTTCTGAAAATCTTTTTCTAATTTCATTCATTCATTCCATATAATATTTCTGAAAACTCTTTTCTAATTTCATTCATTCATTCCATATAATATTTTCTGAAAACTTCTTTCTAATTTCATTCATTCATTCCATATAATATTTCTGAAAATCTTTTTTCTAATTTCATTCATTCATTCCATATAATATTTTCTGAAAACTCTTTTTCTAATTTCATTCATTCATTCCATATAATATTTTCTGAAAAAATCTTTTCTAATTTCATTCATTCATTCCATATAATATTTTCTGAAAACTCTTTTCTAATTTCATCATTCATTCATTCCATATAATATTTTCTGAAAAGTCTTTTTCTAATTTCATTCATTCATTCCATATAATATTTTCTGAAAACTCTTTTTCTAATTTCATTCATTCATTCCATATAATATTTTCTGAAAAATCTTTTTCTAATTTCATTCATTCATTCCATCAATATTTTCGAAAAATCTTTTTCTATTCATCATTCATTCATATAATATTTTCTGAAAACTCTTTTTCTAATTTCATTCATTCATTCCATATAATATTTTCTGAAAAATCTTTCTAATTTCATTCATTCATTCCATATATATTTTCTGAAAACTCTTTTTCTAATTTCATTCATTCATTCCATATAATATTTTCTGAAAACTCTTTTTCTAATTTCATTCATTCATTCATATAATATTTTCTGAAAAAATCTTTTTCTAATTTCATTCATTCATTCCATATAATATTTTCTGAAAAATCTTTTTCTAATTTCATTCATTCATTCATATATATTTTCTGAAAAATCTTTTCTAATTTCATTCATTCATTCCATATAAATTTTCTGAAAAATCTTTTCTAATTTCATTCATTCATTCCATATAATATTTTCTGAAAAATCTTTTTCTAATTTCATTCATTCATTCCATATAATATTTTCTGAAAAATCTTTTTCTAATTTCATTCATTCATTCCATATAATATTTTCTGAAAACTCTTTTTCTAATTTCATTCATTCATTCCATATAATATTTTCTGAAAAATCTTTTTCTAATTTCATTCATTCATTCCATATAATATTTCTGAAAACTCTTTTTCTAATTTTCATTCATTCATTCCATATAATATTTTCTGAAAAATCTTTTTCTAATTCATTCATTCATTCATTCCATATTAATATTTTCTGAAAATCTTTTTCTAATTTCATTCATTCATTCCATATAATATTTTCTGAAAAATCTTTTTCTAATTTCATTCATTCATTCCATTTAATATTTCTGAAAAATCTTTTTCTAATTTCATTCATTCATTCCATATAATATTTTCTGAAAACTCTTTTTTCTAATTTCATTCATTCATTCCATATAATATTTCTGAAAAATCTTTTCTAATTTCATTCATTCATTCCATTCATAATATTTTCTGAAAAATCTTTTTCTAATTTCATTCATTCATTCCAATATAATATTTCTGAAAAATCTTTTTCTAATTTCATTCATTCATTCCATATAATATTTTCTGAAAACTCTTTTTCTAATTTCATTCATTCATTCCATATAATATTTTCTGAAAACTCTTTTTCTAATTTCATTCATTCATTCATTCCATATAATATTTTCTGAAAAATCTTTTTCTAATTTCATTCATTCATTCCATATAATATTGTCATTAGCACTGAAGAAATTTATTCCCAAGCTGAGGAATCCCCATTGCATAGTCGCTAAAGTGCAGGATTACAATATTGTAGTAAGAGAGTTTGAACTTCAGTTGCACAATTATGTTCTCTTTCTGTCTAATAACCTTGGGAAAGGTAGGGATACCTTCATCCCCCTAACTATCAGTTGAATAGTACACTACTAAGGATGCCTATATCATTGAATAACCCACAAAGGTTGATATACCATTAAACAAAGAAACCTAACCAAACAATCTATTGGTCAAATAGAATTGTTTTAAAATTATTTGTATTTAATAAGAATACTTGATAACATTTTACCTGTAAGTTATTTGTATTAAGAATAGTTCCTTGAAACTATGAATGTTTACTCAGGATTATCGATATATTAATGTCCTTGATCCTTATTCTTCTGACCATTATCATCTTACAACCCCCTCTAGTTAAAAATGAAACTGTTGAAATCCTCCAAGATGAAATACAAATCTAAATCCTGATTATCTGATGTCACTTATCCTCCAAATTCTCATGTCTTATGAGTGTCCTCACCTCAGATAAATAATGGACCATTCCATTTTTATCATAAAGAAAGAAAGGGAAGGAAAAGGACATGCAATACAGAAAAAATATAATGAGAAAGAAAGAAAGAAAAGAAGAGAAAAAGAGAGTAGGGGAAAGATAAAGAGAGGTTGTGAGCATGCAAAAGCGATAATGCTAATCTGTTTCAATCAAACATAATGAAAAGATGAAAAGAAGGAAAGAAAGAAAAAAGAGTGAGAGAGAGTTAAATCAAGATTATTATACTTTTTACATAGGCTTTGGCATTAAATAACCCATGATGGTTGATATACCATTAAACAAAGAAACCAAACCAAATGTAACATATCAAACACCTTGCACTGTTAAACACTTCCTCATGGTATCTAAAGTTTACGCTCCTACCAGAAAAAGATTTTTCAACGCAAATAATATGAAAGATTTGTTTGAAAATCTTAACATAGATATCATTTTATCCTTCTTGTGAGAAATAAAAATATATTGAAAATTATGAATCAGATATGAAATACGTCTACAAAACCAATTACGAGAATGCACCTGAAAGGTAAAATAGATTAATGGAATCTCGAACCCTAACAATTTGTTTTTAGTTAAAAAATTTTTTTTACCACAAAATAATCCCTTACAAAAACATATATGTGTGTATCTATCTATATATATATGTATATGTTGTGTATGTTATCTATTAATAATGGAGATTCGCTTCAGGTTTTTGTCTGTAACAAAAACTACATCACTGCTTACGTCACATTACCCAAAATCGTCATAACATAGAATAAATGCTCAAAATTTGAACATGCAACATTAGATAGTCCTCATTGTTTTTTAAAACAAGTTTTAATAAATACATAACTGGTATTAAATATCTATATATAGTTTGTTTTATTTTAATACATATTTAAAGTTTACATTTCAAATTGTTTTATTTTTTTAATCCTTTAATGAATTTGAGGATTTTACTTACTTAGGGTACAAACTCGCTGACATTGAATTTTTAACTCCCACCCCTCAGGCAATATGTTTCAAAAATCTATTTTTACATCGCCCTGAGGGCGTTTTTTATTTTGCTAGTATATATAATGGAGGCACATTGTGTAATAGTTGGAGTCTTAGGAAATGGACTTGTCAACCCGAGTTCAATTCCTGGATGAGGGTATTTGCATTTTCACATAGCGCTAAACCCTTGGGAAAGATATGCATCCAATTACTCTCCCCACAGTTATGGGTAAATAGTAGGGTGGACTGGGCTCTTTAACCATGACTAGGTAACCAGTCTAGGAGAAGGAAAACTCTGAAGTCAAACCTGGCAAACTCCGCTTAAGAAATTGACCTTGTGTCACATCCTACTCAAGCGGATTTGGTAAATATATATATAAATATTATATTATGTTAGATATTATATTATATGATTTCTTCCTAAAATCGGTATCAGCCAGACAGCGAGGGAGTCTATCCCCTTTTCACTAGCGCTAGACCAAGGAGATTGTTTATGGCATTTGAGGCAGAGCACCACACCTACCATCAACTCCTCATTTTACCACACAGATCCCTGTACTATTCATATGCTGAGTTGGCAAGGGTCGGTATTGAACCCGGAACCTTGTGCTTCCTAGTCAGACACTACTAACTGAGCTAATCCATAATGAAGCTTAATACGCCATTAAACCAAACCAAACCAAACGAAACCAAACCATTCCTAAACTCAAATATTCTTTTACCGGTCATTGTAATGCTTTCAGAAAACACCAGGCAACCATATGAATTATTTCCAAAATTCCTTTGTTGTCACATTTGTAAATCTCGGTTGTTTAAGAAGTGCAATCTCCATTTATGGCATTTATCCTCAAGGGAACAAAAGACAATAAAGATCTTTTTAATATAAGAATTGTCAAAATATCTTTCAAAAAGAAATAACATTATCTTTATGATTTTGAAAACAAGTAATTTTTGCATTTATGAGAGGTTACTGAAAAGTTCTCCACCTCACCAAGGATGGAATGACTTTAGAGTAGGGTTTCTTAAAGTGCTCCTGGACATTAGCATGTCATTCAGCTCTTATACAGAGTGTTTCAGAAAAATGTGTTATCATTTGATATGTACAGGGTGTTTCAGAAAAAATGTGATATCATTTGATATGTACAGGGTGTTTCAGAAAAATGTGATATCATTTGATATGTACAGAGTGTTCAGAAAAATGTGTTATCATTTTGATATGTACAGGGTGTTTCAGAAAAATGTGATATCATTTGATATGTACAGGGGTTTCAGAAAAATGTGATATCATTTGATATGTACAGAGTGTTTCAGAAAAATGTGTTATCATTTGATATGTACAGGGTGTTTCAGAAAAATGTGATATCATTTGATATGTACAGGGTGTTTTTCAGAAAAATGTGATATCATTTGATACAGAGTGTTTCAGAAAAATGTGATATCATTTGATATGTACAGAGTGTTTCAGAAAAATGTGATATCATTTGATATGTACAATGTTTCAGAAAAATGTGATATCATTTGATATGTAGGGTGTTTCAGAAAAAATGATGATATGTACATGTTCAGAAAAATGTGATATCATTTAATATGTACAGGGTGTCTCAGAAAAAATGTATATTAGTTCTTGAAAGTCTTTCCCTAGCATCAATATTTCCTTCTCAGCAGTTGGTTCATTATCAATCTTGTATGAGTAAAGGACACCATTCTATGTTTATGAAAAAATATTAACTGAATAAATTGTCATAATTAGAATACCTCCATATTAAGCTATTTGCCTACTTTAAACTACTTAAAGTGGCTCTCCCACCACTGTGATCCTACTGTAAATTGCTGGCAGTGGCTCTCACACATGTCACTTGTTTACACCGAAAATAGGACTTTATTTTAATAGAATGAGTTCTGAGGTGAATAGATAGTAAACTTTGAAATATATCATCATACAGGTAAAAAATACCAAGAAAATTTGGTACAGCCATGATGGAAATTTGGTAGGCAAAGAGTTAAGGCTTTATTCTGTTCAAAAGCATTCATAGTAAATATGCTGTGTGGCCAAGATGGCGTTTCTGCTATATCCACAAACGTTTCAGTTCAAGGGTGGGGGTGGGAGTATTTCATATTCCTCAGTTATCTATATTTATACAACAATTCCTTCCTTAAATAAAAGCATCAATATCATCAGTGACTGCTGTTAAAAGATGAACCCAACTGGTTGATGAGTCAGCTAGATAGATCCAAAATTAGCCCATAGGTGAAAATAGATAAGTATGTAGATGAGAATTGACAAGAATTATAATACTGAGACTCATGATAAACAATTACTTTTCTTGACAGAGCATTAAGAGAGACATTTCCTAGAGTTAGAGCAAGGTTACTCATAGTGTCCCATAGAGAACTCTGTGGGTGAATATAATTTTGGCAGGATGAATAAAAGCATAGGAACTCACTGGTGAGGAGGGAATTTATTAGTTTGCATTTATAAATCATTACACAATAGGAAAAAAAAATCACTGGATCATATAGACTGGTTGCCAGATATTTTACACTAAGCAGAATGGCTGATTGGGTGTGATAACCACAAGTAATTCACATATGACCTGTTTAAAACATACAGGCCCTTTTGATGAAGGAATAATGTGACTCTGACATATATAGTAAAACAAATTTGGTAAAAAAATAATGGAATCCTTATATATATATATATATATATATATATAAAGATAATCTAATGAGTCACACGAACCTACTATTAGTTTCGCATAAAGCTCTTCAGGGCTAAAATCTGACCCTCAGATTCAGGGTCAGATTTTAGCCCTGAAG
>CM042141.1:100881486-100888986 GCA_023376005.1 Doryteuthis pealeii | reverse complement strand
GCAGTCGGTGTATTCTAAAGCCCCAGCCAACAGAGCTGTGAGGAAGAGGGACTTAAAGAGGAAGAGACATTGTGTTACATAATAATTTGCCTGAATTTTTGAGATGACACTTGATAATATGCATTATTTTGACTTTTCAGACTGTTGTCCTCATCTATATTGTGAAATTTATTATTCACAATAAAGATGACGACAATAGTTTGAAAAATCAAAATCATACATGCATAGGCATAGCCTATCAATTTTGTGAGGAAGTGTAATTAAGATTTTAAAATTAACCATAAACTGGAAAATTACACTTGAAAAATCTCAGAGATTTAAATTGACAGGTCTTAACTCGGGAGTCATTTGAAGCGATGATGATTGGATGAATCTCATAAAAGTAGAGTCAGTTGGAGTTGAGACTAATGCCCATCAAAGATTGACATATATTCTATCTGTGTTGCTTCCCCCACATGTGCAGTAAAGAATGTTTGGGAACTGGGAAAATAAAATCATGTTTACACAAAAACATGTCTTTATGTTGATTAAATTAAATTGATTCATTAAATTGAATTAAACTGATTTGATTAAAAAACAAAAAAAATGGAACCCAGAAGCAGAGAGATACTGTGGGGATTAAAATAAAGTTAAAATTTAAAAAAATAACAAACTCCCATGAGCCTTCACACCAGAAGAACCCTCCGAGCATGTGCAGGAAAAAGGACCCCCTTCTGACTTCAAGATAATCTCTTGGCCATTCGAACTTAGGCCTTATCTGAGACAAGACACGTCTATTGGCCAGGGAAAAATTTCCTTGCCACATGGTGGCTATGACCCGTGAATAAAGCCTAAATCATAAAACTACCTTTTGTCTTTGTCTCTTCCTTTTCGTTCCTTGAATTCCTTCCTTAATGGCATATCAACCTTCATGGGTTATTTAATGTGAAAGCCATCCTTGTTGAACAACATTAGTGGTACTATTTAACTCATAGCTGGAACGGATAAGGGGATTCATACCTTTCCAAGGGCTATTAGCCTGAAAATGAGCATAATAGTGAGACTGGAGTTTGAACTCCCTTACTAGGATGTTGCAGTGCAGCACGTTAGCCACTACACCACAGGGACTCCCACTCTTTTTAAGGTAAGTAATTCATTGGTAGGTAGAAAACATATATATTTATATTGCAGTTTGGTCATTTAATCATTCATGATTACAGATCTTACACATAATCTATCTTGGAGGCACCGATGGTGTAATGGTTGCCATCGAAGGAAATGGATATGGCGATATGAGTTCAAATCCTGGACATGGCTGGTTGCATTTCATATGGCACTTATAACCTTGGGAAAGGTATGAATCCAACTATTCTCTCTCCAAATATAGGTAAATAGTAGGGCAGCCTAGGCTCTTCAACCTTGGTATGGCAATTAGTCAAGAGAAGGAAAAAATTGACCTAGTGTTACATCCTACTCATGCAGAGAGTTGGTAAATACATCTTATTATAATGGAGATTCGGTGTCTGTCTGTTTGTAACCGAAAGTACATCACTGCTTACATCACAATACCATCAGGCATTGTGTAAGTTTATCAATGAGTATTTAATGTATAGTCAAAATCATTAATTAATACATAGATACAATAAAAATCTTATTTATTAACAATGTCTGTATGAAAATCTGAGTCAGATCTGCCTCAAAACAGCCCATGTTATTAGTGCTTTAAAAATCCTGCAATGTGTCTTATATATTACTAAGAAATAAAGGTTTACATAGTATCTGGTGTGCTTAATTTGCATACTGGTTTATAAAAACTGGGTTTAATAAATATTTACTTGGTGTTATTGATCACTAATATAATGGTTGTATTCTCCAGCATATTATAATCAATCATATGAATGATTTTATTTAGAAACCAATTAAAATATAATTAAAATAAGTGTAATCTTTTAATACGTGTTCCTATTCAATTTTGTTAGTCTTTCTAATTTAATATATTTCATTACATTTAAAGTGGGGGCCAGGTTAGCTCAGTCGGTGAGCATTCGACTAGAAACCACAAGGTTCCTATTTCGATTCCGGTCCTCGGCAACTCAGCGTATGAGTAGCACAGGGATCTGTGCGGTAAAGTAAGTAGCTGATGGTAGGTGTGGCGCTCCACCTCAGATGCAAAAACAATCTCCTTGGTCTCGCGCTAGTGAAAAGGGGATAGACTCCCTCGCTGATACCAACTTTGGGCCACCCCAATGACTTTGACTTTTACATTAAAAGTTAAATACTTACAGATGGAGGGCGCATATTCTTGCTAGTACACATAATCTATTATTGAATATTTTTTCAAACTGATTTTCTCTCTCCCATTTTGCTTATTGCTCTGAACATTTGGAGATTCTTTACCAAAAAAGAAAAAATGCTTGTTATAAATCACAAGAGTAAAACATATTGATTGCTTCTCTTCAAAAGTAGATATCTCATTAAATAACCAATGAGTCACTCTAATGACCAACATTCTATTTTCGGAATATGATCACATAGATATTCCTTTAGTGCAATGGTAAATGAACAATCTAACATTCTACTTTCACTATCAGATGGACCTGGTTGATCACTAGAAAACAATCAGAAAGAAAATAGTTTCAAAACCAAATAAAAAGATTTTCTTTTAAAACACTTTACAAACAGTCTGTGTTAAATCTGAAAAATCATCAATTATTTCACAATTTAAAAATCTTATAGAAAATGAAATATCGGTTGGTTCCAAAATTATCTCAAGAATTTTGGATCATCAGAGATTCATGATCCAAAGTTCTCAAGATAATTTTGGGATCATATTTGCAAATAAAAAAATACACAGGTATTTCAATAAATCCAGTCTAATCCAGAAAAAGTATTTATTCTACACAAAAATATTTATATTTCAATATAGTTTCCTTCATTGTCAATGCACGTAATTCAGTTGTGAATATTAACCACATAGATATAACATTATACAGTGAGAATTTCATCTCAAAATTTATCAAAGAACTATACATCAGGCTAAAAGATTATTGATCCAACATTTTATGTAGGTAAAACAAGAAGATCCAAATTTCATATTCAAATTTCATATCCAAACTTTCAAATCCAAATTTTAGATCAACGATCTATTTTAGGAATATGATCCCATAGATGTTGTATATTGAAATGGTAAATGAACAGTCTAACATTCCACTTCCAATATTCCAATGTCAAAAATAACCAGAAAGAAAATGATTTCAAAACAAAATAAAAACATTTTTTTTTAATCCTTAAATCTAAAAAAATCATCAATTATTTCACAATTTAAAAATCTTATAGAAAATGAAATGTCGGTTGGTTCCAAAATTATCTCAAGAATTTTGGATCATCAGAGATTCATGATCCAAAATTCTCAAAATAATTATTGTTGAATTATTTTTAGGTATAAAATGTGCTGAAAATTATGACTTATATTTATAGACTTTTCCAAAACAGCGGTGGCTGAATCAATCAATCAAAAACGCCCAAACATGTTTTTAATTTACTATTTAAAGGCATTGATAAATTATCCTAAATTTACTCACTGGAAGCACAGACCAACAGATGAGGATTATACAACTCTCTACTTCAAGACAGGATAAACTCTTATACACTTCTACTTTAAGGACAGATCAACAGACAAGGATTAAAACTAATACTACATCTTTTTACTTCAAGAAAGGAACAAACTTTATACCACAAGGGATCTCCACTGGAAAGCTGATTTCAATTACAGCCCTAAAATGGCCACACAAATCATAACAATTATAGTTTTCTGGAGCAATACAATTTTTCCCTGGATATTGTGTAAATACTTTCCGCTTGTCATTAGCACTGTCTTGCTTTGATTGGTTGGTCAGACCAATCAGCATGAGCAACTAATCATATAAATGGACTAGTTTCCTCTCACAAACCTTTTTGTCATGTCCGGTTTCAAGCAATTTTTTCTCTGTAGCAAAGAAAAGCAATACATTTCTTTTTTGGCTATCTTGGCAACACCTCACCTAAATCATGGACCTACACATGAGACAAGTCCTTGCTTGCTTTGCTCCACGAGGTAAGTCAATTCTCTTGAAACATTAATTTTGGGATCATATTTGCATATAAAGAATACATAGGTGCTGCTTCAATAAATCCACAATCTAATCCTAAAAAAAGGATCTATTCTACTCAACAAATATTTATATTTCAATATAGTTTCCTTTGGACTTCACAGTCACAGGAGCACTGTAACTTTAGGGGCACAAAAACTTTATTATAGTCTTCCGAGACTGAAATGCCAATAAATAAAGTGTTACATTATTTACTGGTTAGTATAACTGAAAATGACAATGGAGCTAGGCACAATAACATCTTTATTGTCAAGTCACCATTACAGGAATTGGTCTCCCTCCCTAAGAGGAGAGTTACCCAGATAGGGGACACAACAGGGGTTACTTATACATGCAACAATTGTCAATTCAGGGTTAAATATTGACCACATAGAGATAACATTATACAGTGAGAATTTCAGCTCAAAATTTATCAAAGAACTATACATCAAGCTGAAAGATTATTGATCCAACATTTTATGTAGGCAAATCAAGAAGATACAAATCTCCAAATCCTAATTTCATATTTAAGTTTCATATCCAAATTTTCAAAACTAAATTTCAAATCCAAATTTTAGGTCCAAATTTTCAAATCCAAATTTTTGAAAACAAATATCTATATTTCAATATAGTTTCCTTTATTGTCAGAAAACTTAATTCAGTAGTGAATATTAATTTGGTTTCAAAATCAATGGTTGCTTTGTTAATTGGTTGGATTTTATGGGATGTTCAGTTATTTTATGCTAAAAACATTTTGTTTTTTTATTCTTGTTGGGTATTCAATTATTTTTCAAACTCAATTTTTTGAAAATACATTTTTTAATACTCATTTTTAAAATCTATTTAACCCATAGATGAGACCCTAATATTTACTACCACTCCAGGTCAGGGTGGATCTGAGAGTAAATGGTGATGAAGAGGTATTCCACATTCCCCAGAGTTCCAGAATTAGAACTTCACCACTAGATGCAGTTTAACATCATACCCAGGCCAAAACTAAAACCCTCAGCCACTGCCTTCAGCACATATATGATAAAAAGGGGATTATGAGTTTGCCATAAGGGAAATAGGGTTGGACAATCATATAGGTGCTATGTCTTGACATGACCAGCCGATTGATCGGAGGAGGCCTCTCCAACCACCCGTCTAGACTAAGTAAGAGCCAAAGTGTGGTGTTGCATGTCATGGACTGCTCAGCCACCTGGATTTCATCCTTAAGCATCATGACCAACAGGTGGACCCATTGAGGGATTTTACCCCACTGCAGAGGTGCA
This sequence comes from Doryteuthis pealeii, assembly GCA_023376005.1. Lineage (NCBI taxonomy): Eukaryota > Metazoa > Mollusca > Cephalopoda > Myopsida > Loliginidae > Doryteuthis > Doryteuthis pealeii. Next base: position 100,883,606 of record CM042141.1, on the reverse strand, counting down.
GTCGTAGTATTCTACAGCCCCTGCCAACAGGATGGTCTAAAATTTAATAACTAAATCAATATTATATGAAATCTAGAAAATATATTCCACTCTATGCTAACCATTTCCTTTCTTAGTCTTTAAAAAGTGAAAGAATAATTCTGAATCAAATTTAGATTGGTTAGATAATTATCATTAACTTTTTATTTAAAATCTCCCATTAATAATAACTATCATAAAAATAGTAATCTTAAAAAAAGCTAAGAAAGAACTTTCTCAACCATGCCTAAAAGAACAACTAGAATAGATTGAAGGCCAAATCAATAAAATCAGAAATTCTGTAGATGATAAACAATCTCAATTAGCATGGCAGACAGTAAATGAAGTTAGATTTAATTTGGTTTCTTGTTTTTTAATTTGGTTTGGTTTCTTTGTTTAATGGCATATCAACTGTTGTGAGTTATTTAATGCCAAAACAATCTTTTTAGAAAATCTAAAAGTCTAGAAGAAAGGCTTCAGAAGTGGAATGAACATTTAAGAATCTGCTTTGAAACAATCTCAAAATCACTGATAAACCTATTGAAGACATAATTAATGGCCAATTAAACATCAGACAGGGACACTTTACATAATAAATAAATAAAAATTAAAGGAAGTTTTCAACCCAACCAAGAAAAGAATATTTTTTAAATTTTAATTTAAAAAAAAAAGGGTTTAAAGAAACTTGAGAAACATAGTGCCAAGTGTGTTTAACTGTGGAATCAAACAGCATTATGGACTTCTCTTGTAACAATCCACAGAATATCACTTATGAGGTCATCCTTGATTCTCTAACAATACCTAGCATATCTTGTTCATCTTATTTGGATGGTCTGTGAGATTGGAGGTAAGTGGCCATACAATTGTTGTTTGTAGGGCTTCCAGGATTTCATCAAAACAACACACAATACTTTTGTGTAGTTCCCATCTAGCTTTTTAAATGCAAAACAGTCCACAGGAGAACATCAATTATGAGTTCCTCCTTGCTTCTCCAGCAATACCCAGCATGTCTTATTTGTTTTACTTGAATGGTTTGTTAGATGGGAGGTAAGTGGCCACACAACTGCTATTTTGTAGGGTGGTGCTTGCAGAATTTCTTCAAAACAGTACACAGCATCCTTGTGTAGTTCCCATGTAGCTTTTGAAATACAAAACAGAGTCCATGGGAGAATGTCAATTATGAGTTCCTCCCTGTTTCTCCAGAAATGCCCAGCATGTCTTGTTCAACTTAAATATTTTAAATACAAACTACAGAACAAAATACAGTAGAGCTGCATCATTTTAATGAAATGTTCCTAAAACAAACTTTAAAAATCATCTGCTTGGTAAAATATATTTCTAAGTTTCTTTTTAAAAGAAACTAAGAAATATATTTTCACAATTCTTCTAGTGAAAACATCTTTAGTGTCCCTGGTTCTCTTGGGGTTGGAATTAGACATCTTAAACAGAAGTGACATGCAAATGTGACATTGCACTTTATATATGTGCAGTAAATAAAATAAAAAACTGAATGGATAAAAAAAACACTCGTCCAATAGATTCTGCTTCCAACAGAAAGGGAAGCCAGGGAATTACAATCTCAAATGAGTAGCTAAGTGAAAGGTATATTTCCATGTGCACAAAAAAATAAAAGAAAGAAATGTCTCAGGCTTACTTTGACAATACTACTTCCAGCTTGGTTATAAAAGATTTTATATTTGGTTATAACAGACGTAGCTGAGATTGTAATATAGTAATTTAAAAAAATATGCAACAACACTAAGCATGCCCTAAACTTGCAATGTACTATGCATTGGATAAAACTTCCTGCTAAAGTTTTTTTTAAACTTCATTGAATGTGAACAACTTATAAAAACTATGCAAAAATATGAGGATAGTTAAAAAATTTCATTGAATGTAAAAAACTTATAAAACGTATGTAAAGAATATGAAGATAGTTAAAAAAAAATTAATTGAACAACTTGTGTGAATCCACTTCTTTTTCCCCTAGGTATGTGTAAATAATAGGACTCAATGGGTTCTTTAGCCTTGGTAAGGCAACCCATCTAATGATTTGTTTTTTTAATTATCCTCATATTCTTTGCATATTTTTTATAAGTTGT
>CM042141.1:100816486-100876486 GCA_023376005.1 Doryteuthis pealeii | reverse complement strand
TTTGTCTGCCTATCATCAAGACATTTATATCCTTTTCTATAGAGACATGCCAACTGCTAAATCAAGAATGGGCAGCCATTTTTAACAAGTGAGCTGCATGATGAGACATGGCTCATCAGCAAGTAGGTTACATTACCATATAGAAGAGGGGGGGCCATATGGCCTTCTTGGGGGACGTATGAGATTTGTAGGGCAGACAGGGTTCTTTAACCTTAGGCAACCAGAAGGAAAATTCTGAATTTAAAACTATTAAAGTCCATTTAATAATTTCTCTGAATGTTTCAGATGAGGCTTGAAGATTAGTATTATCTGCGTTATTTGGACTATTGTCCCCATCTTCATTTTATTTGTACAATGTTTCGGCCGATATACCCTCCGGCCTTCTTCAGGTATTCAATCCTGAGTGAAAGCAATTAGAAAAATAATTAATTAATACAACTTCTACCCCAGCTATGGTTAGCGGAATGAGAACAGGATACCCCCGTGGAATAAATAAAGGGTTAGGTTCAAAGTTCCGTGATGGCTCCCGAATATGACAAGAAAGTTCCCGAGTTCGAAAAGAAGGTTCCCGAGTCCGAGAAGGTTCCTGAGTTCGAGAAGGTTCCCGAATCCGACAAGAAATACCTGAAGAAGGCCGGAGAGTATATCAGCCGAAATGATGTACAAATAACAATGAAGATGGGGACAATAACGCAGATAATACTAACCCATTTAATAAATAAATCCTTGTGTCACATCCAACTCATGTGGAGGGGTTGTTAAATATATCTAGGAACATACCAACTGTTAGATCAAGCATAGACAGCAATTTTTAAGAAGTGGGCTGCATCAGATATGGCTCATGATGAGTCAGGTCACACTACTGAAAAAATTCAAGATAATTTTAAGTTGAAGGTACCTCACTAAAAAGTGTCTGGAAAGTATAAGTAGATGTATGCTATTGTTACATAATTGATAGTTGGCCAATTACTTATGTATGGTAAGTGTAGAATTCAAAAGTTAACTGGTAATTCTTTTAGAAGAAGAGTCATGGAAAATATCTAGTAATTATGATAGGCAGGTGGTAACCTTTAAATGACCTTTTTAGAGTTCTCTGATAGATTGGTCTAGCTGTGAGAATGAATTAGAGATTCAGTGTTTGCTCAGTGAGTGAATACCCTGTCAGTGAGGGCTGTAGAATACTCTGACTGTATCTCTGCATAGGGGTAAGATCCCCATCAATAGAGCCACTTGTTGGCTATGGGTGGTGACCTGTGATGCTTAAGAATCCAGATGGCTGAGCAGTCCATGACATGCAACACTCCAATTTGTCCCTTTCTTAGGATAGATGGGTAATCAGAGAAGCCCTTTATGATCAATTGGCTTGTCATGTCAATCCCTAGCATCTATGTGATTGTCCTAATCCTACTGCTCTAATAGCAAACCCTAATCCTTTTTATCATATATATATATATATATATTTACCAACACCTACACATGAGCAGGATGTGACACAAGGTCAATTTCTTAAGCGGAATTTAACAAGTTTCAATTAAGAGTTTTCCTTCTCCAGACTGGTTACCTAGCCAAGGTTAAAGAGATCAGTCTGCCCTACTATTTACCCATAGCTGGAGGGAGAGTAGTTGGATGCATACCTTGCTCAAGCAAAATGCAAACAGCCTTGTCCAGGATTTGAACTCATGTCAACAAGTCTATTTCTTACGACTCTAGCTATTACATCACGCACCTCCATATCATTTTTATCATATATGTGCTAGAAGATGGTGGCTGAGGGTTTTAGTGTCCTGAGTATGATGTTAAACTGCATCTAATGGTGAGGTTCCAGTTATGGAGCTCTGGTGAGTGTGGAGTACTCCTTCAGTGCCATTGCTCCTAGGTCCACTCTGATCCAGAGTGGTAGTACCTGCTAGGGTCTCATCTATGAGTTGAATAAATAAAAAATGTGTTTTAAAAAAATGAGTTTAAAAAATGTTGAATACTCAACAAGAATGAATAAAACAAAAATGCATTCAGCATAATGTAACCCAAGGATTAATAACCAATCAAGCCTCAGCGAGCAAAGGAGATGAACGCACAATGACGTCTCTCCTGCAAGCTATTTCTCTCCACATGTGTTGGTTACCTTTGGGAACTTGGGTTCTGAAATAAAGTTGTCAAAAATATATAAAGTTTTGTGTTGATTTATAAGAACAAAAGAATGGACAGAAAAGATGAAGAAACAACCCCAGAAATGTCCAAGGCCAAAACAAGAAGTCCCAGATCAGAAGAGAAGAATCAGCCGAGAATAGAAAGCATAGAAGAGAAAGCATAGAATACAGGTAGAAGATAGAGGAGATGGACAGCTAAGAAGACAATTATAAGTATAAGAAGTAAGAAGGATATACAACATGTGGTATAGGGTGAAAATAGAGAGAGAGAGAGAGAGAGAGAGAGTGAGTGAGTGAGTGTGTGTCTGTGTGTGTGTGTTCGTGGGGGGTGTGAGTAAACAAGTGAGAATGAAACAAGAGAGAGAGAGAGAGAGAGAGAGAGAGAGAGAGAGAGAGAGAGAGAGAGAGTGTGTGTGTGTGTGTGTGTGTGTGTCAACAAGTGAGAATGAAACGAAAAGAGAGAGAGTGTGTGTGTGTGTGCATGTGGGTGTGTGAGCAAACAAGTGAGAAAGAGAGAGAGAGAGAGAGAGTGTGTGTGTGTGTGTGTGAACAAGTGAGAATGAAATGAGATAAACAGAGAGAGAGAGAGAGAGAGAGAGAGAGAGAGAGTGTGTGTGTGCATGTGGGTGTGTGAGCAACAAGTGAGAAAGAGAGAGAGAGAGAGAATGTGTGTGTGTGTGTGAGCAAACAAGTGAGAATGAAACGAGAGAGAGAGAGAGAGAGAGAGAGAGAGTGTGTGTGTGTGCATGTGTGTGATCAAGCAGTGAGAAAGAGACAGAGAGAGAGAGAGTGTGTGTGTATGTGTGTGTGTGTGTGTGTGTGAACAAGTGAGAATGAAATGAGATAAACAGAGAGAGAAAGAGGGTGTGTGTGTGCATGTGGGTGTGTGAGCAAACAAGTGAGAAAGAGAGAGAGAGAGAGAAGAGAGAGGGTGTGTGTGTGTGTGTAGTGTGAGTGAACAAGTGAGAATGAAACGAGAGAGAGAGAGGAGAGAGAGAGAGAGAGAGAGTGTGTGTGTGTATGTGTGTGTGTGTGTGTGTGTGTGTGTGTTTGTGTGTGTATGTGTGTGTGTCAACAAGTGAGAATGAGAGAGAGAGTGAGTGAACAAGTGAGAATGAAACGAAAGAGAGAGAGAGAGAGTGTGTGTGTGTGTGTGTGTGTGTGTGTGTGTGTGTGTGTGTGTGTCAACAAGTGAGAATGAAATACTACAAACAAAATTTTAATAAATGTTATTTTCCTTGTGAAATTAGACAGGTCATTTTGAAAGCAGTGTGGACTGCAGTTTTCCAATGACCGAACTAGTTCATAAGGTGTCAACAGTTTTACACGAGACAGTTAATTACAGATCAATAAACGGATGATGATGATGATGATTGATCATCCAAGTCGTCCATTTGAGTTTTCATTAACTATTTCTTTTTTAAAATATCCAAAAATTGTTCAACTGACAAAAAGGAATGTTCAATTAAATATTGTGAGAAAGAAATTAGCATGGCTAACTATTCAACTCTGTTGATGAATGAACAGTGTAGGAGGTGAGAGGAGGGGGTCTTAAAGGGTCATGTTAGTTTTTGATTAGGAGGGAGGAGGAGGAAGAGCTCTTAAAGTAATTTTGACTAAGGAGAAGAGAGCCTCTTTGGTTTGAATTCAGAGTTTTCCTTCTCCTAGACTGGTTGCTATACCAAGGTTAAACAGTCCAGTCTACTCTACTATTTACTGGAAAGAGAATAGTTAAATTTTCACTTTTTCCAAAGGTATTAGCGCTATGTGAAAGCGAATAGCCATGTTCTGGATATGAACTCGTCTTGACACGTCCATTTCCTAAGATGGTAACCATTACAACACGTGCCTCCAATGATGATAAATAATGGTTAGTGTGAAATGAAACACAAACAGCCTTGTCAAGGACTTGAATTCAGGTTGCAGTTTCCATTTCTTATGACAATAATCATTATGCAAGTTATTGAAGTCAGTTGGTCTACTGTTGGTTTGAATAACAGCAGCTAAGTCAACTCCAGCAGTGTCCAAGACAGTTGGTATATATAGAAATCAAGAATGATCCATTCATGAATTTGGGTGATTTGGGTGATTCCATTCCAAGAGTTCTGATTGGCTGCTTGGTTTGAATGATATTATGTAGCTTTATAAATACCCTGTCATTCTGCAGTAGACTTTGCGACTATTCGGGTTTGTATTGGGTTACAACCGTTTGTTGCCATGTCTTCCCAATTCGACGGTAATTGAAACTTTGATTATTCTTCACAAGTGCACCTTTGATAAGGATAATATAAGAACTAAATAATTCATTCGTATGGGTGTTACAAATATAAACTACACCTGTTTATTTATAATCAATTCAGAAGTAATTCATTAGTAGGTAGAAAAGAACTGTTTTTTTTATATCAATTTGTAGATTTGGTTTTCACTAGAAAAATATTGAGTTAATATTGGGTTTTATCATTTAGTCATTCATGATTACACATCTTACACATAATCTATTATTGAATATTTTTTCAAACTGATTTTCTCTCTCCCAATTGCTTATTACTCTGAACATTTGGAGATTCTTTACCAAAAAAGAAAAAATGCTTGTTATAAATCACAAGAGTAAAACATATTGATTGCTTCTCTTCAAAAGTAGATATCTCATTAAATAACCAATGAGTCACTCTAATGACCAACATTCTATTTTCGGAATATGATCACATAGATATTCCTTTAGTGCAATGGTAAATGAACAATCTAACATTCTACTTTCACTATCAGATGGACCTGGTTGATCACTAGAAAACAATCAGAAAGAAAATGGTTTCAAAACCAAATAAATAGATTTTCTTTTAAAACACTTTACAAACAGCCTGTGTTAAATCTGAAAAATCATCAATTATTTCACAATTTAAAAATCTTATAGAAAATGAAATATCGGTTGGTTCCAAAATTATCTCAAGAATTTTGGATCATCAGAGATTCATGATCCAAAGTTCTCAAGATAATTTTGGGATCATATTTGCAAATAACAAAATACACAGGTATTTCAATAAATCCACAGTCTAATCCAGAAAAAGTATTTATTCTACACAAAAATATTTATATTTCAATATAGTTTCCTTCATTGTCAATGCAACAGTTCTTGATCTGACCAAGAAGTGAATAAACTAGGCCATGAAACATATATGTAATTCTACATATTCAGCAAACTTGGTTGCATTTACACCACCTCTCCACTATACTAGGGTTAAAGAGCCCAGTCAGTCCTACTATTTACCCATAGCTGGGAAAAGGAGAATAGTTGAATTCATACATTTCCCAAGGGTATTAATACAACAGAAATGCAGACAACCTGGTCCAGGATTTGAACTTGGTTCACCATGTCTATTTCAAACAATGATAACTGTTACACAATGAGTGCCACCAAGTTCAGCACAGTTAGTACACACACACACACACACACATATATATATATATATATAATTTAATATACCAAGCGTGTTGGTAGATCCTTGCGGAGAGAAAAAACCCAGCAGAAAGTTTGATTGTAAAAATATACTACCAAACATCAACCAGGAAGAAAAAAAAAATTTTTGAAAAAAAGAAAGGACCAAGATATTCGTACCAACAAAAAATAATCTATTGGTACAGTATTTGGCCAAAAGAAAAAACAATTTATATGTATATATATGTATATAAGATATATATATATTCATATAACCGCTAGGAGAAAGCTAATAAGTAAAAAGTGCTTGATACCTAAGTAGAGCCAATAATAAAGATAATCTAATGAGTCAGACGAACCTACTAATTTAAATGACTACTGTGGTTAGTACTATTTATTTGTCTTGCTCCTTATCTCTACAGTCAGATTTAGCCCTGAAGAGCTTTATGCGAAACTAATAGTAGGTTCGTCTGACTCATTAGATTATCTTTATATATATATATATATATATATATATATATACATCCTTGTGCCAATTAATTGAAAGAAAACAAATAATAATATTATTATTATAATATCAACAATCTCTCTATAAGGCTCGCCAATGTATTCAAGCAGTGTTACAATTTTTGTACACTTCCTTGGAAGTACACTTCCATCGCAGACAATGGCCATAGGATAACTAATCGACAGTCGAGAAAATAGTGCCTGGGCATGATATAAATCTGATGCAATCACAGATGACACAATATTTTTCAAGGCCAAACAAATTTCATCATACACCTTGAAAATGCATTAATATTACTACACACCACTGCAATTGACCTAATCTGACGAAAAAATAGAAATTGATTACATATATATATATATATATGTGAAGAAAGGAAGTGAATCTGACGGTATGTAGTATATTAGGAAAAATGAAAAAACACAGGTTTAAATGGGTTAAGTGGCGAGTTTATTGGCTGACGCTGCAGTGTTTCGATAATTTTTTTTTTCTTTTTTGCGAAGGATGACAGCGGAAATGAACTTTAAGGTTGTATGAGTGTGAGTGTGTGTGTATTGGTGAGAGGTAGGGGTAAAAATTTATACTCACACACACACAACCACACACCTAAAAAAATGTACAATGTTTCCTTTTGATACACACACATACACCATCCCATACCAACGCCGTAAAATAGAATATTTGACGTCATATTTCAAAACCGTTCTTCTTTCAAACTTCAAAAATTTTTAAACTGAATAACACATAACTACCACTCACTTTTCTCATTATTCTGTGATAAATAATTTATTATCACCTTCCATATACCAACAAATGCCCTGAAGATGATCTAATTAATAGATCGAAACACTACAGCGTCGGCCAATAAACTCGCCACTTAACCCATTTAAACCTGTGTTTTTTCATTTTTCCTAATATACTACATATATATATATATATATATATATATATATATATATATATATATTTGTATTTTGGCAGCAAGTTGTTATTTAAACAGGTTTTGTTAAAGACCACAGAATATTTCTTCTTAATGATTTTCAAGTGCAGATATTCAAGTCTTCTTGTTGTTTTCCATATATCGGGATCAAGATGGCAGTGCCCCATATCTTTAATGTGAGCACTTTCAACCATATCACTGGTCATCCTCAGGGGGATTATTGGTTGTATTGATTGTTTGTTTGTTAGATGTGAATTTTATTCATTTGGAAGGTTTTTTTGAGTGGTTGCTGGTTTATTCCTATGGATCCTGAGAACAAGAAGATTTGAACATCTACACTTGAAAATCATAAAGAAGAGATATTCCTTGGTCTTTAACAAAACCTTCTTATCATCTAAAAATAAATTTATCTCAGCTTAACTAAGGAATTACATCAACTTAGTTAAGCATAGGGTAGGGTCCTGATGAAATCATTTGGATTGAAATCATGGTAGACCCTTAACTCTTTTCCTTGACTAGTATAACTAATATTATTATTATTATATACATAATAGTTATATATAATATATATATATATATATATATATATATATATATATATTACACACACTCACAGACACTGATATACAGAGATGGATATACATACACACCTATAAATTCATACAAAAATGGTATATATACTGACATTTATCCACACATACTAATATACATATACATATGATGTAATTAATATGTAAATACCTTCATACCCCCTAACTATAATCTGATTGGACAGTGTCATGTATAAATAGTCGACACTGTGTTGGTACAGGCACCTATACCTATACCTAGTGTGTTTCGGCCACTGGACAGGCTGAGTTGGTTAATAGCGTTGATCCCAAGGGGCCGTCCCCCCAGGCAATACCTGCCCCCTTGAGGGGGAATGCCGATGGGATTGACGCAATTTTTCTAACTACCACCCATGAGTCTCGGCTTGTGGGTGGGCCCACGTAAAAAGGTCTTGTGCCGTATCGTGTACAAGTGGGGTACATGTAAATAACTCTATACCTATACCTAAGCTTACAACCTAAGCTTACTCGCCAGACTACCCCATGACAGCTCGGAAGACGAATTGCTATTCGACGTACCAATTAATATACCCAATACCAACTTCAGAATATATCCTTAACCCGTATATATCAACATACTTACCATTAGGATATATTCTTATACACATGCTCTAAATATTCACAAAATACAAATGTTCATACAATTACAAATACTATTTATATAGAAATACAAATGTGTATATACGCACAGATACCGACACATTTCCATAGTAATGCAAATGACCGACAGGAAACATTGACATATCTTTAAACTAAACTGAAATTAATTTTTTTTTATTGGACATTTCTCCCGCGTGGATGTATTTTTTGTATTTGATGCATAAAATCTAACAAGAATTCCTTCTGGGGGGGGGGGGTTCTTTTTTTTTTACTCATCTGTCAATTTCAATAAATTCAGTTGAAATTCTGACATACACAACAGCAGGTGAGCAAATTACTTCTCAATACCAAATTCTTTGTAGCTTTTTGAAAAAAATGGTTTCTTCTATTTTACAATAAATGAAACATTAACTTTAATACTCTGTAGAGGTATAACCGCCTAGGCATACCCAATTTTTCGTCTGCTTTTCATTTTAAAAAAATAAATTAAAATTAATTAAATTGATTATTTAAGGTCAAATTTTTGTCCAAGTCGAAAGGTAGTAACATAATGAGCATCAGTAAAAAATGCAAAATAATATTACACATGTAATTTATTTTTAATACATTTTAAACTATTTTTCAGTCAATTTTTCTCAAATATGGCCGTAAATGCTGTCTAAAGATGGCGTAAAATCTGTGTTTACAAAATAAATTTAATCCTACCGATTGAAAAAAAATTACCAAAAATCAGGGAATTATCCAATTTTAATGAAATTTTCAGTGTTGATTTATCAATGAATTAATGTTATAAAGCATCAGTTATTTTATTTCAAAAACTTTTGGATTTAATTAAGTATTTCTGCTGTGGGGAATTAATATATAAAATCCATTTAAAATATGAATAGCATGATGTTAAGTTTAAAATGTCATATTTTTAGATCCTAGAAACATATTTATATAACCCCCTAAAAATGGTGTCCTAGGTACAACACCTGATAGTGAGGTTCCAGTTCTGGAGATCTGGAAAGTGAGGAGTACACCTTCATTGCTATTACTCCCAGGTTCACACTGAATGAATGAAATTTTAATACATTGTAAAGATGTAGCCTTTTCAGCGGTGCTTAAAATATGCTGATTACATCCCCTGCCAAGGAGTAAGAACCCCCCCCCCAAAAAAAAGGGGAATGTCTTGAGTATAACACTAAACTGCATCTGATAGTGAGGTTCCAGTTCTGGAGATCTGCAGAGTTAGGAGTATATCTTCATTGCTATTACTCCTAGACTCACTCTGAATGAATGAAATTTTAATACTCTGTAAAGATGTAGCCATGTATATTAAGAAGTGAATCCCATTGTGGTGTAATGGTTAGTAAGCTAGTCTTGCAGATCCATTACTACTGAAAAGCAAGTTTGATCCTCACTTGATGCCTCATACTTGTGACCTTGTGTCACATCCTACCCATGGCGAATGGGTTGGGTAAATACCTACACCCCTGTTTGTAAGAGTACATTTGAAAAGTTTCACTGATTTGTTTCCTGGAGGAAGTGTAAAATAGTTTTTTTTTTTTTGGGGGGGGGTGATAATCGTTTCGGTCGTCAGCCATTCGACTGGCAATTATTGACCTCAATAATAAAAATAAATTGATCTGTGAAATTCTTTTACTCATCCAAATTGAACAATTAAAATTTGATATGGGATCAAAAAAAATGTTCCCAACTTTGTAAGATTTTCTCTTTTGACCTGTTTACTTGTCCAATTTATTAGGGACAGTTTAGCTCAGTCAGTAGAGTGTCCGGCTAGAAATCACAAGATTCTTGGTTCAATGCCAGCCCTCGCCAACTTAGCATATGTTTGTATAGAAAGATATATCCTTATATGGATATATATATATATATATATATATATATATATATGCTTAATTGGAGTCGTACCTAATTTTGAAAATTAATTAATTAATAATGAATTAGGCGGGAATACCTATTAAATGTATGGCTAAGAAGTCCGTTTAGTGTAGAGGTTATGGGATCGGCCTGTCAGCTTGGCAGTCCGGTTTCAAATCACGCACAGGGCGGTCTTCCGATCTATAGCTCTGCTGATGAGGCCTAATAGGCCGAAATGTACATACAGAGATTGATTTTTCTCGATTTGTTTAGCCATACATTTAATAGGTATTCCTGCCTAATTCATTATTAATTAATTAATTTTCAAAATTAGGTACGACTCCAATTAAGCACTTATTCTCCCTAAAATTATCGGCAAAAAGCCATTCTAAACAAACCGTGTTTACAATATATATATATATATATATAAATATATATATATGCAAAAACAATTAACAATGAATAAGTAAAAAAGTAAAGTCGACAGGGCAGCCTAAAGTCGGTATCAGCCAGTCAGTGAGGGAGTCTATCCCCTTTTCAATAGCACTAGACCAAGGAGATTGTTTAGGCGTTTGAGGTGGAGCGCCACACCTACCATCAGCTCCTTATTTTACCGCACAGATCCCTATGCTACTCATATGCTGAGTTAGCGGGGACCGGTATCGAACTAGGAACCTTGTGGTTTCTAGCCCTTTTATTAGTCTGAGCATACCTAATAGAAGAGAAATACAGTAATAGCACAAGATACAAAGAAACTTATATGTAGTTGTATAAGATGAAATGTCCTAATATGTAGATGAGAGTCTTTGGTGTAGATAAAGTTTTTGAGGCTGTTGTTTAAAGAAGAAAATTAACAAATTTACAAGTTGAGCATGTATTCTCTTCTGTTGTGCAACCCGAACTTGCTAGGGGAGGATTGATGGAATAAATTCCTAAACAATAAGAGAACAACAGTTAACGCATAAAAAAAATTAAACTCATATGAAATAGGTTGGGGTGAGGACCCACAGTACTACGTAAATGGCTAACCAATCTGACTCTTTATAAGTGTCAGCCAATGATTTGTCCTGGGTATCATGTTAAACTTAATCTTATGGAGAAGTTCCACTTTTGGAGCTCTGGGGAGTATGGAGTACCCCTTCATCACCATGACTCCTAGGTTCACTCTGACCTGGAGTGGTTGTACCTGTTAGTGTCCCATCTATGTGTTGAATAGAAAAAATGAGTGTGAAAAAAAAAATTGAATACCCATCAAGAATGAATAAAACAAAACATCTTCGGCATAAAATAACCCAACAAGTGTTGACATGCTGTAAAATCCAACCAATCACTCACTGATACAATTATCACATTATAGTCTACTGTTACAGTTTTTAATTTAATAAGATATCAAAAATTTTACGATATTTTGCTAACATGAAGCACAATTCGACAGCTCTTGATGCTTTAACAGATTTTGAAGGTGACAAACCACATTGTACTCTGAGATGTCAAGCTTGCCTGATACTCTCCTCATTTGCCTCTATGGCTTGGAGCACAGCCTCAGAATCTACAGTTTTAGGCATGCTTGACCTTGCCTGATCACTGAGGTTCTTGCAACCCAAACAAAATGTCTCGAACTATTTGGTTACTGTACTGGGATCAACTCTGGCCATCACATTTTGCACAACAAATGTTTTTGGGTTATGGATGAGTTCAAACTCATAAAGTTCCCAAATTAGAGTACAGTGCACATTCATCTGTGCAGCTCACAAATCACACACAAAGTGAAGCAAGGCACAAAGTGTCAGAGCACCAACTACTATGATACTACCAAACTAGAGTGGGTACCTTCAACGGCTTAAATTGTTTGAGTCATATGATAAACATGTCACAAAGTATAATGTCATGGTATATCCTTCTACTTATACTTTACATATTATATATATATATATATATATATATATATATATATATATATATATATCCAAAAGTCAAGAGAAGAAATCTTCCTTACGACACAAGAGCTTTATTTAAAAAACCTGTCGCAGTTTGAGAGCCCAATGTGTGCTCTTAATATTAGAGTCAAGGAGCAAATATATAAGTAAAGAAATAACAAAAGACTTAGAGATTTAGCATTATAGTCTATTTCAGGGAGTTTAAACAAAGTGTCTACTCTCCCGACTCATCATTTGCATCTGATGATGCTCCCTGAAATAGACTATAAAGCTAAATCTCTAAGTCTTTTGTTATTTCTTTACTTATATATATATATATATATATATATATATATATATATGTGTGTGTGTGTGTGTGTGTGTGTGTGTGTGTGTGAATTTTTTCTTTTGTACAGGTCTTGCTGAACACGATGGACATTTCCTGTCTGACGAGTTTTGATACTACATTTATCTGATACCAGCTAAAACATGCAACACTTAAAATCCCATCATGCCCACGCTCTAATTACCAGAAAATTCTAACCAGAAAGACACACATACTGCTCAAAGAGAAACAACAAAGTTTTAAATTCTCAAAGCTCTATACATTAAATAAAAAAAGTCTACTTTAAATAAGATAAACTTTGAATAAAGCAGTCACATCCTGAAATGCCTATAATTTCCTGCCAATTCTTCTCCCTTGATTTCCCACATCATTTCATATAATTCTGTGAGTTACTCCTCCTACTTACTCCTACAGGTAATTGGTTTGTCTTATCACCATGCATGTTAAAAAGACACAGGAAACAACTTGATAACATCTACACCTGAAGATGGCACTATGAAGAGTCGAAAGTATTAGTGATAAAACCTTCAGTTGACTTAGCAACCAACAACACCCTGATGTTAAAAAACAGGTCAGACAACTTGAAAAGGTCGCGAAAAAACTCGTCAGATATTAAATGTCTGTGGTGCTCAACAAAACACACACACACATATATATATAATATAGATATTATATACTAATATATATATTATATATATATATATAGAGAGAGAAGAGAGAGAGAGAGAGATTTATATATATAAGTTTACATGTATATATATATATATAATATATATATTATATATATATAATATTTTATATATGTATAATATATATTATATATATATACATATGATAATCTTCATACAATGACTGCTATTTACATAGTAGCATTGCAACCAACAAAGCCTTCATCAGATGATGACTCTGGGTTCAGGCATGGTTTCGGGGCCGAAGCCTCATTACCACTAACCCAGAGCACCCCAGCAGTATCTCACAATACCACCAGACTTTGTCGGTTTGATGTCACAATGTAGGATTACCATATCCACGCTGATGTGGTTAGAGCTTTATCCTGGATCATACATACATGCACACACACATATATATATATATATATAATATATTATACACACACTTTCTAGACTCGATCCGACAGAGATATATGATGTTTAGCAATATCTTTATGTCTCTTGTCTGGTGGAGAAAGTCCAAGGTTGAGTTGGTAATAAATCCCCGGCATCCGACTTCAATAGGAAATACGTCTGTTATCCATCTGTTTCTGACGCATTGTTCACATAGGTCTTCATATTTTTCGAACTTACGCTGATGTGCCCAGTAAAAATTTTCTTCAAATGGAACTGTCAATTCAAGGATAAAAACTTTCTTTTGATTAACAGACCAAATGACAATATCAGGATGCTGGGCTGTTACATTATTTCAGTTGGAAAAACGAGTTGATGTTCCAAGTCGCATGCAATGTGTCAGTCCATGGAGCCATCAAACAGTGATGAAATGTGCCTATTTTTACGTGAAAATTTCGAAATGTTTCCTTCTTTAACAAAATGTACTGCTTTGTTGATGTCATTAACAGCTTTATTTGCAGTCTCAGCAACAATCTCGAGGACTTCATTGTGTCTCCACGTGTAGCTTCTTAGAGCATACTCGCATTCCAAGAGAATATGTTTCAGGCTAGCAGTTTTCCCACATGCTTTGCATCGGTCTATACATATATATATATGTATATATACAAATATATATATATTAATTTTATGTACATGTATTAATTTATTCCTATATATATATATATATATATATATATATATATATTATATATATATACATATATATATATATAAATATATTCATATATATATACATATATGTATGTATATATGTATATATATTTGTATATATATATATATATTTGTATATATATATGTATATATATTTGTATATATATATATATATTTGTATATATATATATACATATATATCTATATATATAAAAGGAAGTATGGTATGTACGTGTCAATGTATAACTCCAAAATGGGAGGTCAATCAGATTCGATATTTTGCATACACCTTGATATCCTTCTAACTAAGAAACAAGCCAAATTTGGTTTTTGATTTTTACTAATTCAGGGATATAATTAATTGATTAAGCCAAAATCACCCAATTTGCGGAACTGTCCGGATACCAGCACCTGCTGATAATAAAATATTGCTCACTGCCTGCTTTTTGTTACAGCGATTTACAGCAATACTAGCAGTCAAGTTTAATTTTAGTGAATAAATTTTGCAGTCTAAGCCGTTCCGCACGGAATTTATCGCCTATTTTTGGTCCAATCTTAAAAATATTTATATGGTTGGAAAGAAAAGAAAATAATCTTTCTAAATATGTAATTTCTATGCGTTTTTATCCATTTAATTATTTTTTACAGCGAGTCAAAAAAAAAAATTTGCTTGAGACATCTGATAAATATGATTTTTTTTTTCAGACTAAATTTTAACAAAAAATCAAATTCTTTTTTCTCACCTATTTACAGTTTAATCTTTAAAATATTTATATGGTTAAAAAGAAAAGAAAATAATCTTTCTAAATATGTAATTTGATTGAGTTTTTATCCATTGAATTATTTTTTACATCGAGTTAAAAAAATAATATTTTGCTTCAGTCAGCCTAGAATTCGTGGTATACTTTTTTTCATACTAAATTTTAACATAAAATCAAATCTTATTTATAGGATATTTCTGTTCCTATCTTAAAAATATTCATTTGGATAGAAAGAAAATAAAATAATCTTTCTAAATATGTAATTAGTATGTGTTTTCATACATTTAATTTTTTTTTTTAGCGAATTGAATAATGAAAACATTTAATGATAACTCAACTTTTTTTAATTCATTTATTTTTTTATATATATATATATTTTGGGAGAATGTGTGCTTAATTAAAGTTGTACCTAATTTTGAAAATTAATTAATAAATAATTAATGAATTAGGCGGGCATACCTAATTATTAATTAATTAATTTTCAAAATTAGGTACGACTTCAATTAAGCACATATTCTCCCAAAAATTGTCGGCTAAAAAAGCCATATCAAAATACATTGTTTACTTCTCACATATATATATATATAAACTATCCTTATATTTGTTTTTCTTCAACCTTTTCTCTGATCTACTCTACATCTTTATCAAGTGGTTAAGTTGTTTTTACTCATCAGAGAATAACAAAAGACCTCACATTTCATACACCCTTTTTCTCTTTGTTCTTCTTAATCTCCCAAGCTTTCCATCTGAAATGAAAATCCAAATTTCATTTCAAATGATCATACAAATTACAGATCTGTTCCATTTTTACATTCAAATGAATTTTCTTTTTAAAAAAGTCCAATCTGTCAAAGTCTCCACTTCATTTCCTTTATTCAATAGACATTATAAAACTGAATGAAATGTTGATTTTCGTTGGTCTCATTTGAGACCAAAACTCTTTCCTGTTTGGATAAATGAGTCAAAACTGAAGCAATAAAAAGAAAGAAAGAAAGAAACAATGTAAATGAGTGAGGTATTGATTAATATACGAAAGAGCAGTGACATTTAATGATCGTTTCTTAAAGACCTAAGATAAATGCATGTGACAAAATCAGTTCTATTTTTCTACATTTATTGATCTGTAAAGCAGCAAGGATTGGTATTGTCCATGTGTATGTGTGTGTGTGTGTGTGTGTGTGTCTCTCTCTCTCTCTCTCTCTCTCTCTCTCTCTCCCCTCTCTCTATCTCTCTCAGCATAAGAATTTGTTGAACCAAAAATGCATTTAGTATACAGGGAGATGTGTGGTGTAATGGTTATCATTATAGGAAATGGACAATGTGGTGTGTGTGTGTGTGTGTATGTGTGTGTGTGTGTGTGTGTGTCTCTCTCTCTCTCTCTCTCTCTCTCTCTCTCAGCATAAGAATTTGTTGAACCAGAATGCATCATTATAGGAAATTCATTGTTGAACCAGAAATTCATTTAGTATGCAGGGAGACGTGTGTGGGATAATGGTTACCATTATAGGAAATGGACTCAGCAAGTTGAGTTTAAATCCTAGATGAGGTCATTTGCACTTCACATGGTATTTATAACCTTGATAAAGGTATATATCTGACAATTCTCCCTCTAGCTACAGGTAAATAGTAGGGTAGACTGGGCTCTATGAATGTATAATGAATGTGATTCCCTAACCTCTAGGCATAAAATAACACTAGACAGGTTGGCATGCCGTTAAAATTAATGAATGAATCAATCAATCAATCAGAAAAATTGAAGTAAAAGGCTAAATTTTTACAATCTTTCCATACTTTTAAAGTTTCAAATAATAGGGTGTCCCCATGGTATTGTGGCTAACTTGCTGGACTGCAATATTGTAGTACGCATGTCAAACCCCAATCATTCTATTACATTTACTTTTACACTATTACCCTTGACAACAGTATGAAGCCCCTCACCCCTACAGCTATGGGTTAAATAATACCACTAAAGTTCTACAAGGATGACTTTGGCATCAAATAACCTGTGAAGGTTGATATGCCATTAAACTAAGAAACCAAATCAAATCAAATTCTCTCTAGAGTCTTAGTAAATGTTGAAGTGTGTGTACCTCTCTTGTGTGTCTCGGTGAAGTGATCAGCTAGGAGTGACTATGTAGATACATAAAATACATATAAGTCATGGTTAGGAGTAGCCTTTTATAGGAGTGACCAATGAGAATGATAGTATTAAGCCATGTTGGTGAAGTAAGTCTTCTTC
Source organism: Doryteuthis pealeii (assembly GCA_023376005.1). Classification (NCBI taxonomy): domain Eukaryota; kingdom Metazoa; phylum Mollusca; class Cephalopoda; order Myopsida; family Loliginidae; genus Doryteuthis; species Doryteuthis pealeii. Next base: position 100,859,350 of record CM042141.1, on the reverse strand, counting down.
TTATATTAATTCCACATGAGGAGTGGTAGCAACTTTAGTTGGGCAATGGTAAAAGAGGGAGTGCATATTAACATATATAAAGAATATAGCATATTAACATACATGGTACTATTACATATTTACCAATCCCTCCGCACAAGAAAAGGATGAGACACATTGTTAATTTCTTATGTACAATTTAACTGGTTTGAATTCAGAGTTTTCCTTCTCTTAAACTGGTTGTCTAAACAAGGTTAAAGGGCCCAGTCTGCCCTACTATTTACCCATAGCTGAAGGGAGAATAGTTGGATGCACACTTTTCATAAGATTATTAGCACTATGTGAAATGCAAACAGCCTCATTATGAATCTGAACTCATCTCGCTGTGTGCATTTCCTACGAAGATAACAATTACACTATGCACCTCCAGTGGTGCTATTATGTTCACTTTTTGACTAATATGCTTGGGAAAGGTATGAACCTCTCATTCCTCCAGGTTAAATAGTACCATTACTGTTCTTTTACAAGGATGGCTTTAGCATCAAATAACCCATGAAGTTTGATATGCCATTAAACAAATATTTGTCTTCCAGTCACACTATTATGTTCACTTTTGGACTAATACCCTTGGGAAAGGTATGAACTCCTTCATCCCCCAAGTATGGGTTAAATCTGGGTTCGATACCGGCCCTTGCCAAATTCAGCATATGAGTAGCACGGAGATCTGTGTGGTAAAGTGAGGAGCTGATGGTAGGTGTGGTGCTCCACCTTAGATGCCAAAACAATCCCCTTGGTCTAGCGCTAGTGATAAGGGGATAGACTCCCTTGCTGACTGGCTGATACCAACTTTAGGCCACCCGACGACTTTACTTACTTACTGTTCTTCTACAAGGATGGCTTTGGCATTAAATAATCCATGAAGGTTGATATGCCATTAAACAACAAAAAAAAACAAAGAAAACTTCTGGAATTATTGTAAACCTGGACCAAAATTTGCATTTGAGATTACAACTAAAACCAAAAAGTTGATGACTAAAAACATCCCTTTTTCGGATTCTGAGCAGATCACAATGTCACATTTTCAAGAAAATAGAATTATAAATGTAAATGTCACGAACCAGAGTTAGAACAATAAAAAGAATGTTTTGTGAATAAAATTTCCGGCCTTGATTTTGTTTTTTTCTGTCTTTTTTGTTAAAAATAATTAGTTATCTGTAATACTCGGTTGTTATGGTATCTCATAAAGTCATCTGGAAGACATATGAGCAAAAATTATCTTTTTGCACACATTCATAATTTGCTTGCTTCCTATTTGGAAGACAAGTACTGCATACTGGTTCATGTCAACAATCTTAATGAAAAATATCTGTATTTATGACAGCATTCACCCTAGGTTGGTTGAGCTGGCTCCACCCAACAAATTTACCATATTCTAAATGAAGCAGATTATGCACGGCGATCCAACACAATTGAAGATACAAGCAACAGCCATTTGTAGTTGCATCAATGAACCCCATAAATGCCTGGACCCAGGATCAGATCAGCATCTTGCTTGACTGTTTTGAGCCAGGTTTTCAGTTGAGCCCCTTGGCATTTCTTCCAGCCCTGAAGTGATACTGGGTCAATGGATTCATGGATGATGTCCCGGGTTGTCGTTGAGGAGCATGACTGAGCTAACAAAGATGTCTCGCAAAGAATCTGCTGGAGGGAGGAGATTCTGCATCTTGCCTGAACAGTGGTGTTAGAGATGAATTACCACCATTGAACACGAAGGATGCGGTGAAGGCAATGATGGTCAAACACCCAAAGTTTGACCATTATTGCCTTTGAAAATATTGAAAAATATGGCAAAAATAGTCAAAATAATGGCAAACATCCTAGAAACTTTCACGAGCAGATGGCTAATATGGACCAGCAAATGGAACTGTTAAAATCGTGTATCCGAGTTAACAAAGAAAGTAGGAAGAAAATATAACAAGTATTTTAAGTAAGGAAAAAACGTTTACTATACAAGATACAAGTGGAACGAGTAATCACCAATTGACTGGTTGCATTCACAAGTCCATAAAATCTTGCTTGTTCTTTCATTTATGGAAAACAGATGATTTCATTTTCCTCTTTTAGGTACTATATGACAGGAACATAGTATGATATTTTACTATATTTGCACACAGCTAGTAATTTGCTTATAGTTATACAGAGTGGCCTACAAAATACTGAAAAAATTCATAACTTTCTTGTTTTTAATTTAATCTTTATATTATTTTTCAGATATTATGCAAATTGATAATGAATAGGCGCAGCCTATCATTTTTGTAATATAGTGCAAAATTTTAATTTAACAGTTAGCCGTCAATCATAATTCATGGAAAAATACATATAAGTCATAAAGTTTGACAGGCAGGGTTTCCTCCTGGCGTCATCCAAGTGGTCCTCGCTGATTGGCTTAGGAGGATCACATTTTTGGAGAAGCTTGGGAAATTAGAGTTTTTGTGGCTCAATGCATATTTGCATTCTGCTGTTTTCCACATGTGTACACTAAATGAATATGTCTTTGTGTTCATCATTAAGAACTAAGATGGAAACAGAGTGAGATACAAAACCCAATACAACCCGATCAAAGAGAAATATGACATGGCCCAGCAGAGAAGAAGTTAGAAGATGTAGAAGGCTTAGCTGAGACATAAGAGAAGTTAAGAAGACAATCCAATAAAAAAACAAATTAAAATAATAGAATTTTACTATTCTGCTAAGAGGTTTATAATTTCAAAATAAAAAATTTTTGGTGGAAGAATAATTTCAAGAAAATCAGAATTCTAATGGCCTCCATATTCACCAGCTTTGTCTGCCTACCTTATTTTTGTGGACTTATTTAAAAGAGTGAAAGTGCATAGTGTAATGATTACTGTCGTAGGAAATGGAGACGAGTTCAAATCCTGGACAAAGCTGTTTGCATTTCACAGACCTTGGGAAAGGTATGTATCCAACTATCATCTCTAGTTATGGGCAAATAGTAGGGGAGACTGGGCTCTTTAACCTTGGTTAGGCAACCAATCTAGGAGAAGGAAACTGAATTCAAACCTGTTCAATTCTGCTTAAGAAATTGACATTGTGTCCCATCCTGTTCGTGTGGACGGTCTGTAAATATCTATTTAGAGGAGTGTATATATTTTAATAAGCTTAAGAAATTGCTAAAAATATAAAATTATTCATGCAGAGATAAAAGGATTGACCCCAGAAGCAAAGTCATACAATGTGCTCAATTAAGGTGCAAATTTGTATGAAAAGGAGGCCATGTATAAAATATCATTTGTCTCAAAAAGCTAACAAATATATTTCTTTTGACTATATTTTATGACTCAAAAGATTAATGTTTTGGTATTTTATGGGTGACCCTGTAACTATCATTGCATTAGCAGCGGTAAAAGTGTTAAAATTTATATCTCACCGAATAAAAAAAAGATAACAATTCAAAACTAATTAATAATGATGATAAGTAAGTCAAGTAATTATAATCTAAGTTATCAAGTATTAATTAACAATGATAAAAGTAACTATGATTTAATGTATACATTTTTATAATTCATTTTCACTTATCTGATCAAACAAATACACTTAAAGTCAAATCTAAATGATATATATTTTCTTCATTATTTTATCAATAAAACCACAAAATATTTTCCACAGATACCAGAAATCTATTTTAGTTGCTATAATTGCTTCAGGCAATTAAATAATATTATCTGTTACTTATAAAATGTTACTTTTTTCTTATTTATCTGTTACTTATGGTATGCTCAACTGATGGCAACACATATTTCTTTGTCATAGTCGCTGGAGTCCTATAAGGGGATATGTTAGCACCATACATATTCATAATATGCCAAGACTATGTACTTCGAACATCATTAGATCACATGAAAGAAAAAGGCCTCACATTAAAAAAGACAAGAAGCAGGCAATAACCCACACAGACTTTTAGGGACGTGGACTATGCAGATGATCTGGTACTTCTTGCAAATACGCCTGCACAGGCCGAATCCCTGCTACATAGCCTGGAAAAGGCAGCACAGAACATCAGCCTCTATGTGAACACCGATAAAACTGAGTACATGTGTTTTAAAAAGGAAGGAGGCATCTCCACACTTGAGGGTAAATCCCTGAAATCAGTAGAACAATTCACATACCTAGGTAGTAATATCTCATCCACAGAAATGCTAATGCACGCTATAAACAGATTATCAGTTATATGGAAGTCCAATCTCAATGACAAGTTAAAGCAACAATTCTTCCAACCTGTAGTTGTATAAGGGCTATTGTATGGCTGCACCACCTGGACCCTAACAAAATGCCTAGAGAATAAGCTAGAGGGTAGCTGCACAAGAATGTTGTATGCGATCCTAAACAAATCATGGAAGCAGCACGCCAGAAGAAAGCAGCTGTACAGTCACTTGCCCCCTATAACACAAACCATCTGAGTGAGATGAACAAAACATACCGGACATTGCTGGAGAAGCAAAGATGAACTCATAAACAACGTTCTCCTGTGGAAGCCAGCACATGGGAACACCAGTGCGGGCTGCCCAGCAAAGACCTACATTGACCACCTCTGCACAGATACTGGATGCTGTGCAGAGGACCTGCTGGAAGCAATGAATGATAGGGACAGTTGGTGAGAGATTATCATGGATATCTGATGACTTATCTGTTACTTATTTCAGTTCACTGATATTGTTGCAGATATTCAATTTAATTCCCTTTTTCACTGTTCACTTTGTTGTTGTTGTGGCAGCATTTACCCAGGGTGGGTTGTGAACTATAAAACTAGCTGAGTCCCTCACAAAGGCTGACCATGCCTGGCAAACCAATGCAAATGATTGGGTAATCTCCAGCCAGTCATGGTTCTAGTGACACAATCCATAGACATGAGGCTCCATATTTCATTCAAGATCAATCCTCACCATCATTAGCCACATTTTTTGTTAACATCACCACACTTCTTCCAGTCCGGAGGGTGGTCTGGGGCGATCACTTCATGGATGTGCGTCTTTGGTGCAAAATCAACTTGGTTCAGCAGACCGTGGTCACAAGACGCCTGCATTGGCTTGGTCATTCTCTTCATTGTCAATCTGGAGAATACATCCAAGAGAGTCATGGGAATCTATGCAGTTAGTTGGAGGCACATGGTGTAATGGTTTCAGTGGTAGGAAATGAAGATGGTGACATGAGTTCAAATTCAGGACAAAACTGCTTGCATTTCAAAAAGTGCTAATACCCTGGGGAAAGGTATGAATCTCACTATTCTCCCTCCAACTATGAGTAAATAGTAGGGCAGACTGGGCTCTTTAACCTTAGTATGACAACTGATCGATAAGAAGGAAAACTCTGAATTCAAACCAGAGGGACTCTCTTCTTGTTAGTCAAAACTACTTAGAGAGATCCTCATCCCCCTTCTCCTCATTATTTACAAGTACAAATGATGATGATGATGATGATATTTTTTTTAGAAACCAAAGTGTAAACTTCCAGTTTCCTCTTTTAGGTTTGGTCTTAACAATAGGAAAAAGCATTTCAATTCAGTTTCATGACTGATCTTGAACAAAATCTTATTATAATGATGATTATGTGTTTGTCTGTCTGTAACCAAAACTATGTCACCACCAATGTTACAATTCCCTTAGTTATTTATGTTATATTATCAATAGTTATTAAATGATCATCTTTTAATCTTAATTAGCATCTTATTTATTAATAATGCCTTTATTAAGGTCGAGCTAAGAAAGATTTGAATCAAAACAGCCCACATTATTAATGTGATATTTACCATGCATCCCACTTATGCAGGTCAGGCACAAGGTCCTATTAATCTGGGGCCACCCACGAACTGAAGCTCATGGGATGGCAGGCACAAAAAATGAATGGATCCCCTAGGCATACCCCTCAAAAGGGGCACTTTAGGCACTGGGCAATAAACCCAGCCCTGTCCCTTTAAATCAAGGGGATGGCCCCCAGGGATCACACTGTTAATTCATTAACAGTCCAGTGTCCGAAGCCACCGGACACTCAGGCCCCAAAGGACCCATAGTATTGATATGTTTAAAATCCTACAATGTGTGTCATATATCATTAAGTAATAAATGTTTACATAGTATATGGTGTGAATAATTTGCATACCAATTTAAAGCAATGCTTTGTATAATTTCATATTGAAATCAATTAGAATAAAGTAAAAAAAAAAAGTGTAATCTTTTTTGTGTTCTTATTTAATTTCATCAGTCATTCTAATTCGATACAATATTGAATTATGTTAAAACTTAGATACTTGTGCTCGGATAGTGCATATTTTTGCTAGTATTTATAAATAATATCAGTTGCCGAAATAAAAAATGAAAATAAATGAAAGAGGCTGAAAAATAATATACAATTCAATGTTAACATGTAAATTTGATGGTAATAAAATTCTGATTCAGTTTAATAAATAAATAAATAAAGCAAGAATTCTAAATTTATGAAAAAAAATCAGATAAGTTTGTGTTTACAAAAATCTGACCTAGAAATTATATTCATGTCATTTGACAGTGATAATATTTTTGGCAGCCATTTTCCAGCAAGATATTATTTGTTTGTTTTGTTTTTTGGCATATCAACTTAGCACATGAGTAGCATAACTTCGGTAATGTCCCTTGTGAAACACAAGTGAAAAGGGGATAGACTCCTTCACTGTTTGGCTGATACAGACAATAGACTACTTTTGTTTATTTTTTTTTTTTGGGGGGGGGAGGTGCTCATTGTGTAACAGTTATTGTAGGAAATGGACATGACAATCCAAGTTCAAATCCTAGACAAAGCAGTTTGCATCTCACATAGTACTTATACCCTTCGGATAGGTATGAACATAACTATTCACTCTCCAGCTATGGATAAATAGTAGAGCAAACTGGGTAACCAATCTAAGAAAGGGTAAACTCTGAGTTAAAAACTGTTAAACTCTGTATAAGAACTGACCTTGTGTCGTATCCTGCTCGTGCGGAGGGGTTGACTAAAGGCATACTCAGATATTTACATTTAGAAATGAAATAATATCAATTTTTCTGAAACACCCTTGATATTACTGACTCAGCTTTTTATCCAACACAATTATTTAATTGGAGTGTTGCATGTCATTGCTCAGCCACCAGGATTCCATCATTAAGCATCACAGGGTGCCACCCATGGCTAACAGGTGGACCCATGGGGGGGGTCTTACTCCTCTGCAGAGGTGCAGTTGGTGTATTCAAAAGCCCCAGCCGGCAGAGCTGTCCAGCAAGATATAGTAAGTTTTCAATAAAGATTAAAATAATTACATAAAAAATGAAATATTATTAAAAAAAGGTAAATCATTTAGATAAAATTTACTACTGTTACTGTTACTGTTGTGGCATTCATCCTGGGTTGGTTGAGCTGGCTCCACCCAAAGAATTCACTGTATCTCGAATGCAAACACTACATCATGACGTCCAGAGTTGTCAGTAGGGCCGCTGTGATAGAAATGATAGGATACATCAGCCTGCAGGATCTTGATGGTGTGGCAGCCGCTATCTGGTAACCGTTCCTCTGAGAGGCAGGCAGCATCGATGCCATATGAATGATGGGAGCATATTGTAAAAACTTGTGTTTCTTCAAGTTTTATTGTTCGGACAGTGTGAAATTCTCTGTGACAGAACATCCCAGCTTGCTAATCTGACACTTGCACCAATGGGACAGTGGACGTGTCAGTTTTTATGGAAGGCGTAGCAGAAGTCATATTCAAGATTGTAGGTGAATTTGTCAAAGGAATATAAAAATTTGCATGCGGTCCCCAAACCCGCATGTATAACCTGGTTAGGGGAAAAAGATGATTAAACGCAACTAAAACACAAAAATTTCGAATTCAAAGATTTTGAATTCAAAGAATGACGTGCCTTCTCGAAGCTCAAAAAAAAACTTATTGAATTATTTACTTCATGATACTATTTTAGTAATAACATTATTCATTTTATTTTACAATTTATAAGCAGTCAAAAATTGTGAGCGTACCTGTAGTTAGAATTCTAAATAAAGTTCATTAGAATTAAAAGCGAAAGTGGGTAATTTTCCATAACCGTTTGAGATTATGAATGACATTTTAGATGATCCCAAATTCACCTTCCGGTTAAAAACACGCCATTACAGATGAATGAGAATAAGTTTAGTGAGTCAGATTTGACCCAGCTTTCAAGGAGCGTAGATGTTGTTGTCAGCTCCTGAAGTCCATCTTACCCGCAGTGGGGTAATGGGCAAAGAAACTAAAGCTTTATTACCATAAGAACACAAAGTCTTGTTGTTAATTAAATTAATAAACAACCAATGTCCAGCCCAAAACAAAGAAAACAAGAAAGAGAATCAACCCAGCTGAAAGCCTTGAAGTAAGCCCAAACGGAGAACATGGTGGCCAGACAATTTAGACGTTCTAGACGAGGAAGCAAGAACCAGAAGAGTTAAAAAGTAAGAACGATCATCGCTATCATCTCTAATCTATCTCTCTGTCTCTCTGTCTATTATACCCCTGAGAACTCTCACCCCAATTATATACTCGATGACAAATGAGTATATAACATTATTTTATATAAAGTTTGCTTAAAGGAAGCGCGTGGTGTAATGGTTAAAGTCATGGGAAATGGACTCGTCGCCCCAAGTTCAAATCCTGGACGTAGTAATTACATTTCACTTAGTGCTAATACCCTTGGGAAAGGTATGAATCCTACTCTCCCTCCAGCTATGGGTAAATAGCAGGGCAGACTGGGCTCTTTAACCATGGTTAGACAGCCGGTCTAGGAGAAGGAAAACTCTGAATTCAAACCTGTTGAACTCCGCTTAAAAAATTGACCTTGTGTTGTATCCTGCTCGTGTGGAGGAGTTGGTAAACATATATATAAAGTTTGCTTTGTGGATTTAAACAGTTAATGCACACATATACTTTAAAAACAAGATTTTAGGAAGAAAAAGATCTTCCAAACAGTTTCTTGCAATTGAGGTTGTGACTTCAAATCTAGGACATGTACCTTCAGAATCAAGCATTTAAGAAACAAAAATATTTCAGTTTTAATTAGAAAGATGCCAATATTTATTTATTTAAATAAATAAATAAATAAATGAATAATATCACTAAAAGTGCTAATACTTCTTCAAGTTGACAGTTTTGTGTTATTTTTACTACGAGTAAAAATCCATGCGAAACAAAAAAACTTGACCAATGAACATGAAAGATTTGATTAGCAATATTAATCTTTCTAACTAATTAAAAAAAAAAGATAAAAAAATTATTAACCAATCAGAAAACAGCTTAATGAAATGCTTTTTGGATTTGGCCATTTTCCTATAAATAACCACTTTTCATGCCAAAAACATTAATATTCAAATGGCCTGCAGAGATTATACAACAAACTATGATCCGATTAACTAACCCATATTTTGACTCACATGCCTTTTCTTCAATGTCACGAGGGGGAGTCCCCATGGCATAGTGGCTAACATGCTGGACTGTGACATTATAGTAAACAAGTTTTTGTTTCAACTTACACTCCTGTGGAGTGTTGTTTCTAAGATTTGTTCAAGACAGAATGCAGAATCCTAACTTTTTCTCTAATGTTTCATTAGAATTCAAGTGATGTAGCCATAAAGTAGCACTGACACGGCTTCAGCTTGGAATAATTCTTGCTTTATCTTATTAGAGAGATCAGATTTACTCTCTATATATTTGCTCTATAGGATTTCAAACCTCTCAAATATTGCCCTTTATCTAGATATCAATACTATTGTAACTACCAGAACTCTTTTAAAATATAGCCATATCAGTACTACTGTATGACTGCATCACTTGAACTCTAATGAAAAACTGGAGAAAAATCTAGATGGGAACTACATAAGGATGCTGCTTGCTGTTTTGAACAAATCCTAGAAGCAGCACCTTAGAAAACAGCAGCTGTACGGCCACTTGCCTCTCATCTCACAACCCATCCAGATAAGTCGAATAAGACATGCTGGGTACTGCTGGGGAAATGAGGAAGAATTCATATATGCAAAATTCTTCTATGGAATTCCACACATGAATGCACCAGTGCTGGCCAACAAGCAAAAACTTATATCAATCTGCTCTGTTCAGATACTGGATGCCATCTAGAGGACTTGCAAAGAGCGATAGGGATGGATGGCAAGAGAGAGAGAGAGTCAAATGAATCTGTGCTGTCATCATGCCTTGAATATGATTTTTAAGTAAATAATTTGTAGGTAAATATTGGTTTGGTTTTATAAATTGGTAGAAATAATTTTCATTAACTTTGTGAGTATTAACAAATTCGTAGAATTAATAACTGGTAGTTGACGTCAGTCACTGCCTTCTAGCACCAACATGATAAAAGGTGTTGGGTGTTTGTTATAAGATCAATTTAAAGAATATGGTTTGAAAAATCATATAGTTACTAGGGCTTGACATGACCAGCTGATTGATCAATGGGGCCTCTCCGTCCACTGTCTAGACCAAGTAAGGTTTGAAATATGTTGCATATCACAAGACCACTAAGTACTCTGGTCACAAACTGCTCATTCACCAGGATCCTGTCCTCAGGCTTCATAGGTTGCTGTTGTAATGGAATATTCCACACTCTTTCTCACCCATGTGGTTTGAGTATATATATAGTGAGTACGGCATTATGCTGGGCTGGCTTTGAGGATTAATAGCGTACCTCAGTATTCCTTGTCTGTCTTATTGTATCTCTCTGCAAAAAACCCTCTATCTTAAATCTACGAAAGTGTTGACTGGTCCTTTCACTCGACTAAAACCTTGTCTGATTTTATCCCTTTTAAGGACACAACAGTTGTCAACCATGGCCAACAGATGGTCCCATTGGTGGGGGTGTCTTACTCATCTGTAGAGGTGCAGTTGTTTTATTTGAAAGCCCCAGCCAACAGGGCGGACTTGATTTTGAATTTAATTTCAGTTTTGGGTGTTTTTAACATTTTTATCTCCTGAATCACTTGATGAGGTAAATTGACATCTTGTAAATTCTTCTCAGATAAAGAGTGTTATGGTTAGCGATCGTCGCATTTGTTTTGCGCGGGAAGTTCGAAAAGACAAAGGAAAATTGAACAAAGAGACTGGAAAGGGAAGTAAGGACTTCCGGCTGAGGAACAAAGAGAAAGATTAAAATGCGTAGGTGTGTCGTCAATACAAAAGCGAGAGGGTTAAGCATTCAACGGTCAGTAGGGACAGTCAGTCAGGAGAGAGACGGTGGCCCGACGCGTTCACGCACCGCCACGGCTAAGGGCGGTGAGACGTCACCAGCTTCCCCAACGCTATTCATCCCAGCAGTAGTAGTTCCCATTATCAACGCTCGTCACTCACACGCACCACGAGGGAATGAAAATAAATAAAAGTCAATCTCCTACTACATACAGCATGCCTTGTGATTTCATTAAGCGACCACTACGTCAAGGGTTAGTGACGATATCCGCTACGATACGCACGCCGATTTAGCAGCGTGAATTTGAAGATGCCAGTATATAACATATACGATTTAGTGCCGAACAAAGAAGGGCTATGCAACAAAGAGATTAACATCTTATGAAAATAAATGACCAACAATCTATATTGATCTGAGTAATAATCAGCAATCAATGATCTCCTCTCTTTATTGTCGTTTCTGATCAATGATTTTTTTTTGTTTCAATTACAAGTTGATTATTAATCATTGAGAATGTCACAATGCTTCACATGATTCTGTCTAACAAAAATGTTTACGGATCAAATATAATTAATTATCAATTTTAGTTAAGAATGAACAATTCTCTCACATCAAATGATTTCTTGTAATTAAATCTATAGAATTCATTTTCATCATAGGCAATTGCCTATAAAAGTTAATTTAAATGGAATAAAATTCTGTTCAGTTTTACTGCCCTGTCAGCTGGGGGCTGTAGAAAATGCTGACTGCAACTCTGCAGTGGGGTAAGCATGGGTGGCAACCTGTAATGTCTGAGGACAAGGCTGTGGTGGCTGAACGGTCTGTGAACTGGTTACTAAGTGGTCCTGTGACATTCAATATTCCACTTTAGTCCTAACTTGGGCTAGATGGGTGGTCAGAGAGGCCCCAACAAGCCCTAGCAACAATAGGATTGTCCTAACCATATTCTTCAAATTACTCTTATGGCAAATATCCACCTCTTTATATCATATAGGTACTAGAAGGTGGTGGCTGAGGGTCAACTATCAGTAATTATTAATACACATGAAGTTAATAGAAATTGTTTCTAGCAATTTATCAATTATACATGAAGTTATATAAAAAAGATTTGGTATTAAATAAACTGCAAGAGTTGATATGCCATTTAACACCAACCAGCATGAAGTAAATAGATCATTTCTTAAACAAATCATATATATATATATATATATATAAGATTTGGTATTAAATAATCCACAAGGGTTGATATGCCATTAAATGAAATAACCAAACTAAACCAAACGTTTTCATCATTTTAAAGTTTCAATATGTATCTATTTCTCAACATAATCAACATTTCATGCATTTTTGAAGGTGCTGTGGCAGTTTTTGGATGCCCATGTCATACCAGCTTCCCACCGTCTTAAGGAAGCATTGAACATTGTTGTCATTGCAAATTCCCTACATCACTTGCAGATGGTTTTGACATCTATTCACTTCCATTAATTGGCAATGAATTTCAGTCGGTTTAATGCCTTTTGAGTTCTAAAACCAAATAACTGCGTGAACTTCACACTTGGCAGTAACATCAATTGGGAGCTCCATCAGAAGGGACTGCCAAGCCAAGAGTGAGCATGGCAGTGAGGCATGTGCAGGCACCTTAACAATAAGGTTGCCAATAGCCGCACTAACAGTTTCCCTGTATTTTCGGAAAAAAGCCATATCAAAACACATCGTTTGTTTGTTTACTTCTCATATATATATATATATATATATATATATATTTGGGAATAAAAAGGCCTTAAATACCATGGGTATCGTGGTTATGGACCATTTCCACTCGCGAGTATGCTCACGAGCTTCTTCAGACCACTGATATATTTTATTTATGAATAAAATATATCAGTATTTTATTTATAAATAAAATATATCAGTGGTCTGAAGAAGCTCGCGAGCATACTCGCGAGTGGAAATGGTCCATAACCACGATACCCATGGTATTTAAGGCCTTTTTATTCCCAAATAACTTTGCTCTGTTTACAATAATTAAACATTGAGCTCTCATACGGAACCTGAAATCTACAACAAACTACGGGTAGAGAATTAGGACCCACCTAGAATCACCTTGTACCAAGAAACTTGGTACCGCACCAAAGTATATATATATATATATATATGTGTGTGTGTGTGTGTGTGTGTGTGAGGGTAATCCTAAAAGTTAGGACTCCAAAGCACTAGGGATACAGGGAAACTGTTAGTGTGGCTATTGGCAACCCTATTGTTAAGGTGCCTGCACATGCCTCACTGCCATGCTCACTCTTGGCTTGGCAGTCCCTTCTGATGGAGCTCCCAATTGATGTTACTGCCAAGTGTGAAGTTCACACAGTTCACAAGAAAAATCAATCTCTGTATATACATTTTGGCCTATTAGACCTCATCAGCAGAGCTATAGACAGGAAGACTGCTTTGTGATTTGAACCTTGACTGTCAAGCTGACAGGCGGGACTCTAACCATTAGAGTCCCCGCCTGTCAGCTTGACAGTTGCTGATGAGGTCTAATAGGCCGAAATGTATATACAGAGATTGATTTTTCTCGATTTGTTTAGCCTTACATTTGAATAGGTATGCCCGCCTAATTCATTAATTATTAATTAATTAATTTTCAAAAATTAGGTATGACTTCAATTAAGCACATATTCTCCCCCGCCAAATATATATATATATATATCATATATACATATATAATATATTATATTATTTTTATGAATTGAACACTGAAAAACAACAGGTCATACAATTTTTTAAATAAAGAAATATTACAAACAGGTAATTGAAAAAATACAAAAAAGAAAAGACCAAATCATCTGAACAGTTTGAAAAAATTCAAACAGTACCAAACCGACCGGCCAAAAGAAAAAGCACCAAAAGAGTCGACTAAGTCGTAAAAAGTGCTCAATACAAGTGTGTTGGGGTGATTTTCAGGGTATTCCCGCCCCCACACCAATAATCACTCTCCTCATGAACATAATATATACATATATATATATATATATATATATACATATATATATATATATATTTGTAAATGTATAAGTAGTAACTTACCAGTGGGTATGAGTACGATCGTTGGAAGTGCACAGTATCCAGAGGCTAAGATTGAGAAAAAACAAATACAAAGTGCTCAATACAATGTAGAGCAAAGATTTATTTTAATAATGGAAAGGAGTAACCTACTCGAGTTTCATCAATTGATTCTTCAGGGTTACTTTAGTTAAATTAATCGAGTTTTCGATTAATCTTAGATGGTATGATACATGCCCGTTGGAAAGATAAATCCCGTTGGAAAGATAAATCCCATTCCAACGGGCATGTATTATACCATCTAAGATTAATTGAAAACTCGATTAATTTAACTAAAGTAACCCTGAAGAATCAATTGATGAAACTCGAGTAGGTTACTCCTTTCCATTGTTAAAATAAATATATATATATATATATATATATATATATATATTGTTCATGAGGAGAGTGAATATTTAGGGGGGGTCATACACTGAACCCCACCTCCACTCGTGTTGCAACTTAAAGCTGTAAAACTATTTATAAACATATACTGCTACCCACACCAGAATCAACAGTTCCTAATCCTTCATATAATGAAAGCTTTATCATTTGTAGTTTCTCATTCGTTGATGGATTTGTAAAAAGGCTAAGAAATTCTCATCTAATAATCCCAATCAAAATAAAAATGTCTGATTCTATTCATCATGCGAAATGTACTCTTATCATTAATGGTAGTACAACATCATCTGCACTTGTACCTTTTCTAGCTGCAATGAAGAAGAAGTGCAGCTTACTGAATATGCATTCACGTATGCACATTCACAATGACACATACCACCCACGTTAGAAGCTTCAGCTATCAGTGCTGGGAATAGTGCAAAGTAACGTTAGTTATCAGTAAAATATTTGTTAATAGACAAGAAAATTATATATATATATATATATATATATATATAATAGTGTTTCATTTATATATATATAATATATATATATATATTGTTTCTTATTATATATATTATATATATTGTTTCTTATTATATATATATATTATATATATATATATATATGTTTCTTATATATATATATATATATATATATATATATATATTGTTTCTTATATATATATATATATATATATATATATTATATATATATATAATATATATATATATATATATATATATATATATTATATATATTTTTAGATAGTCATTGCATTAGTATCTGTATACAACAGTAAGGATGTGTTTGTATGCTTGCATGCATGTGTGCCAATATATATGCACAAGTCAATATATATGCACATGTCAATATATATATATATATATATATATACTTAAGAAATAATCCTAAAAAGTACAATCGTATATATATATATATATTATATATCTTATTATAATGGAAATTGTGTGCTCTTCCGTCTGTAACCGAAACTATATTCCTACTCAAGTCACAATTCTCTTAGTTATTGACATCACATTCTCCATGATTTTATTTTTATCTAAACCTCAATTATTAATAAAATTGTCTTACATTATTAATACTGTTAACTATGTCTACATACTAACAACATGCAATTATATTTATATATACAACAAAATAGCGCTTTACAATGTGAACGGGAAGGCTAATTTGCATATTAATATTAAAAAATAGAATTTAATAAATATGTGCTTAGTATTATTGATTTCTAACTGTTTGGTTTTATTTTAATGAATATAAGCAAAAATCTCTTCAATGAATCTTAAATGAAATCCATTAACAAGATAAAATAACTGTCATTTTATTCTTCACTTCCTCTTTTAACTAAATACTTAAATTCGAAAAAATAACAATGAAAGACGAGAGTGATGGAAGAGTAAGTTTCAGTTGTTCTATTTTTTATTATACTCCCTCTGTTTCAAATCTTTTATTATACTGCCTCTGTTTCAAATCTTTTTATCTGTATTCTTATTTAGTTTCATTAGCCTTTCTAATTTAATACAATATTTTATTACATTAAAACTTAAATACTTGCATATATTTGCTAGTATATATAATATATAAATATATATATATAAAATCGTATATATATATACATTATTGTATATATATATATACATATATATATATATATATATATATATATATAAATATATAATATAGAATGAATAGAGAATAAATGAGAAAAGTATTGGCATAAAAAGGTGCTCAATACTAATAAAGCAGAGCAGATCTATAATCAATAGTAATGATATTATGGATGATTTAAACTCATAACTTTAAGTTTCATGCTTGTGCAATCCTCAGATCTGAGGATTGCACAAGCATAAAACTTAAAAGTTATGAGTTTAAATCATCCATAATACCATTACTATTGATTATATATATATATATATATATATATATATATATATATATATGCACATGTCAATTTCATATAAATGGGATGCCTGGAAAATAATTATAATATAAAATATAAACACACACACATGTATATACACAAATAAAATCTATTATATATAACACCCAGGTACGCACACACAAACACATGCATATACATACATGTATATACACAAATAAAAACTATTACATAAAACACACATGTATGCACACATACACACACACAAAGATACACTCATGCACAAATACAGACATATATATACACAGAATAAAAACTATTATATATAACACCCAAGTACACACGTACAAATACATGCACACATACACACACCAACATACAAATAGGGGGGTTGGCTGACCAAGATAATCTCTTGAACTGTGACCAAATGAGGTTTATTTTTCAACATAGTCCCCCTTTCAATGCACACACTTCTTGCATCAGTGTTGCAGTGTTTGGATCCCATTGGTAAAAAAAGTCATCAACAGCAGATATGACATCATCATTCAGCCTGTGAATTTTTCAGTTCACCCTCATATACACAGACGTATATGCAAAAATAAATGGAGGTGTGTTGAGATTTTTGGAGATAGAAGGTGTGTGCTAGACGCCCGCTCCTACTTATAGACTTAGCGAGAACTATGTGATCGAACTCTTGGCCAATCACTGGCAGTACTCTGCTGCTGATACAATACTTAAACTGACCATAACTACGTTGACACTCTTTGACTACGGACATAGGATTGAAACACTGGACCTTTACCAATTCGCAGGATAAGACTTATACGCTTACCAAAGGATTCCATAACACAGGACTTTCTTTAAGCCCTTTTCAACTGGCCAAGGATGGCATTTAAAAACTTTACAAGGTGTATGATGCAATGGTTAGAGTTATAGGAAATGGACTTGTCAACCTGAGTTCAAATCATGGATGAGGCTGTTTGGCATTTCATATAGTGCTAATACCCTTGGGAAAGGTATGCATCCAACTACTCTCCCTCCAGCTATTGGTAAATAGTAGAACAGACTTGGTACTTTAAACTTGGCAAAGTAACCAGTCTAGGAGAAGGAAAACTCTGAATTCAAACCTGTTAAACTCCACTTGAGAAATTGACCTTGTGTCACTTCCTACTCATGCGAAGGGTTTGGTGAACATATATATGCAGAAATAAATACTATTACATATAACACCTACATACACACACCCATAAACACATGCATGTCCCAGGGGGCCTTCTTCCAAAGCAGCACCTGCCTCCTTGTTTAAAATGAGCAAGGGGTGGGTTAATTGCATAGTGCCTGAGGTGCCCCGAAGGGGAATGTCAAGGGGACCAAGCTATTTTTGTAATGGCCACACATGAGTTTTAATTCGTGTGTGGCTCCCCACGGCAAAATGACTCCATATCTATTTTTGATTGGTGGTAAGTTTGAAAAATATCATAAACACATGTACACACACACACACACACACACACACACACATATATATATATATGTACAAGTAAAAACTATTACATTTAATTCAAACAAAAACCACATGCACACACACACACATATACACATGTAAGTAACTAAAAGTCATCGGGGTGGCCAAACAAGAGTCTATCCCCTTTCCATTAGCGCTAGACCAAGGAGATTGTTTTTGGCATCTGAGATGGAGAACCACACCTACCACCAGATCCTCACTTTACAATGGAGGCGCATGGTGCAATGATTACTAACACAGAAAATAGACACAACAAGATGAGTGCAAATCCTGGACAAGGCTGTTTGCATTTCACAAAGTGCTAATACTCTTGGGAAAGGTACAAATTCAATTATTCCGCATCCAGCTACGTGTAAATAGTGTGGTGTAATGGTTACCGTCATAGGAAATGGACATGACAAGATGAGTGCAAATCCTGGACCAGGCTGTTTGCATTTCACAAAGTACTAATACTCTTGGGAAAAGTAAAATTCCAACTATTCTCCCTCCAGCTATGTGTAAGTAGTAGGTCAGCCTGGGCTCTTTAACCTTTATCTATAAGGATAATGCTAAAATTGTTGTATACTCTCTTTACTTCTATTATTCTTCTGCTCATCTTTGGTATCTTACGTTCTTCTTCTAGCGTCTGGACTTCGTCTTGGGGTCTTCGTGTCTGGTCTTCCATTGGGGATTTCTCTTTATCAGAAGCCCTGTGTCATTGGTAGTTTTTAGATAATAACCCAAGACTTCGATTTGCTTTAGATCATATTTTATTCCGAAATCCCCACCAGACTAACTGCGCAGATTGAGTCGGCCGTGCGCTTAACACGACTTACCACTTTCGTGGTTTGGCTGATACTGAACTAAACCGGAAGAGGGTCTTCTCCACCGATTCTTACGGTATCCCCAGAAGAAGGATCAGACTGAGGTCAAGCCGAGTCGCTCAATCCTTCAAGGCCGCCGGCTGCAAATTATAACAGCCATTTTGGTTTCTACACTACTGTAAATAAGTGTTAGGGTACTAACAATTATGTAACAAAATCAGATGTAAGAAAAATATTGTCAGGGTCACAAATGTTGAAAACACTGACCGTATCCCTTGCAGAGGAGTAAGACATGTCCAAAAAAGGGTGTCCTGAGTATGACACGGAACTGCAAGTGTCACTCAGATGATAACAACTGAGTATTGAGTTTGATCCTTACTGTGTGCCTTATAGAAATAGAGTATAATTCTATAAGGATAACACCAACAGCAGATGTAAGAAAAATATTACATATGCAAACTACATAGATGATCAAGAGCTTCAAGCAAATACACCTGCTCAAACCGAATCTCTTCTGCATAGCCTGTAAATATAGAGTCTGTATAAAGCATGTGTTGTATAGCCCTCAGTCTGGGTATATATATGGAGAGAGTTTGTTTCTATATGTTTTATGAGACACCCATGGTTATACCCTCATATTTAAAATTTTTATTTACATTCTATTTCTTCTATTTCTGAGTAGCTTTTTTTGTTCTGGACCTTCAAGACGCTTGTCTTGGAAAATACTCTTGTTATGCCAAGGTTGTCATTAGTTCTTAGAGACGACGCAAGGCATATATCTTTTTGTGATCACATATTTTATTAACTTCAGAACCAGAACATTCTAGGATTCTCAACCACATACAGAGGAGCCCTCACCAAGTGTCCTCACAGTATGAGGGCTCACAACTGACTACCTAATTATAAACTTCTTTCACACCGTTTCCCAGTGGCAGGAAGTCGGGGTCAACTTGAGATCACTGAATATCAATCACCTAACAGTCCGGATTTGAATTAAAGTCTGCTTCTACACTAATGATGTAAAAAATGATGAAACCCATCAATATATAACATGTGTAACTTTCATCAGGAACCATGTTCCTCTTGTTACATAATTCATGGGTAGCTAATGAATTATGTAAATAATTTTTGAATTGAGTTTGTTAAAAATTCAAAATTGGAGGGAGTTGAGTGGAAAATTACTGTTAGCATGATTGATGGGTGGTAACGTCTACTTAACCCCTTCCAGAAATGTGTTAATAGGACACGTAAGACAGAAATTAGTTTTTAGTTTTAGTTAGTTGCAACTAGTTACTCACCGAGTGAAAATGTTCTTTCAAGATATTGTTTCTCAATGCGCAGTTTTGGGCTGGGGTTGTTTTTAATAAAGAAAATAGAAAAACAACAAATCAGCATGAGATGAGAAGACTGCCCAGCCCAAACAGCAAAGAAATCAACTCACAGAAGAATCAGTCCTGATGAAAATGGCTGATGATATAGATAATCAGAAGAGAACATGCAAGAACAAAAATCTATTATTCCTCATCTTCTCATACTCTCTCTCTCTCTCTCTTTCTCTCTCTCTCAATCTCTCTCTTTCTCTTTCTCTCACTCTCTCTTTCTCTTTCTCTCTCTCTCTCTCTCTCTCTCTTCTCTCTCTCTCTCTCTTTCCCTCTCTCTCTTGCTAATTATATACCCAAGTAAAGGGGTAACACTCTTGCTTCACTTGAAAAATAAAAGTTTACAGACAATTCAATGTGAGTGAAAACAAGTTCTGCTAAATAAATTTCTTGTTTTCAGTTGCAAAAATATTTTAGAATAAAAATGTCAGCTGAGAAATTCTTTTTATTTTACAATATTTTTGTTAGAATTTGTAAAATAACACACACAACACACAGTCGGAGAATGCATGACTCTCTTTATATCAGAGAATATCAGACTCAAAAAAATGTCATCCAGCAAAACGTTTTGAAGTACAAAAAAAAAGATAGTTTGAAAAAAAAAAACGATAAAAAAAATAGTTTTCTCTTTTTAAAGATGTGAATTGTATTCCATAATGGAGGATCCATAAAATAAAAAAAAGGTAGTTTTTTGTTATTTGATTTCTCTATCTGCAATCCTACCTTGACCATTTCAATTTTTCTCCATTTTTTCTTTCTTTATTTATTTAAGGAAGCAATGTTTGGTTTTGTTTTGCTTCTTTGTTCTCGGCCATTCTGAGAGAAATGTTGCCATTTTAAAAATCAATAATTTTTTTGTTTTTCAATCAAGGGTGTAAATAGGGAAAAACAGGATTGAATTAATAAAAAAAGAAAACAAAGAAACACTAACTCAAGTCAATGTATAAAATTCTGATAATCCCAATATGACAAAACATAATTTTCAAATAAAAAGTGCCCTGTTGGTGAGGTTTAGAATATGCTGACTGTATCCCCTGCAGAGGAGTAAGACTCCCCCAAAAGAGATGTCCTAGGTATGACACTAAAGTACATCTGATGGTGAGGCTCCAGTTCTGAAGTTTGGGAGATCTAGAGAGTGTGGAGTAGATATTTACCCAACCCATCCGCCATGGGGAGGATGTGACAAAGGTCACAAGTATAGGGCATCCACCAATGAGAATCAAACTCACTGTTCAGTGATTTGCGATGGAGAGTGTTGAGTACTCCTTTATTGCCATTACTCCCAGGTCCACTCTGACCTGGAGTTGCAATACATGTTAGGGTCCCATCTATGGGTCAAATAGACCTGTTTAAAAATTATTTATATTGATAGGACCATGTACAAAAAAATGTAAACATGAACATACAATGAACATTATTCCCTAACATTTAAGCATAAAATAACCCAGACATGTTGACATACCATTAAAACCAATCAATCAATCAAATAAAAATCTAACCATCATCATCATCATCATCATCATCATGAAGACATGCCGATAGCACAGATTCCCTTGACTATTTCTTGCTATCCATCCCTATCAGTCATCACTTTTGGCAAGTTCCCTAGGTGACATCCAGTGTTTGCACATAACTGATAAAGCTGGTTAACTAACACTGGTGTGTCCATTTGTAGGAGTCTATAGCAGAACATCACTCATGAGTTTGTCCTTACTTCTCCAGCAGTGCCCAAAATGGCTTGTTCATCTTACTAGTATGGTTTGTGACATGGGAGTTAAGTAGCCATACAGCTGCTGTTTTGTAGGGGTGGGTGCTTCCAGGATTCACTATGTGAAATGCAAACAGCCTTATTCATGATTCAAACTCAGCTGATTCCATTTCCTATGATAATAACCATTAGTGCTAATACCTTTGGGAAAGGTATGCATCCAGCTATTCTCTCTCCAGCTATGGGTAAATAATAAGGCAGACTGGGTTCTTTAACCTTGGTAGGGCAACTAGTCTAGGAGAAAGAAAACTCTGAATTCAAACCTGTTAACCTTCACTTGAAAAATTGACCTTTGTAGGAAATTGACATGGTGAGACAAGTTCAAATCCTGCACGAGGCAGTTTGCATTTCACCCAATGTTAATACCCTTGGGAAAGGTATGCATCCAACTATTCTCCCTCCAGCTATGGGTAAATAGTACGGTAGACTGAGCTCTTTAACTTTGTTCAGCAACCAATCTAGAGAAGAATAACTCTTGAATTAAAACGGGCTGGTGAATATATAAAAATTTTTGCTATATATTGTGCTATATATTTACCAACCCCTCCGCACAAGTAGGATGTGACACAAGGTCAATTTCTTAGGCAGAGTTTAACAGTTTTGAATTCAGAATTTTGCTTTTCATAGATTGGTTACATAGCCATGGTTAAAGAGCCCAGTCTGCCCTACTATTTACCCATAGCTGGAGGGAGAGTAGTTGGATGCAAAGGTATTAGTATGATGTGAAATGCAAAAAGCCTTGTCTAGGATTTGAACTTGGGTTGACAAGTCCATTTGCTATGACTTTAACCATTACACCATGCACCTCCATCTCAGTATAGCACAAAAGAGTTTCAGAATTTGGACTTGGGTAGCCGAATCCACTTTCTACAATGATAACCATTACGCCACAAGTTGGGTTAAGCGTGTTTTAAAAAAAACAAAAAAGAAAGCACTAAGAGGAGCAGTAGGGTGGAGTAGAATTAAATAAAGGAGGGATCTGTTTGGGAATACTAACATGGATGACATTTTATCCTTCTTGAGAAAAATAAAATGATATTGAAAATTATGAATCAGATATAAAGTACATTCACAAAATATATCTACAAAAATTACACCTGTAAAGGAAACTTGAGTACCAACTTTTATCTCACACTAACAGTTTTTTGGCATTAAATAACCCACAGGGTTATTATATGCTTTAAAGACATCTGCAAGAAGGACTTGAAGACATGCCACATCAACACCAACACTTGGGAGGTTAGTGCAGAAAACCGAACGGTCTGGTGCCTCCTTGTCAAACAAGGCATGAAAGGGAATGAAAAAGAAAGGAAAGAAGCTGCCACAGCAAAGAGAGCCAGAAGGAAGGAGAGACAACAGCAACTCCAGCAAGCATTACTGTTTGTTTGCACCCACTGCACCAGAGATTGCCATTAAAAAATTGGCCTGTTCAGCCACTCGCCACAGATGCAGTTAAAAAAAAAAAAATTTAAATGGAGACTATGTCATCGTCTTTAGCAGACAGAAGGATGTCAACATATTATACCACCAAACAAACTAAACCAAATGAAGTTAATGAACATTATTTATACCAATTTGAAGATATTAAGAACTTTAAAAATAGAAACATTTATCAAAATGACTTGTTTTGGCATTAAATGACCCGAAAAGGGTTGATATGCCATAAAACAAACAAACCAAACCAACATATTGTCGATAGGATGGATAGGATGATATTTATTAAACTTAGCTTAATATAGCACCAAAGAGTTTCAGAATTTAAACTTAGATAGAAGTCCACTTTCTACAGTGATAACCGTTACACAACAAGCTGGGTTAAACATGCTTCAAAAAAGGAAAAAAGAAAGCACTAAGTGGGGCGACAGGGTGGAGCAGAATTAAATAAAGATGAACGTAGATATTGTTCGCCAGTGTGAACACCAGCTGTGTTATATCCTGTGCAGCTTATTGTTGCAGATGAATAAAAGAAGTGAAGGGGGGGGGGAGAATACGTTGCAAGATTCAAAGCAGCCAACAAGAGAAATCCAGTACTCCCCACATCCGAAGAAAAGAATATTTTAAATTCAGGAGGCGCTCATGGTGTAATGGTTATCATTGTTTGAAATGGACATGGCAACTTGGTTTCAAATTCTGTACAAGGCTAGTATTATCTGGGTTATTCGGACTATTGTCCCCATCTTCATTTGTTTGAGATGAGGCTGGACGATTCGTAATTCCTTTTATGGTAACCAGTTGAATTCAAACCAGTTCATTTATGTTATTTAACTTTTATCTTTTGTATGCATTTTTATTTAGTTATAGTTAGGAGGAAAGAGGAGGAGGAAAAGAGGAGGGGAAGATCTCAAAGTAGTTTTGACTAACAAGAAAAGAACCCCTTGAATTCAAGAGTTTACCTTCTCCTAGATCGGTTGCCATACCCAGATTAAAGAGCCCAGTCTGCCATACTATTTACCTATAGTTGGAGGGAGAATAGTTGAATTCGTACCTTTCCCAAGTGTATTAGCGCCATGTGAAAAGCAAACAGCCATGTGCAGGATTTGAACTCATCTCACCGTGTCTATTTCCTATTACAGTAACCATTACACACCGAGTGCTTCCAATTGTAGAAACTCAGCAGAGAATTCTGAGTCATGAGGTGTCTTGCTTGTCTGAGGAGCATTTTATGCAAATTAGGAAACGGGCATTCTTATTGGTCCTTTTCAAGAATAATACCATTTAGATATTAAAAGCTACCAGCATTTACAAGTTAATAGATTTTTCCAATATCTATTCATGAAAATTGGTGACAGTCCTGTCTGCCTCTAATTCAAATTGATGACACAATCCTAGGAAGAAGCAGGTGATATTTGGCTGTCTCCTGTCTCAGTAGACATTAGCAACAGACGGATTTATTAATAGGACCATAGATTGTGTTGTCTCTGTTCTATGTGACTGTGTCTACTTTCTTGAAATTTTGCTGCTGGTAGAGATATTACAACAACAACAACAACACAAACATGCGCACGCACACATACACACACACACACACACACATTTCAATAATGATAAGTAGTGGGACCTGTGTATATACCACCACAGAATGATAATTTAATTATTACATTTGATATATTTACTTAAGAGCTATTATAAATAGTTCAATACATAAAAAGTATAATAATCTTGATTTAACTCTCTCTCTCACTCTTTTTTTCTTCCTTTCCTTCTTTTCAACTTTTCATTATGTTCGACTGAAACAGATTAGTATTATCGCTTCCACACACTCACTTCCTCTCTCTGTCTTTCCCCTATTCTCTTTCTTTCTGTCTTTCTTATTATAGTTTTTCTGTGTATCATGTCCTTTTTCTTTACTTTCTTTCTTTATAATAAAAATGGAGTGCTCCATTATTTAGCTGAGTTGATGACACTCTTAAGAAATAAGAATTTGATGGAAAAGCAACACCAGATAATCAGGATTTACATTTTTACATTTCATCTTAGATGATTTGGAGGGTCCCATTTTTAACTAGAATGTTTGCAAGATGATAATGTTCATACAATTAAGGAACACAAGTATTAATACATATATAATAATAGTCTCCTAGGTATGATGTTAAACTGCATTTAATAGTGAGGTTTCACTTCTGGAGCTCTGGGGAGTGTGGAGTAACCTTTCATTGCCATAATTCCCAGGTCTGCCATGACCCATAGTGATAGTACTTAGTAGGGCCCCATCTATGGCTAAATAGAAAAAATGAGTTTTTTAAAAATTGTGTTTAAAAAAAATTGAGTTTAAATAAAATTTTGAATACAGTCACAGCTGGGTAAGAAAGGTGATCCACTATGAATTATGCAAGAAACTGACATTTGACTATGCTAACAAATGGTAGATATATTTACCAATCTGCACAAGTAGGATGTGACACAAAGTCAATTTCTTAAGCAGAGTTTAACAGGTTTGAATTCTGAGTTTTTCTTCTCCTGGACTGGTTATATATAATGTATATAATGTGCAAGTATGTGTATCTTGTACTTCCTTCAGTTGTGTCCAGTGTTAGTATATCACAGATTTACTAATGTTAATATTGGTCCTTGGTAAGTCAGGACATGACTAAATAATTTCCTTAGCATGAGAACGACAACGACGACGACGATGATGATGATGATGATGATGATGAAAAGAAGACATCGATATAGAACTGTGTGTCATGCTCAAAATCATTTTGTCTTCAGCATTTATTCAATTAGTTTCATTGCATATTTTCACAAATCATTCTCGTAATTAGTCAAGTCTTTCAGTCTCCGCGACAAAATCAAAGTTTAGTTTTCTATAAACACAAATAGTTATTGTCTATGTCTCTTCTATGAGTAAATGCCTAGCAGAATTGATTTTGCTGTAGGGAAGAAAAGTGTTCAGTGATTGTATGACATGTTTATTTTTTGTAGTTTATAATCATTGCTAAAGTATTGTGGAATTGCTTTATCTTCATGATGATATCAATAAAGGAAATTCTTATAGGGATTTTTTTTAATACAACTGATTGGAATGGGGAATATAATAGTAAGTGTTGCTTAGTAAGAATTCATTCATAGAATGTGTCATGTGTATTCATATGTGCGTGTGTGTGGGGTATAAATCAAAGTACTGAGCTTAAAAACCTTTCATTTAAAAAATGTAAATGAAGATAAATTCTCAGCTTATATAATAAAGTGATGATGTCTAGATAAATGAGTATGTGTGCTCAGTTGAGCATCTTATATAATAAAGTGATGATGTCTAGATAAATGAGGATGTGTGCTCAGTTGAGCAACTTATATAATAAAGTGATGATGTCTAGATAAATGAGGATGTGTGCTCAGTCGAGCATCTTATATAATAAAGTGATGATGTCTAGATAAATGAAGATGTGTGCTCAGTTGAGCATCTTATATAATAAAGTGATGATGTCTAGATTAATGAAGATGTGTGCTCAGTTGAGCATCTTATATAATAAAGTGATGATGTCTAGATAAATGAAGATGTGTGCTCAGTTGAGCATCTTATATAATAAAGTGATGATGTCTAGATGAATGAAGATGTGTGCTCAGTCGAGCAGCTTATATATAAAGTGATGATGTCTAGATAAATGAAGATGTGTGCTCAGTTGAGCATCTTATATAATAAAGTGATGATGTGATAGAAATGAAGATGTGTGCTCAGTTGAGCATCTTATATAATAAAGTGATGATGTCTAGATGAATGAAGATTGTTGCTCAGTTGAGCAGCTTATATAATAAAGTGATGATGTCTAGATAATGAAGATGTGTGCTCAGTTGAGCAGCTTATATAATAAAGTGATGATGTCTAGATAAATGAGGATGTGTGCTCAGTTGAGCATCTTATATAATAAAGTGATGATGTCTAGATAAATGAAGATGTGTGCTCAGTTGAGCAACTTATATGATAAAGTGATGATGTCTAGATAAATGAGGATGTGTGCTCAGTTGAGCATCTTATATAATAAAGTGATGATGTCTAGATGAATGAAGATGTGTGCTCAGTTGAGCATCTTATATAAGTGATAAAAGGATGACATCTAGACTGTTGTCTAGATGAAGTCAAGATGAGTCAGTGCCAATTTTGGATATTTTTTGATCAGCAGTTTCAATAGTTTTTTTGCAGTTAGCACACTGTCCCAAACTCCCTTAACATTCTCACCTCTCACTCTTCTCTCTCCCACTTTGCCACATGACACTTCTCAATCAATAG
Organism: Doryteuthis pealeii; assembly: GCA_023376005.1. Lineage (NCBI taxonomy): Eukaryota > Metazoa > Mollusca > Cephalopoda > Myopsida > Loliginidae > Doryteuthis > Doryteuthis pealeii. The sequence continues at coordinate 100,831,551 of CM042141.1, read as the reverse complement.
AAAAAATGCCATGTATCATTGTGCTGATTCATCCTTAAAAAATGTTCATGCTAACTTAGTGGCTCTTTCCATTCTCTCTCTCTCTCTCTCTCTCTATCTATCTATCTATTTATCTATCTATCTATCTCTCTCTAATATGTTACAATTGGACTAGAAGGATGCAACATAACACAACATCAAGCATAGCCAATGACCAGCAGAAGGATGAATCTGCTAAACAAGGGGTACACTATGTGGTTTCCATAAAATATGAAAATCTACACATTTTTCTTATGCATTTATTTTCTGACAGACCCTCACCTACCGCTTTTTAGCAAATATATGACAAAAATGGGTGGGTGTTTGCCATAAGAGCAAAATTCATTTCAAGGCTAAGATTCAACAGATTATAAGGTTTCTTTAAGTGTTAGTTTCTAAAAGAAAGTTAAAATTCAACTTCTTCAATAGTTTTTTTCATCATTTCATTAAACTATTATCTTCATTTTTATTGTTTTTAATACAACATTTTTCACAATACATTTTTCGCTCATTTAGATATTACCAACCCCTCGCACAACAAGGTCAATTTCTTATGTGGAGTTTAACATGTTTGAATTCAGAGTTTTCCTTCTTCAAGACTGGTTGGCTAAGCAAAGTTAAATAGCCCAGTCTGCCCTACTATTTACTTGTAGCTGGATGAAAAATAGTTGGATTCATACCTTTCCAAGGATATTAGCGCTATGTGAAATGCAAACAGCTTCGTCCAGGATTTGAACACGCATCACAAGACCATTTCCTATTATTCTAACCATCACACCTTGCACATCCATATTAAACAGATTATAAGGATTCTTCAAGTGTTAGTTTCTAAAAAAAAGTTAAACTCTGATTCTTCAGAATACATAGTTCGTTTTTTTTTCATCATTTCATTAAACTATTATCTTCATCTTTATTGTTTCTAGTATAACATTTTGAGCAATACATTCTTCACTCATATATTTTATCAAGTCTTTAGAATTAATTCAGTATTTTTTGCTTTCTTCTGTTCATCACTTCAATTAAATTACAACAGTTAAACAATTAAGTTTGCCTGCATCACATTATATCTCCCAAATGCAAAATATTATGATTGCATATTCCCTACTCATAAAACATAACAAACATAAAAGATTAGCCGCTGCAAATGATACCATTATGCACCAAATTATATGCAATCAAAGACTTTATCTTCTTATGCACTAAATGTAATGCTACAACTGCAGAGGTGCATATAGACTTTTAAAGTGTGTACAAGAGGAGAGGCTGAAAAGTTCATAGGATGATATCATATCTGCTGTTGGTGACTTTTTTACCAATGCGATCCAAGCACTGCAACACAATGGAAGAAGTGTGTGGACCGAGGGTAGGCTGAAAAGTTCTTATTACAACATCATATTTGTTGTTGGTGACTTTTTTTACCAATATGATCCAAGCACTGCAACACCAATGAAAGAAGTGTGTGGACCGAGGATGGGCTGTAAAGTTCTTATTACGACATCATATCTGTTGTTGGTGACTTTTTTTTTAACCAATGTGATCCACCTCTGCCTTCTAGCACATATATAATGAAAGAGTTGGTTTTTTTCCATAGGGTTAAAGGGGTGGGGAAAATCATATAGGTGCTAGGGCTTAACATGACCAACCGATTGATCAGAGTGATCTTCTCTGACCACCTGTCTTACCTAAGTAACGGCCAAAGTGGAGTGTTGCATGTCATGGACTACTCAACCACCAAGAATCAGTCCTTAAGCATCACAGGTCGCCACCCACAGCCAACAGCAGGCCCCATTGGGGAGGATTTTACCCTTCTGCAGAGGTGCAGTCAGTGTATTCTTTTGCTCCAACAGACTGAGCAGATTGTAATCTGAGTCCTCCTGCTCAATTATAATGAACTAACCATCAGTTTTTGTACTTTGCTTAGCAGTGATGAGAGAGCCGCTGTGAGCGGTTTAAAGTAGTCAAAGAGTTATGTTTTGAATGGGAAAATATTACTGTTGTAAGTGAAGTGAAATATTGTTAGTAATAAATTACAATTAAATAATATATTAAAATTAGTTAATTAGTTAATGTATTATAATTTATAGTTAATGTTAGGGATATGGTTTTGTTATTCTCACCTAAATTAAGTGAAATTTTGTTTTGTTTTAAGATTATTAATGTATTATAATTTATAATGAGAACAGACACATCAATTATATAAGACAACATCATTATGAATCCAGAATTACTTACATTTATTACAAAGGGGCCGGGTTAGCTCAGTCGGTAGAGCGTTCGGCTAGAAACCACAAGGTTCCTAGTTTGATACCGGTCCTTGCCAACTCAGCATATGAGTAGCACAGGGATCTGTGCGGTAAAGTAAGGAGCTGATGGTAGGTGTGGTGCTCCACCTCAGACACTAAAATAATCTCTTGGTCTAGCGCAAATGAAAAGGGGATAGACTCCCTCGCTGATTGGCTGATACCGACTTTAGGCCGCCCCGATGACTTACTAGCAAATATATGCACCCTCTGGGTGCAAGTATTCAAGTTTTTGTAATAAAATATCAAATCAAATTTGAAAAGCTAATAAAACTAAATAAGAATGCAGATAGAAAAATTGGGTATAATGAAAAAATAGAACAACTGAAACTTATTCTTCCACCACTCCCGTCTTTCATTGATAAATTTTCCTAATTTAACTATTTAGTTAAAATAGGAAGTAAAGAATAAAATTACAGTTATTTCTTCTTGTTAATGGATTACTTTTAAGATTTATTGAAGAGATTTTTGCTTAATATTCATTAAGATAAAACCAAACAATTAGAAATCAATAATACTAAGTGCATTTTTATTAAAATCAAATTTGTATATCAATATGTAAATTAGCCTTCAAGTTTTCACTGTAAACCGCTATTTTGTTGTATATATAAATACAATTGCATGTTATTAGTATGTAATATGGTTAACAGTGTTAATAATATAAAACAATATTATTAATAATTAAGGTTTAGATATAAATAAAATAATGGGGAATGTGACATGATTAACAAAGGGAATTCTGACTTGAATAGGAATATAGTTTCAGTTACAAACAAACACACAATCTCCATAATATTAATAAGATGTTAAAATAAAAAAAATTAATATTACTCTCAAAGAACTGCCAGAACAATCATCAAATCTCTTTTTTGGAGCAAATTATAAATATCTGCCTACATGCTGTTTATTGTCAACAGCTGTGAAAATAATGTTTTTACGAAATATATTTCAAATCCATATTATATAATTCTTAGAAAGCCTATATTGATTATTAGCAGGACTTATATATATATATATATATATATATATATATATTATACGTGTGGAGAAAAGTAGACAAACACGGGATGTTATGGAAACTGGATGCTTATTGTCAACGATGCAACGTTTCGGTCTATTAGACATCTTCAGGACTTGGATATAGTTCTTGCTTCAATGATGGACATTCTCAAAATGGTGACATAGGGGCAGGGGTGGTTGGGGGTGGGTAGTGGATTTTCTTCTCTCTAGATGGGGAGCGGTGGTGCAGGTGGTAGTCCAGAATGTAGGATTGTAGGATTGGTCAAGATGAATATATATGTCTATGTGTGTGTGTGTCTGTTGTCTACTTTTCTCCACATATTGTCGGATTAACCTCCTCATATTTCTCCCATATATATATATTATATATATATATATATATATATATATATTAAAGTAAGGTATAGTTGGCGGAGTGGCATATTTTTGGTATCAATCAGACAGTGTGGGAGTCTATCTCCTTTTTGCTAGAGATTGTTTTTCAAATAGGTGGAGCACCACATCTACCGTTAGCTCAAATTACCAATCTGTGCTACTCATGAACTGAGTTGGCGGGGATTTGTATCGAATTAGGAACCTTGAGATTCCTAAGCAGGTACTCTACTGACAGTTATTATACATTGTCCCCTTCATATATATATATATATATATATATATATATATATATATATATAGTTATTTATTAAGCTTAGCTTAGATGTGGCAAAGTATGGGGTGCCCAGTGAGAATCAAACTCACTACCAATGGTCTGCTAATCTAGCTCGATAACCATTACACATGTGAGGTGCCCTATATATATATATATATATATATATGTCATCCCACAGACAGTGTTTCGGTGTTTCCCGCCTCTTCAGTGTGGCTAGACACAATATATACACACTCATATATGCATATATAAATATACATATATACATGCATAGATATATATCGATCTATCTATATATATCTATATATATATAGATATATATATACACACACACACACACCCACACAGATAAACATGCATACGTATAGGCAAATAAATATTACATATAACTCAGCAAAAATGGGATATCATTGCAAGATTTTTTTTTATCAGAATATTCTTAAAGATTAAGGCAATTTCCAGTTCAATTTGCAACTCGATGATAGTTTTGTTGGATCTGACTTCTTATTTATTGTCATATTTTAATTATCTAAATTGTTGATATCAGAGAAATGAACATGCAATGCTAATTATTATATATTTACCAGCCCCTCCACACGAGCAGGATGTGACACATGGTCAATTTCTTAAGCAGAGTTCAACAGGTTTGAATTCAGAGTTTTCCTTCTCCTAGACCGGTTGCCTAACCAAGGTTAAAGAGCCCAGTCTGCCCCACTATTTACCCATAGCTGGAGGGAGAGTAGGATTCATACCTTTCCCAAGGGTATTAGCACTAAGTAAAATGCAATTACCACATCCGGGATTTGAACTCGGGGCGACGAGTTCATTTCCCATGACTTTAACCATTACACCACACGCTTCCTAATTAGAATCTTTCACTCCTTTCTAAAGAGAAGCATCAATATCATCATGGATTGCTATAACAACAGAAACTCCATAGATTCACAAGCCATCTATACGTATATAAAGGGTAGCTGTGTGTATGTATGTATGTATGAGTGTATGTCCGGAGGAAACTATGAAAATAAAACAATTAATGATAAATTAATTATATATACTCATTAAATATTATCAGTTCTTGATTTTTGTGCAAAAATTATGAAGACTAGCTAAAAACACACACAAAAAAAACACTCTCTGGGCGGTGTAAAAATAAACATTTGAAAGATTTTGCCTGACAGGGGTGTCAAAATTAAATAGATAAAATAAAACGTTTAATATTTTAAAAAAATTAATTAGTTACTTCAAAAATATCATATTCAATCCACTCTACTGAAATATTTGTTTTGTTTAATGACAGTAGAGACCACCAAAACTTTAAAAATTCTGATTTAATTATTCGGGCTCTTATCTTTAGAGAAAAATTTTAAAATCATATCAGTAAAATATATTTTGTTCGGATTCCATAAAAAATAAAATTAATTGACTTTTTATAGAATTTTAAAATTTTTATGTAGTTATTATACTGACTATAAATTAAACACTCATTGATAAACTTACTTAATTCCTGAAATGACTGTGACGTAACCATTGACTTAGTTTCGGTTACAGACAAATAGAGACCGAATCTCCATTATTAACAGATTTGATTTGTATTTGAAGATAAGGAAAAATTAAAATATACATAGAAATAGCATTGAAATTTCAACTTAAAAATGTCCAGCATTTGTAAATCTCAAAAGTAAACAAATCAATACACCAGGGTTTTGTCCACCCCCACCAGGTGATGCTGGGTAGCAGCTTCTAGTCTCATATTTATTTGAAATACAAATAAAACTTATTGGAATCACTTCATAGGGCAAAGAAACTATAAGATGGAGAACAATTTGATTAAATATTTTCAAACGCTTCTAAAATCCAGCATGACAGAAATATTCAGAGTTTGAAATTCCCTTAGAAAACCTATCAATCAAGTTCAAAGATAATAAAAATTAAATTATGGAAGCATTTAATTGCAATCAAATGAAGTCTATTTTGCCATTGGCTTGATTCTAATAAGAATTTATTTCTTCAATGTTGCCACCTTACTTGGCAAAATTTAGTTTATGCCAGTGTATATGTATGTGTGTGTGTGGGGGGAGTGAGTGTATATTCATGTGCATGCATGTGTAAGGGTAATGTGTATGTGTATATGTGAACGTATGCGTGTGAAACTGTCCAATGACATGAATAACTACAAATTATTGGCAAGAGAAAAACGTGAAATTCACTCTTAGAAGGATTGACTGAGAGAAAGTTGAAAGAAAATGTGTAAAACTATTAAAAAGAAAAGAGAGGGAAAGAGATTACTCAAAATAGAGAGAAGGTAAAGAGAGAAAGAAAAGAGAGAAGTATTAAAGGGAGGAAGAAAAGAAAGAGAAAGAAACAATAAAAAAGAAAAGAAAAGGAAAGAGAAAATTCAAAATAGAGACAGGGAAAGAAAAGAAAGAAGAATTAAAGGTAGGAAAAAAAAGAATGAAAAAAAGATGGGAAAAAATAAGGAAAAAATAAGAGAAAGAAAGAGAAAACTCATAATAGAGAGAAGGTAAAGAGGGAAAGAAAAGAGAGAAGAATTAAAGGGAGGAAGGAAAGAAAGAAGAAGAAAAAAAAGAAAATGAGCAAAACTATTTAAAAGAAAAGAGGGAAAGAGAAAATTCAAAATAGAGAAACGGTTAAGAGGGAAAGAAAAGAGAGAATTGAAGGAAGAAAAACAAAAACAAAGACAAGATGGGTAAAACTAACTGAGGGAGAAAGAGGAAAGAGATGGTAGCAACAAAAGAGGAAAGAGATGGTAGCAACAAAAGAGGAAAGAGATGGTAGCAACAAAAGAGGAAAGAGATGGTAGCAACAAAAGAGGAAAAAAAGGAAGAAGTGCAAGAATGAAAGAAGAGGATGAAGAGGAAGGGGGAGGAATAATAAGAAAATAAAAGAAAAAATGGTAAAACTTAGAGAGAGTGAGAGAGAAAGGTGGTTGCAAAAGAAGAAAAAAAAAGGAAAAAAAAGGAGGAAGTGCAAGAATGAAAGAAGAGGGATGAAGAGAAAGGGAAGGATTGATTAAAAAAAAAGAAGAAACCGAGAAAAAGGAAAATAAGAAAGAAAGAAAATAAAATGAGAAAATAAGAATAATAATTTGAATAAACAATACTAGAAAGTTGTTGGAAAAAATGCAGACCCCCAAATGTTGAACTAAGATGACCTTCAATTGATTCTGACCTTTTTAATTAAAGTGGCTGCACTCTTCTAATAGTCTCTCTATTTTTAGTGAGGATTACAGTTAAAATTTACTCTATATAATTATTTGATATTTCTTTTCTTCAGTAATAACAATAAGTATTGGCTAGATATAAAATTACAACAATATAACAATCAACTGAGAGTTAATGTTACCATTATACCATCATTGTAAAGTATCTTAGATATTTGATTCTTGGAATAGAGAGACATGGGTAAGATGGTATAATGGTGCTGCTGGTGACATTGAATAACTGTACAATTTAATGGCCTGTTTTACAAGAAATCCCGAGTTCAGTTCCATTTTGAAATTCAATTTTATATTACATTCTTGGTCAGTTGGTTGTTTTGTATTACTGCATATCAACCCTTTTCAGGTCATTTAATGCTGAATCAAGTCATTTTTTTACATAATTCTATAAGCAGCTTATAAATTATGTACATACCTGTAGTTAGAATATTTTGATTAGGGTCCGTTAGATTTAGGAATGACAGGGTCCATGGAAAGTTACCCGACAGCTGTTGGCGGTTAGTGACCTTGTATTTGACCCCTTGGAAAACGCACCATTACAGATGCGTGAGAATTAGCTTCAGATGCTGCAGAGAATTCAGAGTGAGTGGACTTATAGATCGCTCGCTCTGAGCTGGGCTGGTCTCGATCCAAAGAGGATGAATATGGGCTGGGTTGTTAAATAAAAGCTTTATCAGAAAATAACTGTCTTGTTAATTGATTATTAAAAACAAGAAATGACCAGCCCAACACGAAGAAGAACCAATAAGAAGTAAAACCAACCCTTAACAGAAAGCCCACCACATCGACAGAAGAACATGGTGAATGAGTTAGATGAAGTAAGCAGAAATTAACAAGTAAGAACCATCATCTCATCATCTCTACTATCTATCTGTCTGTCTGTCTCTTTCTTTCTATTAAATAGCCGAGATATTGAGTGGGTATACAACAATTCTGATATTATAGTTATTGGCAATAACAGCTGTTTCTTCAGTAGTCACCCATCTAAGTATTGAACAGGTTTATTACTGCTTAACTCTGGTGATCTAACAGACACAGAAGTAGTCACCCATCTAAGTACTGAACAGGTTTATTACTGCCTATCTTTGGTATCTAGCAGGAATTGGAAGTAGTCACCCATCTAGGCATTGAACATGTTCATTACTGCTTAACTTTGATCTAGCGTAAAGAAGTGGTCACCCATCTAAGAATTGAACAGGTTCATCACTGCTTAACTTTGGTGATCTAGTGAGAACCAGTGCTTTCAACATGACTTGCCTGTAAGCCCTTACATTCTTGTGTCAGGAAACTAAATTTTGGGTTTACTGGTCATCAAGTAGATCTTTAGATTTATAGCTGGAGATCTGAGGTTTGAGAAAGCCTTTGAAGAATCCTCTCCAATATTCTGTGAGAAACAGGAATTCTTCCAAGCTGTAGCTGTGTCATTACTACTATATAGCTGCACTATTTGGACAACATCATCATCATCATCATCATCTCCACATCATGCTAACAGTACCAATCTCTATGACTCTTCCTCACCATCTGTCTCTATTGGCCATTGCTCCTGGAAAGTCCTCTACACAGCAGCCAGTATCTGCACAGAGTTGATTGATGTTGGTTTTTGCTGTCAGACCTGCATTGATATGTCAATGTGTAGCTGCCTACAGGAGAACATCACTTATGAGTTCATTCTTGCTTCTCCATCAGTGTCCAGCATGTCTTGTTCATCTTACTTGGTGATGTATGCGATAGGAGGCAAGTAGCTGTACAGTTGCTGTTTTGTGGGGTGCTGCCTCTAGGATTTGTTCAAAACAGCATGCAACATCCTAAAAGTCAGTATCAGCCAAACAGCAAGGGAGTCTATCCCCTTTTCACTAGCGCTAGACCAAGGAGATTGTTTTGCTGTCTGAGGTGGAGCGCCACACCTACTATCAGCTCCTCACTTTACCGCACAGGTCCTTGTGCTACTTATACTTTAAGTTGGCGAGGGCTGGTATTGAACCCAGAACCTTGTGGTTCTGAGGCAAACACTCTACTGACTGAGCTTTACACACATATAACAACATATAAAAAGAAGTCTTGTACCTAAATGAAATTGACCAATTAAATATTGAATTAGACTTTCAACGAGCCAGTTATTGGATATAACTATCAATTATAACTTATCGTCAACAGTGAAAAAAAAATGTTTCTATAGAGAAATTGTGGTTTGGCTTCATAAACAAAACTGTACATTGTTTATTTTTATTTTTCTATCTTTTTACAGTTATCTCTTGTGATAAATTTGTTTGGACTTATTCTGAATTTTATGGGAATTTGTTTCCATATCAAATGTCACATATATTTCCCCCTTTTCTATTTTACAGAGTTAATGTTCTTGATACTGAGACAAAAGAACAAGTCTTTTCCTCTGAAAAATAAAAATATAAGAGTTACTCTTAAAACTCTGGTCTTATGAAGTGTTCACTAATAATATCACTAATAATATCAGCGATGGGAGAGTCCCTGTGGTGTAGTGGCTAAAGTGATGGACTGTGACATTGTAGTAAATGAGTTTGAACTCCAGTTGAACTATTATGTTCATTTTTGTACTAATATCCTTGGGAAAGGTATGAACCCCTCATCCTTGAATTAAATAGTACCACTACTGTTCTTCTACAAGGATGACTTTGGCGTTAAGTAACCTTTGAAAGTTTTCCATTAAAATAAAGAAACTGAAACTAAAATGTATTAATATCTTATATTTATTCTCATCCAGATTTATAAATTATCAAATTTGAGTCTACAAAATAATCTTTTAACTCTTAACATCCTGTTGAGAATTTTCTATGTCCAGAGCCCATTTCCTATAACCATTTATCAAAAAATGGCTATAAATGGCCTTTTCATTTAAAGACTTCTAAATATGTTTAATATTACATTTAATATATTATATATAATATATTACATTTAACATATAATTTGGGGTAGATTAGGAAAATGAATGTGACTTCCAGCTGGTGGAATGAGGCGGTATAGGACATTAAGAGTTAAGTGTTTAAATGCAAATCTAAAATAAATGCAAGTTTATTTATACATTCTATTTGGTTTCCTTAATTGGGTTAAATAATAGATTAGTATAGTCAGTTATTTGACAGGTAGTGTAGTGTAGTGTAGTTTAAAATTGTATTGAAAAACTACTGAGGAGCATCTAAGTTTGAGTGACTCCAGACGTCATTTGAGATGTGGCTTTTCAATGAATTAAAAAGTCACATGATCAAAGGACAATAGAAAGTTAACTAGAATCTTCAGTCAGTTGAGAATCGCTGAGGCAAACAGATTAATTTCAACATGCTCTTATCACTGATTCCTGGCCAGGGAGAGGAGGGGACCGGTGAGATGGAAGTTGTCACCAAGTAACAAATAAAACATGTGCACATAAGAGTGTGGTCTGAGTTGTTCTTATTCCAACACCAAAGAAATAAGAACAGCTGAAGAAGTGTCGACAAATAAAACAACAAAATGGTAGATGAGAACAGAGGCAGAAGGAAGACTTGGACATGAAAAACAAAGTGAAGAGATTAATTTAAAGATAATTGAAAATAATTTACTATCTATTAATAATGGAGATTCGCTTCCAGTTTTTGTCTGTAACAAAAACTGCGTCACTGCTTACGTCACATTACCCAACACATAATCCAACATCATAACATAGAATAAATAAACTCAAAATGTGAGCATGCAACGTTAGACAATCCTCATTGTTTTAATAAATAGATGCCCGGCGTTATATATTTATATATAGATAGTTTTATTCTAATATAATATTAAAGTAATCGGAACTGTTTCCATTTCAAATTGTCTTTCTTTCTTTTTTTTTTACTCCTTTAATAAATTTGACGATTTTACATACTTATGGTACACACTCTATGAAATTGAATTTCCCATACCCTCAGGCAATATCTTTCAAAAAATTAATTTTTACATTGCCAGGAGGGCGTCTTTTTATTTTGCTAGTATTTATAATAATTACTTAAAACCATATAATTGAGTACAAATTGAGTGACAGATAGAAATACTTGAAACCATACAACAACTGTCTTTAAATTATTTGTATTAGATTGAAATATCATATAATTGTGTAAAGAACTTTTTAAGAAACAACTACACAGAGGAATATATAGATATATAATGAATGCAATTCCCTAACCTCTGGGCATATAATAACCTTGGACTGGTTGACATGTCGTTAAAATCAATCAATCAACAAGAAAGACAAAATGGTGGACGATAATAGAAAAGGAAGACTCAGACAGAGCAATTTGAATGACCAGAGCAAAGAAGGAAGTGAAGAGATAGGCACAAGCCAATAACAAAGATACAAAAGATAGAACAAAAAGTAAGAAGATGAATATAGAATAGAAGAAGTACATAACAGTTATTGTGATTTGGGGTGATCATAGGAGTAACGGTACTACAGTTGCTTTTATGGCATGTCCATTCTTGTTCAGTTATAGTGGTAAAATCGGTAGAGTGGCTTATTGTCAGTATTTGTTGGACAGTGAGGGAGTCTATCCTCTTTTTGGTAGCTGTAGAAGTTATCCCCCTGATATTATAGAAGCAATACTCACCATCGCAGTGGGATTTCAATTAGCATCCAGTTGGCAGAGAAGGGGGCAAGCTGTAACTCAATACAGTCCCCATATTGCTGGGAATATTGCAGAATGATGGATATTTATCTAGCATCAGCTGGGAAAATTTGGCTCAGGACCGCCCTCAGTGACGGCAGGCTCTCAGTAGTGGACTATTCATGTCTGAAGTCAACCTGGTGCAACACCATGAAGCTAAGAGGTCTTGAAGAAAGTGGTGGCAACAGATCACTGACACATCAACATCTTCAGGACAGCCTTTAAATGTGGCATCTGTGGTCAGGGCTGTTTTTTGAACATTGGACTTCACAGTCACAGAAGGCGCTGTAACTTCAGGGGCACAAGAAATATATAGTCTTCTGAGACTGCAATGCCAATGATAATTATATGGTTTCAAGTAACTATTCTAGTTAACAATAATTTGCAAATCATTATAGTTTCAAGTAACTATTCTTAATATAATTTGTAATTATATGGTTTCAATTATTCTTATCTAATTTAAATAATTTTCAAACAGAACTATATGATCTGTAGATGAGACCCTAACAGATACTACCACTTCATATCAGAGTGGACCTGAGAGTAATGGCAATGAAGGGCTACTCCACACTCCCTAGAGCTCTATCACCAATATTGAGCACTTTATTTATATATATAACAAATTGTATAACTAGATTATTAATATACATATATGTGTATGTATGTGTATGTACAATACATATTATGTAAACATAACTGACACACATAAAGGAATTAAAAGATCATTAATACAAATAAATTGTTATTGTTAAGAGTAGAAACTTATAAATATTGGAGGTTTAATAATTAGTTGTGTCCACATTGGATTTAATTAATGTTGATTTTATGGATTATTTTGTGTGTAACAATTTTATGCATTGAGTTTGTGAATTACCATAATTACTTGTGTATAAGACACACTATTTTTATTTGTGTATAAGTGTTGTATTATCATTGCCCGGAAGAGGAAGCTTCAAGCAAAAAAAAACAAAGAGAAATATAAAAATATATATTAAAAAAAAAGGGGAAAATGGAAGAGAGGTTTTCCGGTCAAAGAAGCAGGGAGAAGATAAAGAAATATATAACAAATGTCCATTATCAGATCAAAAGATAAAAATGCGTAGGCTTATTAGCGGATGTAAAGACCATATCAAAAGATAAAGATGCGTAGGCGTATTTATCGATATAAAGGCCAAAGGATTCGAGCCGACAGACAGAGACCCCAGCGAACAGCTGATAGCATCAGCTTGCGTCTCCCATCAGCCCTCAGGCATTTCCACTGTGAACACTTGGGCTGCCTTCGCCAGCCACCCGGCAATTTCATTGTGAAGCTCTATGCCCCTCACCAACCACACACCAAAGAAAATAAAGACGAGTCCTATTTTTATATATATGTCTGTTGTTCATTGAAGTCCAGTAGCCGGTAGTAGTCGGCTATACAACATAAGATGCACTATTTTTCCAGATTTTTCAGCACAAAAGTAACAAAAAATCTAAGTATATATATATATATATATATATCAAGGTGTGTCAAAAAAGTATCAAGATTTTTTTGTACTTTTTGACACACCTTGTCTTCTGAAAAAAAATAACGTTCCATTCATAAATTTTTTTCAGAATACAAGGTGTGTCAAAAAAGTACCAAGTTTAAAGCTGTATTTACCAAGATAGAAATGAAGAATGAATGGAACGTTATTTATTTTTCAGAATACAAGGTGTGTCAAAAAGTTAAAAAATCTTGATACTTTTTGAGACACCTTGTATATATAACTCACATTCACCAGCGAGATAAGAGTATTTTTCAGTCATTTGCTTAATTTCCCCCCCCCTAATTAGATCCCAAATTCTATAGAAATGTAATACTCACCATCCAGATAAGAATACATTTCAGTGATTTGTTACATATTTTTTAATGAACAATTAAATCCCTAAAGTACCTTTTCAACAAGCTACAAGTCATCCATAATTATTTAGTCTTTCTCTCCCTCAATGACTAAGGTGTCAAATTATGGCCAATTAAATGGTTCCACAAATGATTGAAACTTACTCTTATCAGGCTGATGAATACAAGTTTTACACACACACACACACACACACACACACACACACACACACACACTCATATATATATACATCTGAAGATTTTATATAATTTTATATATATTTTTTTAATATAATTTTTTTATATATTTCTTTATAATATTTTTATATTTTATATATTTTTTGTTTTATCCTTACTCTATACTTTTTCAGACTCATTCTATTCTCATAGTTTAATTTGTCTGACTACCATCCCCCCGAAGAAACCAGACCTCGAAAAGTATTCTTTTTTCTCGTTTGACTTCCTGTCGCCATGGTGACAGCCTTATAATGTATACATTTGTAAAAGGAAAATAAAGTAAATTTTTCTGTTGTGCAATTCAAATTATTTGATTTACCATCTGATGCCGACACTTTAGACCAGGGAGATTGTTTTTGCTGAGGTGAAGCGCCAAAAAACTTTGCACTTTACTGCACAGAACAGATTACAAAATCTGTGCTACTCATGCGCTGAGTTGGGGTGGGTGGGTATTGAACCAGGAACCTTGTGATTCCTAAGCGGGTGCTCTACCAACTAAGAACCATCATTATGTCACGCTGACAGCACAGATTCCCATGACTCTCTCAAGCCATCTGTCCTTATAAGGGATTATCCAGGGCAGGTCTTCCGCTCAGCATCCAGAATCCGCATAGAGGTGATTAATGTAGGTTTTTGGTGGTTGGCCTACACTAGTGTGTCCATGAGTAGTTATCCACAGGAGAATGTCACTTATGAATTTGTCCTTGCTTATATATATATACAAAGTTAGGCTAGCAAAGACATAAAGTCAGCAGTAGTTGGTAACTGTAATTTTCTTGCCTATGCAATTTTCAAACCAAGCATATATATATATATATATATATATATATATATATATATATATATTACTCATCAAACAATTTCAAAAAAATTATTTTTTCAAACATTTCAAAAATTCTCCGTATTTTAACCGCTTTGATTTAAAACACCAAAGAATTTACTCTGATGAAGGCCATTCCTTGTATACTAAAATTTTTTTTATAGTTTTATTTTATTTTGTATTTAAAATAATAATAGATAGAGTACATATGTACATGGATAAACTCCTGGTCAAAACACATGTCAGTAAAATAAAATAAAATCTATTTTA